>JANAVB010033220.1:18802669-19322669 GCA_029216955.1 Iris pallida | reverse complement strand
GATGCCTTTCCCAAAAAACTTAGAATATTTTCTATTATTATTTATTTTATTCGAATGGTGATTTTTAGATTTTTTAAATAATTATTTAGTTAATTATTACGGTAGATGACTTAATTCCTTGTGGAGTTAGGGAGCACACATACGTGAATAGTCACTTGAAAAAGTCAAAAAGGCGACGACTGACCTTATGATATCCTAATTAAAATACGTGCAAAGCACGTACATGTAGACTAGTATGTATATATAGGAAACTATAGGGACATGTAATTTGTGTAAATATTTATATATGTGTATATATATAAATATATTATATAGGCGTATTCGTATGTATAAATAAATACATTGTATAAATATATGTGTGTGTATTTATATATATATATATATATATATATATATATATATATATATATATATATATATATATATATATATATATATATATATATATATATATATAAGTGTATATGTGTATGTGTATTTATGTAAAATATATAATTACAAATATATGTGTGTATGTACGTATATAAATATATACATATACATGTATATATAAAGATATGTATAATATTATAAATGTGTATGTGTACGGGTATATATTCATATCATATACGTGTGTGTGAATGTATATATATGAATATATATATATATATATATATATATATATATATATATATATATATATATATATATATATATATATATATATATATATATATATATATATATATATATATAGTTAATAAAAAAAAATATATATCTATATATATAAATATATATAGTTAATAAAAAGGAATAAATTAACAAAGAAAAAGAAATAAGTAAAGGAAAAAACATTGTGTGAGTAGCAAATTCCCCACAGCCAGCCCGCAGTAAAACCCCAGCCCAGGGTGTCACCCCAGGCCCACGAACCCAACCTGGGTTTCTCCCACCCCCGCACAGGGAATAACCGAGCCCCACATGTTCGATACTTATAAACTACAGTTGCGCGAGGGAGAAAACAAAACCCTAAGCAAGACATCGCCGCCACCCTACACACCTTCTGGCAACCCCTCTGTGGGCGTGCGCCGCCGTGCGGGGCCGTCGGCCGGCCAGGACCGCGCGGACAGCGCGCACCAACACAAGAACAGAGCAGCAGCAGTGAACGGGTTGCACCAGCTTGCGACTACTTCCCCGCCACCACGCTTCGCCGTTTCTCGAGCCGCTTGTACTGGTATATAGCCCATATATACCCCTTAGAATTCCTTCAAATAGGTTTAATTCTCATGCGCTGGATTGACCGATAATTCGACTCAAAGTCGAGCGAAATCCTATTTAAAACAGGACATTAAAGTAGTTGATGTACCCCTGTTCACGAATGAATCCTCGTTAACCCAATACCTTTTTTGAAAATCCATCTAAACAGACCTGTAGACAACCTATACGAGATCAAACTCCTTTTCGTAGAATTATTTTTGATGTATTGTACTGGAAATTATTTATGGATAAAAATCAAGAAAAACATGTTTTAAAAACATTGAAAACCATCCACACGACGTGCGTCCCGCCACTCCGGGTGACGTGGTCACGAACCGAAAGCATCGAAAGC
This sequence comes from Iris pallida, assembly GCA_029216955.1. Lineage (NCBI taxonomy): Eukaryota > Viridiplantae > Streptophyta > Magnoliopsida > Asparagales > Iridaceae > Iris > Iris pallida. The sequence goes on along the minus strand of JANAVB010033220.1, from coordinate 19,321,084 downwards.
CGCGTATCGGCTTCGTGGTCGTCTGGGCTTTGACGGAATTCAAATTGGTCGCGTGTGCGCGACGAATTTGATGTTTATCCGTCGAAATTTACCGTATCGTGCACTTTGCAAATTCTCCAATTACTTTGTGCACGCTCGTCAGATCGAGACGAAACTTATGCCAACAGAATCGTATCATTTTTCTGGTCCTGTATGCCAAGTTTGGTCCGATTCTGAGACCGTTGATAAAATCGTCGTTTTACGGGCCCTACGGTCCTACTCAACGGGCGATTTTGTGTACGGCCCGCCGGAACCCAACTCTGGACATACGGTTGGGTTCGTATCGGAAAACTGGATCTGTAGACATATAGTTTGGCGATTTTAGAGACCGTTGACTCTGGCACATTTTTCGGTGAAAAGTGGGTCCAACGGTGGACATCGTTTTTGCCCAAAATTACCGTTTTGCTCCTGTGTCCAGAATTGGACTTAAGGACAGGCAATCCTAGCTAATTTGACTATTCTGAGATCATTGGTATTGTCTATTTCAGCATCCGGGGACTGTTGTACGGGTTTTTGACTATTGTGGCACATTGAGTAGTTCAGACAGTCGGTTTCACCAGCAGAGGACCACAGGCGAGTACAGTTTATTGTCTGCATTTCGATATTGATCTTTACTATATTTCATTGATTAGCCATTGGTTATGTGATTTTTATACTCTATTATAAATTGTTGAGTCGGGAATGAGAAGTACCAAGGATGTGTGATCCGACCGTAGACCGTGTTTATTTTTATGCAGTAGACCTCGTAGACAGTGTTTATTTTCATGCAGTAGACCTCGTAGACAGTATTTATTTTCATGCAGTAGACCTCGTAGACAGTGTTTATTTTCATACAGTAGACCTCGTAGACAGTGTTTATTTTCATGCAGTAGACCTCGTAGACATTGTTTATTTTTATGCAGTAGACCTCGTAGACATTGTTTATCTTTATGCAGTAGACCTCGTAGACATTATTTATTTTTATGCAGTAGACCTCGTAGACATTGTTTAATTTCTGCAAGTAGACCTTGTAGACAGTGTTTATTTTTCTGCAAGTAGACCTCGTAGATCGTACGATGTAGTACCCCAGACCGATCACATATCAAAGGTACTTCTAACAGTTGGAAAAAGTATTTTGTGTCTATTTATTGATATTGGTTTTCCGTATTTACTGTTTATTTTCAAAACTCATGATTGATGTCTAACCTTTGTTTTATAGTCATTTTCTTTATTTGAAATTGCATTCAGTGAATTGTGCTCGTTCCATTCCTGACTGGAAACCAACATTTTCAGGTTAGCCGTGGATTCACTTAGCTTGGGGAGTGACGGGAATACTTGCAGACAAAAGCCTAGAGACTAGTTAGATAGTTGAGTTGTAGTCATTCATTTATTTGTACAAGTTTATATTTTTCTACAAATGTAAAACTTGTGATCATTGTAAGTTAAATTAATTGTGTGAATGAGTATTATTTGTGATTCTGATCTTCATGGCCGTGATAGCGTTCTACCGCCGACACTGCCGCGTAGGCTGGCTTGGACACGTCTCGTATCTGTTTAAAAATAAATAAATAAATAAACGGGTGCGGGTCGTGACAAGTTTTTTGGTGGCCCATGCAGGTCTGTTTTTGCAAATCATGCGAACTCGTGATAGTACGTAAGTTAGTTGTACTATTGCGAGCCTGCAACTAGAAAATGCTCATTCACGAATTAGAAATTAATTTAATTTAAGAGAGTGACTAGGACTAGGAGTCCCTTATACAAATTTACCGATGGGTAGTCTAGGCCATGCAATTTAGGATGAGGGTTATTAATTTTGATACCTTGTCAGATCTCCATAGTTACACTATTACCTCTTGATAGGACGATGTGACCCAACGTGGATAGATTATTCACTTGGTGAGACAGAGCTTCCTAGAATTACAGATCTAACCTAGATGAATCATCAATTCCTTCTCCTTACCTCTTTAGATATCATCCTCACATCTTATTCCAAATTGCCTATTTAGTTCCTCTTTTGCCCGAAGAATAATTATTTTTCTTATTATGTTATCCATATACGGACCTTGAGTTAGTTTTGATTCAAAGTTTTCCCCAATGGTTTGAATACATAGGAAATAGATACTAGGATGTTTGTATTTCTTTTGTCCCCAGATATTTCTTTCCTGTTCAATCCTTTATTTTAAGGGTTGTGATTGATAGGACAAATGCTTACGCTCTAGTTCATGGTCAACTTGTTCGATTCTCTAGAAGCTCATGAATATTTTCAGATATAGTTAAAGGAATGTTAGTTAACTCATAATGGCAGGACAGTAGCGCACTGTTGCCATTTAATTAAATTTTGGAGACTATGGATACACTGCAGCCAGCAGCGCACTGGCGAGACACAACTCCTAGAGGTGAAATTAGTTTAAGAAAATATAGGTGAAGGGATATTGCCAAAACTATGGCTAGTGGTCCTCTCTTGATCGTAGATACCTTGAGCCAATATTGGATAGAGTTAAGAAGTGTTCGATTTTGTATCATGTTGGGTTACGAAACCAAGGGTTTACCACAGCCCGATTTTACGGGCGAGGCGTAGTCCTCGATGAAATGACTTCAGACGTGATTACAAGTTAGAGATACTATAGAGGATAGGACAGTGCCCTGTGGGTTCCATAAGATCCGAAGCCAATATTAGTGGAAGTTTTGTAAGTTGGGTAGCATGTCTTCCGACCTAGCATTCTGTAGTCCTTGTGACTTATTGACGAGAAAATTGATTGACACTAATAGGTTTACCTAGAATATGGAATTCAGAATGTCCATAACTCATTAGTCGACCAAGTCCTTGTGGATAAGAAGATAGTAGGAAGACCGTATAAGCAAGAACACCGGATAAGGTTTGATTCTCACAAAACTCGAACTACTTGTGCCTTCTTTCAAAAAATCTCGCACAATTGTATTCGACTATCTTAACAAATGCTGCTGTCACAGCTTAGTTTTGCAAGCTCACTCTGTTCTCGAGCTTGATTTGAGGCATATGTTTAGTGGGGACTGTTTGCAAAAACAAAAGTATAAAACTTTATTGATACAAACTGTAATAAAGATTACAAGAATTCTGGGAAAATTACAACTATAGGAATACAATCTTGATGACGATTGTTTTATCCCTTGGATGATGTGAACTTTGAAGACGAAGCCTTTGAAGTTGAAAACAACTCTGAAAATTGAAGGCAAAAGCCTCTGAAGTTGAAGAAAAAAGTCTCGGAAGAATGCATCAGCACTTTGGCAAGAACTCCTGAACTCTCTGATTTCTGATCTCTGATCTTGATCCCCTTGAAATGAAGACTTGAAACTCTATTTATAGAGTTCTGAAAATAACTAACTTTCAGTTATTTTGGACTGCGCAAGTTGATTTGCGCAGCAACTGGTTTGCGCAGATATGGACTGCGCAGGCAGTTACTGGATCGTGGGCCAACTATCTGAGACACATGGCATTATTTGATTGAAATGCGCATGATCGTGCATAGACAGTTGCCACGTAATGAAAAATTGATGGCATGAATGCCACATGTAATTTATCAGTTATGTTGGTAGAATGCGCAAAGTGAACTGCACATACACTGGTTTGCGCAGACTCAGACTGCGCAGGCTTCGTTTGCGCAACCACGGATTGCGCTGCCAACTGTCAGCCGTCCTCGAGCACTGTGCGGCACCAAAAACGAACAGTCTCCTCGTTATTCGTGTTGTCAGGTGTCAGGAAGATCTGATTTGATTCAGTCAATGATGACTTCTGCCACGTCAGCCTGCGCAGTTGGGAACATGCGCAAACCAACCTGCGCAAAGTGACGTCTGCGCAATCTGTTGTCTGCACAACTCATCAAAATGATGAATATCTTGAATTTTTGACTTTGTTGATTGATGCAACTTGATTTTTTAGGACCTACAAGACCCCCTTCAAAGTTTTCGAAAGTTGATTGTATTCAAAATTTCGAAATACTTTGAATTTTTGAATGTTGAATCATTTTGCGCAATATGATGAGCTGTCTGCGCAAAGCGAATAGACCACAAGTTTAGGCGCAATCCGAGGCATCCGTTTCGCTTTTCAAAAACTATAAATACCCCTCTTTTCGTTTTCAATTCTTTACTTTGCAATCTTTCGAGCTTTTTGAGAAGAAAACCTTCACTGTTCTCCTCCTCCGACGATTGTCATGGCCCCACGACGATCAAATGCTGCCGCTGCCGTCGCCGCGAAGGGAAAAGCTCCGGCCGAGTCTTCTGACAGGGTTGCACGGCGAGCTTCCCGACACGAATCCGCACACCCTGCTCTGAGAGGTAGTTGAACCGATCGAAAACCCCTTCTTAGGGTGATTCGACTCCCTTGAAACTCATCTCTTTTTAGAGATAAGTTCATATTGCGCCACCCTTTTTAGGGTTTCGGTTGCATCAACTATCAGTTCTTCATTTTTATGAAGGCTGCATTCTTGCGCAAATTGTTGATTTGTGCTGACAAAAAGTCAGCACAAACAATTAAGTTGCGCAGATATCAGCGCAAACCATTGCTTTGCGCACCTTTTATGATACGCAAACTGATATTGCGCAAGTCATGTCAGCACAATCTGAGGTTGCACAAATCATGTCAGCGCAGTCTGAGGTTGCGCAAATCATGTCAGCGCAGTCTGAGGTTGCGCAAATCATGTCAGCGCAGTCTGAGGTTGCGCACTCTAATGTTTTATGTTTAAAAACAGAATCTTTGTCTTGGACTAATTTTCATCTGTTTGTTGATGCAGTTGAAGTCAATAAAGATCCAGATTACGAACATTTTGTGGGAACCCTTACAGAGTCTGAATACAAAGAAGATCTGTCTCATGTCCATTACCCTCAGTATGATCTGCCGGCCTCCCGTCAGGCTATATTGATTTCTCAGGACAATGAAACTTTGATGTGTTTGATGAACGGACAGCCTTTAGAATCAGCTGATGCTGTAATTCACAAGAAACCCTTATTCCTATTCGGTGACGCCTTTGAGAGAGCCTCTCAGCCTAGGCCAAGGATGGAAGATAGGGTAGTTCACCAGCAAGATAGATCTTTTTTTATACCCGACATCGCTCGCTGCCTTCCTTTGTCACGGTACGCTCATGCAAGCTACCCTAGGAAGATGGATTGGAATATCACTCTATTTCAGGATGCTCGGACAGGAAAAATCTTCGTAAAGAAGGGGCCACAACATAAGGATATGTTTTATAGCTCTTCCGACAGATATAGTGTCCTACTGAGAGGCTTAAGACCTGGCTGCATTCCACCAGAGAACTCCTCCATGCTAATGCCTGTTAGGACACCAATATTCGCAAATGAGTTTGCGAAGGTTGAAGGAAAATATCCTGAGCAAGATATAAGAATGACTGGATTAGTGAATCCAGACTACAAACGATGGAGTTATATCGCGAATTGGGTTCTGGGAAAATTCCAAGACAGACTCCAACAAATCAACCTGTATGAAGCAGTGCATGCCACTGTATATGGATTTGCTCCCAATCCTCATATGTTCTTAGCCTTAGCTGAGAGATACAACTACATGACCGGAACTTTCATGACCCCAGGGGGAGAGATGGGCTTTGCACTCCACGAGATGAAGTATATCTCGTACTTGCCCATGGCAGATGCTCCGTATGAGGAGTATGTACCAACAAATGATGAGTTGAACAAGCTCAGAAAAGAGAATCCAGAGATGGTGACAGTGTTCGAAGAACTATTGTGCCATTACAAGATCTGCTCTTTATTTTACAAGAGTGCCACTGCCAATACTTGTTATTCTTCAAAGTGGCTACCATATCTGTTTCTTAGTCATATAGAGGAGAAGAAAACCAAGGAGAACGATAAATGCTACCCAACCTTTTTCAAACCTTTGAGCCATACAGAGGTCAGAAAATTAATGGAACAGAGTGGTCACTTTGATAAAGAAGTGAAGGATGATCATGAATATCCTCCTTTGAAGAGAGGAGACAATTTGGAAAGTTACTTGAGAATGGGCTATAGGCCCATGTCAGAAGCAGCACAATTGGCGGGATTCTTGACATACTGGCTGCGAAGGTTCGTAGTTCCCGGATCCAGTACAGTGGATCGTTTTCACGGTGGCGTCTTGTTTGCAGCTGTTAAGCTAGTCTTCGGTTATAAAATGGACTTACTATCAGCAATGACCTGCAAGCTGAACGCCAGTCTTCGTTTATATGTTGACTTGATGTTGAAAGCGAAAGGAGAGAGAGAATTCCCTCGCTTAGAATTGCCATATACATATTTGTTTGGATGGTTGCTTCTTCACTATCCAACCCTAATGGATCCTGGCATGGGACCAGTTGACTGCAGTTTTCTTCGAAGGTATTCTGATGGAAAATGGAAATATACTTCCTTAACTGAGTATAGATTTATGTTGAATCTGAACAGAGGCTGGAACTTCTGCTGCGCTCCTTTCCCTGCTGGGTATGATCAGATGCCCAGGAATATGGTGGATTCGAAACTGCAGCCTCTAACTCGTGTCGCTTTTGAATGGTTGAAGACAATTCGACCATCTCATTTGGTCTACCAATTCGAAGAAGAGTGCTACTTAGAACCATACCTCCCAAGCCGTTTTGCTCGACAGTTTGGGTATGATCAGTTCCATGTAGGGAACACAATTACCTGCCTCCAAGGCAAAGGTTATCTGATAGACGGAGCTAGGGCTTGGGCTTATTATAATGCCCGTGATACAAAAGCCACTTTCTCCATACCAGCAAGGACTACTCATCAGGGTCCTCGAATGCTTTTTACATACTCCGTGTTTTACACATCAGTGAATACTTTTGCCGAGAATTTCAATCTCACAGATAGTTTCGCCACTGCAACAAGATTGAGAAGAGGGAGAATTGCTCCATCGATCCCTATAAATGAGGAGGCGCAGGAACCGGCAGATGCACCTCTGGAAACTACAAGGGATATTATATTCCCCCAAGAAGTAAATGCACCACTTCGTATTTCTCTGAAGGTGGGTAAATCTCCTGCGAAGAAAAGAAGAAGAGAGGAGCCTTCTGCTCCTGTGGCGAAGAAGAAATTGATTCTTGATGTTTCTTCTGAAAAGGTGACTACCAGATCTCAATCCCGGCAATTGGCCGAGACACATCAAGAAGTTGTCAGTACACCAACTTCCGTGCAAAAGCAAGCAGAGCCAGAAAATGTAGAGAGTCCTGTTAGACCTCTACACAGAAAGAAAAGAGTAGTCACCAGAAGAGTCTTGGAAGAGTCTTCTTCTATACAACTCCTGACTTTAGTAGATGCTGCTGCAGGACTTCTAATGGCATCTCCCACACCTGCTTCTGAATTAGGGAGCAAAACTCTCGAGGAGAATGAACAGAGGGGAGATTTTGCCCCAAGAATTGAAAAGCATAGAGAACATATCTTAGAGAAAGAACAAAGTGTTGTACGACCTCATTCTCCTATTGCAGATATTACTCAACCTCCTCCTACTCCCAGGACTCTTCGTGAGGACAAAGACCGTGAAATGATTGCAGCTCTGGAGGATTGCAGCTATAGCTTGCAGGAAGATCAGGCTGCCACTAGCAGTGGAAATGCAGCAGTAGAAGAAGAAGAAAAAGAAGAAGACGAGGAAGGTTCTTCATCCGAAAATGTTGATGAGTATTTACAAGATCCTAAAAAGGATAATGAAGAACATAATTCTCTTGATACTGTCGATGATATTTCAAATCCTAAAAAGGATATTGAAGTGGAGGCATCTGCAGAAAAAGCAGTCGATGTTGAGATAGAAATATCTTCTGAAGAAGTAGCCGACGAAGGTGTGCTAAAAGAAAATCCCGCCACCGACCCTCAAGGTATAAAATGAGATTTAACAATCTTTTCTTTTTTAAAATGAACTGATAACTAATATCTTCATTTGCAGATCTTGAGACTTTGCCAACACCTCCAACGGACCTGATTATGGTGCCTATACCAACGGTAGTTATTAACAGTAGTCATCATTTATCTTATGGTTCTGAGGCGGGCAGCAGCCAGGCTGTTGCAGCTGAGGCTACTTCTGTTCAACGGTATTCCATTCCAGTAAGGAATGAACTCGTTGTTAGACCAAACCAAGGTAACATTGCTGTTAATTTGATCTTTTTGTTCATCAACAATCAATTAGTAAAATAATAATTTTACTTTTGCAGAAGATCAAGCAGGAGGAGCAACCAGCTCTACTCTGGCTCCCTTATTTAAAGAGCCTATTGTCCAACCTCAAAGAATCAAGCAACCTGTTACCCCGTCTTCATCAGGAGTAGCAGCGACTCCTGGAACTCTGGCCATCAATCAGCAAGTGGTCCAATCATTTACCCGATGTTTCTTTGAGTCGCTGGGATCTCTCGTCCGTAAAATGATAGAGAAAGAATGGGCTGACTTCATTATGGTTAAGAAGCCCACTTCTTTCTTGATAAGAGCCATAAGAGACCAAGGAGACGAAGCTCAGGCCACTCTTCTTGAACATATACTGGATGAATTAGAAGTCTCCATCAAGAAGTATAAAGAACTCAAGAAGAAAAATGTAGACTCTTTAGTACAAGCTGAATTTGAGCGGCTGGCTCAAGCTGCTGATATGGAAAGGTTAACTCTTCCAAATCTGTTAGAAGCTCATTCAGGAAAATCAGCTGAATATAATTCTAAAATAGAATCAATTACTCTAGTGGCTAAAGCAAAGGATGGCGACTTGCTGAGCTGAAGGCTGAAATTACTCGCCTCCAACAAGAGTTTGAAGAAGAAACTGTTAATCACCAACTGGTGATTGAACAATTTAATACATTGATTGAAGAAAGGAATGAGTATGAGACCACTCATGGTGAAGAGATCACTCGCAGGACAGTAGATATGCCCATTTTTGATGAAGAAAGCGGGATGGAGGAGGCAAGAAAGATAGTAGCGTCAACACACGAAGAAGAGCTGCAGACATTGAAGCAGCAAATTGACAATCTGATTGTCCCTCCTTCTTGATTTTGTATTTGGGTTTTGTTGCTGTAGCTGCATTTTTGTAATGTCTCATTTTTTTGATATAAAGAACATTTTGTTGTGGTTCCATTATTTATTGTATATCTTATTCAGATATAAATAATAGATAGATATGATATATTTATTGACAACTTAATCGAAAATGACAAGTTGCTGATGTAGAAGATGAACGATGATGAATCGTCAATGTATATGAAAATGAATAAATGGGAATACCATCAAAATGATGAAAGAACGGGTAAATCGTCAAATGATGGTGAAATGAACAAGTTAACCGTCAAATGATAATGAATGAACGGGTTAACCGTCAAAATAGATGAACAGATGAACCGTCAGATATTAACGAACGGACGAACCGTCGGATGAGTGTTATAAATGAACGGATGAACCGTCAGGTGTTTAATGAACGGATGAACCGTCAAGCATTTAATGAACGGATGAACCGTCAGGTATTAATGAACGGATGAACCGTCGGATGAATGTAATGCTTTATTAATTGAGGAACTTCTGTCTATAAATATAGCAGAAATCTGACAGGAACGAACACTTCTACTCTTCAACATAAAAATGTCTTCCGGAGAAGCATCTAAGAAGACTGAGATTGCCCTGAAAGTTTAGAAGGGCATTGAAGATCGCCCTGCCGATCCAATTCAGCCGAAGGAGGCAGAAGTAGGTGAGGGTTCGTCTGCACCCCAGCCACCGCGGGACATTTTGGACTTCCTGCTCGAACCAGGAAAGACTAAAGAAGAAGAAGCCATGAGGATGGCCGCCTGCAAGTTTCTTGTGGGATCCAGCAAGGAGGTTCTCGGCTCTTTTGCTGACCGCATTTTTGAGAAGGACGGCAGTGGCCCTCGTCCCAATGTAGAAAAAGATGATAGTGACCTTTAATATGTACTATCATATAATAAAATTTGAATTTTATTTATGAACTTGATTCTGTCTGATAATTTACAAGTATTTACATTTATACATAATACTTCTTTAAGAATTTGCCATTGATAGGCATCATAGCAACTCGACCATCAAGTTCTGAAAGTTGATAAGCTCCGTTTGAGAAGACTTTGCTTACAACATAGGGACCTTCCTATTTCGCATCGAATTTCCCTTTGCTCATATGAGTCACAGTCATAGGACGTCTGACTGTTAGAACAAGTTCTCCTTGCTGAAAGGCTCTGACCTTCACTTTACGATTAAATGTCTTTGAGATGCGGGCTTGGTATAACTCAATATGCTGTTGAGCCATTAACCGCTTTTCATCCAATGCCTCTAACTCTTGAAGTCGAAGAAGGTCATTGTTTTCTGTGGTGAGCTCATTGGCAATAGCAATCCTTAAAGAAGGAATTTGTAACTCCAAAGGAAGGACAGCTTCACAGCCATACACCAAAGAGAAAGGTGTAAAGCCTGTGGGATTGCGGACTGTAGTTCGATAGGCCCAAAGACACTCGCCAAGTTTCTCGCTCCAATTCCGTTTGTTAGTGGATACAAATTTCTTAAGGAGCTTAATAATGGTTTTGTTAAAGGCTTCAGCTAAACTATTAGCAGCAGGATTGTAGGCCGTCGAAGCAATATTGTTAATCCGATGATCATCGTAGAATCTAGTGAACTTCTGACTAATGAATTGAGGTCCATTGTCATGAATGATTCTTCGAAGTACACCGAATCTATAGATGACATAGTGTTTAACGAAGTTAATGACACTGCTAGTCTTGACTTCAGCCAGAGGTATAGCTTCAGCCTACTTGGAGAAGTAATCGGTTATCGCCAATATGAACCGATGTCCTCTAGAAGAAGGAGGATTAATAGGACCTATGATGTCCATACCCCAAGCTTCAAAAGGCCAGGAAGCAGCAGTCGGGTATAAGAATTCCGAGGGTTGATGAATGAAGTCTGCATGGATTTGATAAGCACGACATTTCCTTGCATATTCAATGGCATCTGATACCATAGAGGGCCAATAATAACCCATGCGTCGGATGCAATCCTGTAACTTAGGACCAGGTTGATGTGCTCCACAGACGCCATCATGAGCTTCATGCAACACTTGTTTGGCTTTATCACCAGCTAAACAGCGTAGAAGAAGACCATCATAAGTTCGCCGATAGAGTATTTTGGTGGTTTGATTGTAATAGAATCGTAGAGATCGACGTCGAACGCTTGTAGCCTCCTTAGGATCTTCAGGGAGTATGTCATGTACTACGAAATCGATAAAAGGAGTTCTCCAATCGTCATCAATAACATTGACTTCAGCAAGATTGCTAAATTCAATATTACGATTATTTTCAATACAGAACAGTTCTCGATTAGAAATAACCACCACCTGATGTCTTTTGATAGGGATGGCTAAGACAGCTGCAAGATTGGCCAAAGCATCGGCTTCAGTATTGCAAGCTCGTCGAACATAGTCGATGAAGAAAGCTTTGAATGATGTAGCTATATTGATTGCCGCTTCATGATAAGGCACCAGGTCTTGATGACGGACTTCATAGGTTCCTCTAACCTGGTTCACAACCAGTTTAGAATCACCATAGACTTCGAGATATTTAACATTCAGTTGTTTAGCTAGTTGAAGGCCGACAAGTAAAGCATTATACTCTGCCACATTGTTGGAGCAAGGTTCATCTAAAGAGTAGGCTCTTTGGATAGTTAATCCGTCTGGAGAAACGAGAACAACTCCAACACCTGCCACAATAGCACCATTTGGTCCAATTCTTGATGCACCATCAAAGAATAAATGCCAGGTTAGAAACTCTTCGGAGTTCATGTTGACTTCTAATGTCTCGTTAGAAATTTCGTCATAGAGTTTAGATGTCTCAGGCACAGGATGAGCTGCTAAGAAATCCGCCAGCGCTTGACCTTTGACAGACTTTTGTAGAACGTACACCATGTCATATTGAGCTAGCAAGATTGCCCATGTAGCCAACCGAGAATTAAGTGTACTAGGTTTCTTTATGAGTACCCGGAGAGGGTTAACTCGAGATATAACATGAATAGTTTGACCAATGATATAATGCCTCGTCTTTTGCACAGCAAACATGAGAGCCAGGCATTCTTTCTCGACCGGACTATAACGATGTTCAGCACCAATCATAGTTCGGCTAAGATAGTAGATAGCTTGTTCATGGCCTTCTTTGTTCTTTTGGGTAAGTAAAGCATCCAATGAATGGTCCATAGCACGAACATACATCAAGAATGGAATGCCAGAGATAGGTGGCACCAAAACTGGTGGGTTCATAAGATATTGTTTTATATCGTCGAATGCTCGTTGACACTCTTCAGTCCAAACAAAAGATACACCCTTCTTTATTAGTTGAGTGAATGGTCTGCAGCGTCCAGACAAGTTCGAAATGAATCGCCTGATGTACGCAAGTCGGCCTTGGAATCCTCGTAGCTCTTTTAGGTTGCGTGGAGGACGCATCTCTTGGATGGCTTTGATCTTCTCGGAATCCACGTGTATACCCTTAGAGGTAATGACGAAGCCGAGAAATTTGCCACTAGAGACACCCAAGAATGACTTGGTGGGATTCATCTTGAGCTGATGTTGACGCATGAGATTAAATATTGTTCTCAAATCTTGGATGTGATCTTCTTTTAGACGACTTTTGACAGCAATGTCGTCAATGTAGCATTCGACTGTTTTACGAAGATGTTCTCTGAAAATGGTACTCATAGCTTGCTGATAAGTTGCACCAGCATTCTTAAGACCAAATGGCATTACTGTATAACAATAGACTCCTCGAGGAGTGCGAAAAGATGTATGCTTTTCATCTTCACGATGCATTTTAATCTGATTATATCCGGAGAATCCATCCATAAAAGATATTCGCTCGAACCCACAAGTATTGTCAATCATGACGTCTGTGATAGGAAGAGAAAATTCATCTTTCGGACATGCTTCATTGAGATCTCGGAAGTCGATGCAGACTCGAACTTTTCCAGTTTTCTTCAAAACTGGGACGACATTGGCTACCCAATCAGGATGCTGCTCTTCTCGAATAAAGCCACAAGCGATGAGCTTCTTGACTTCATCATCGATTGCGTCCATCATTTCAGGCTTAAATCGCCTTTGTTGCTGTTTGACTGGTTTAGCATTAGGAAGAATGTTCAGTTTGTGAGTAGCAATCTTGGGATCTAAACCTGCCATGTCTTCGTAACTCCAAGCAAAGACGTCAATGTATTCTTTAATAAGAAGAATTAACTCTTGCTTATCTGCTTCTGGAAGATTCTTGCTAATAAAGATTGGCCGAGGTGACTCGCTTTCCCCTACATCAATTTGAACTAATTGATCTTCAGTAGGAGGTTCACGTTGTTCAAAACGAAGTACCCATTGGTTATCCATATGTTGAGCCCAAGGATCTGTTTCCGGACTTTCTTCAACATCTTCATCACAGCCTTCTGGTAGTTCAACGGAGACCATGTTAGAAGATACGATTATACGATGGACTTCACCGATGCTGGTATCGGAATCCCATGATCTGGAATCAGAAGAATTAGAACGTTCTTCACTATCTGATTCAGAAGCCGCTGGGGATAACAGTGGAGGAGAAGTATATCCGAGACCTTTCTTGGTCCTGCCATAATACATTTGTGATTTTCCGTTTGGAACTGTTGTACGAATGGGAGTTCGTCTACCTTTACCATAGTTAAGGTCGCTCTTGAAGTCGTAACCCATCTTTCGGACGATGTCTTTTGATTGTTGACTATAACGATGGAACTGGAGACGTCCCGTATCGTTAACTTTGCTATCATCCATATAGTTAATCTTTGTTTTCGGTCTTTTATATAAAAATGTTGGACTTTCACCTTTCTTCAAAGAAGGGTGAATACGGTAAGAATCATCTGGATCTTCAAACGAGACTTCTGTCTGAAGAGATTGTACGACTTCCAGTGTAATTGATTGGAAGCTATCTAACATATCCAAATAACTTTTAGTATAATAAATAACATCAATATACTAGAAAATATGAGCTTTTTCATTGATTTGTACATCAGTATTTACAACAGGACCTTTAACCTTAGCAGGTTTGGTCAAATTGATTACAAGAGGGGGAGAAGAAGAACGTGGAGGAGGCTTGTTACGACGGAGGTCGATAACAAGTGGCTCAGAAGAGGTGAGCTCCCTTTTTTTCTTGTTGCGATTTAGATCAACAACAAGTGGCTCAGAAGGAATGAGCTGCTTTTTGTCTTTGTTACGACGTAAGTCGATAACAAGTGGCTCAGAGGGAATGAGCTCCCTTTGATTTTCATCAGCATCAACTGATTTCTTTTGAACTGGTAAGTGAATAACCAGTGGCTTGGAAGATTGAGGATGAGAAACTCGCCCCTTAACAGGTATGATAAGAGTGTCTTGAGGTACTGCTTTTTGATCTTCTTCAGTATCCATAGCCAATACCACCTTCATAAACTCATCCTTGTACATACCAGCATCGTTGCAATAAGCTTCAACACCCTTGAAAGGATAAAGGTCCGCAACTTCCTTGTGAACTTGTCCTTTGTCATCAACGTATTTAAAGCATTGATGAAGAGTTGATGGAACAACATTGTGTTCATGGAGGAATGGCCTTCCCAGGAGAGCATTGTAAGAACAACCATGATTGTCAATAATATAAAAGGTCACCTTTGTGCGAAGATTGCCTATTTAGAGTTTTAGGCGGATCTTGCCCAAAGGTTCACTCTTTCCTTGGTTAAATCCCAGAATAGTAGTGATTGTGGTTGAAAGACTATGCACTAGTATCTTCAATGCATCTAGCATTGTCTTTGGCATAATACTAAGTGCAGACCCTGGATCTATCAGGATACGATCAACCTTCATTGAATCAACATATCCTGTATAATAAAGAAGACGATCATGTCTATTATCTTCCATTAACATATCATCTTGAGTGAAGGTAATGTTTGGGATCAGTTCCAAAATACTATGACAGTGATGACAAGAGACTGGTTCTGATTCTGGCTTCTTGAGAAGAGTTAAGCAAGTTTCAGCCTGCATCAGAGCTTCACTTAGAGTTTCTCGTATCTCTTTGGAAAGACGCAAGAGTTCAAAGATTGACAGCCTAGCTGGTGTATTGGCTAATTGAGCCAATATATCAAAGTTGTAAGGCTTCTCAAGCCCAGTAGGAGATGACTTCTTTAGAGGTTTGTCAAATCAAACTTGTTGCTTGCCTTTGTCAGCCGTTGTTGGCTTAGGAGGAATTGATACTACAATTGGTGAAGATGTAGAAGGGACCTCTTCAGCAGATGCAGGTTGTGCCAGAGCAGGTTCGGAAGAAAAAGCAGGATCCTTTTGACCTTCAGAATGATCTTTCAAATAAGCTTTCCCTGATCTGGTGCCTAACAGAATCTCTTCGTCAATAATGGGATCAAAAGATACCATGTTGCAAATCTTGGTTTTGCCTTTAGAACGAGTTTTCTTCTTGGAAGATATCTCAAATTCTGGAGCAAGATCAGGATAGATCCACATAATTTCACCGTTGTCAAGAGACAAGGGAATAAGACCTTCATTGGATGGAAGCGGGAGATTCTCAATCTCAAGGGTTGCTTTAGGAATTGGAATGACACCATGCTGTATCATCTGTGGAGGGAAATCTCTAAACTGGACTGAAACCATATTTGCAGTAACAGTCTTCTCATCTTATTGCAGAGTGACTACACCAGCATTGACAAGCTCTTGAATCTTACCTTTGAGCACATAGCATGCTCGAGTAGGATGTCCAATGAATCGGTGATAGACACAATACTTGGGATGATCAGTCTTATTGACTTTATCAGGTTTCTTTGGATCAGGGAGTTGAATTTTATTGCTTTTGAGTAAACATTCGAAGATACTTGCAGTGTCATTCTCATCAAAAGAATATTCCACTTTTGGACGAGGTTCCCTCGGTGGAGGTGCAGAAGGAGTAGGAGTAGATGTAGGTGGGGCCACATTGACAGTCAAAGATTCTTTATTTTTGTTCAAGTTAATGTTCAAAGTCTCTTTCGCTTTGCAATTGTTCTGGCGATTGCCACCACCTGAATTCTGATGCTCATCGCGATCAGGGTTAGACATTTGTACCCCCAATTGTTTGAACTTGTCGGCACTTACTTCAGCAGCTTTGGCGTTGACGATGAATGAGGGCCAATCTTGGAATTGGGTTGATCCCGTCCACATACTAATAATAGGCAAAAGATTTGCCTTACAAGTATCAATAGTGACAGCAGCTGGAGTCCCTGGAGGCATTTTCAAAGCTTCACGGCGAAACCGTTCAATAAAGCTCTCAGCAGTTTCATTATGTTTTTGTTTGATTTTGTTGAGAGCTGACATAGTCATATCATTAAATCCTTCATAGAACCGTTCTAGAAAGATTTTTTTGAGACCTGAAAAGGATGTGATGCAACCATCGGGCAAACTTCTGTACCAGTCGTATGCTACGCCGGCTAAACAACCGACGAACAGTCTGGTAAGAAGAGCGTCATTTGGCTGAAGTTGAACAGTCATTACCTCAAAATGATTGATGAATTGACTTGGAGAAGTACTGCCATCGAACAGAGAGATTGTAGGGATTTTGTACTTTTGGAGAAACGGGACGTCCTTCCATTCAACCGGATAGGGCTGTTTAATCCCCAACCTTTGTAGATTGTCTTTCTCTTTAAATGCTTCAAACTGGGTTCGTAAGAGTTTGACAGCTTCATTGGCGTCTTCTGATGAAGAAGAAGGAGCAGGTTGAGTTGTAGTGGTAGGAGGAGGAACAGCGTTGTAAGCACTACCCCCAGCTCCTGACTGGCTAGGCGTAGTTTGTACTTGCACTTGTACAGGAGGCATTTGGGGAGGCACTACCCCCAGCCCAGTATTGGCAGGTATTGAAGATGCTATGATCTCTGGACTAGTAATAGGTGCAGTTGGTGGTGTAACATGTTGTGCTACAATGATGGAATGCATACTAGCAACCATCTCAGCCATGGTTTTTAATTTGTCTTCGAGTGCAGCAATTCGCTGTTCCTGATTGCGGAGGTTGAAGCATCTGGATCATCGGTGACAACATAAGCCGTCACTTCTCTTGGCACAGTGGAAGATACTGTTTGTTCAGAACTTTCACTATATGCATCATAATCAGAGAACGAATCATCTCCTGACTAAGAAACAGGAAGATGACCTGAAGGGTTTTGAGGAAGATTCCTTTGACCGATTGTTTCTCGGCTTCGAGAACGGGTATGTTGAAATACTCCTTCGGAAGATTCTTGAAGTAATTCCAAATACCGTTGGCTTGGCCTGCGGGGTTTCCCGTGCTTGGAGCACTTCCTACCCCCAGTGTCTCTGGAAGTCATGTTGACAGAGGCGTACAAAACCTCGTCTTCATCCTCAGACATAGGTTCAGAGTTAGGAAAGTTCAGATGATCGAAGACAGATCGTCTTGTTGTTTGACAACAACACTTGATGACTACTTTGTGATTGAAGTGATATCCAAGTGGTTGCACTGGGGATGTTGGGATGTTGTCCCGTTTTTGTCTTAATTGTTCTCGAAGGTCCACAACAGGACGAGAAAAGTTCCGAGGGATCTGTTCTTTGATAATATTCGGAATATGATTCCGATTCTTCAAATGTTTAGTCCCTTGAGTATACAGGGAAGTGCTTACTTCATTAGCATAAGTGTCGGGATTTTTGACCTTAGAGATTTGTTTTTGATGATGTTTGACCTTCGGCATTGGCTGTTTGCATTTTACCGAAGTAGGTTGATTAAGATAAGTTCTGAGGTCAGCAAATTCACCCCCAGGAGTTTCTGTTTGAGACACTAACAGTTTTCCCTATCTGGAAGACAAATTTGGAGAGTCGGGAGGTCCTAAAATTTTGCTATCGGAGTAGGCAGGATACCTCTTTGATTAGTACAAGTACTCTTGTTATAAAGGAAAGAAGAATCCTTGTTTGCCAGAGTTCTCGAATTGATTGGTGCCGAGACACATTCAGATGGATCCTCTTCAGTAAAGACTGAAGAAGACTGAGAAAAGACCAAAGGGCCTTTTCTCTTGTTTTGAGATGAAGGGTTAGCTAAAGAGCGTTTCCCTCTATTATCTTCCAAGTCATGAGACAAGGAAGTTTGAGAAAAGACCAATGGGCCTTTTCCTTTGCTTTGAATAGAAAGAGGAATAGTCAAAGGACTACCCTCAGTGGATTGCGCAGGGGTAATAGGGTGTTTGGGAAGAGGAGTAGAATCTCTTCTTTTGTTGTGAGAAGAAGGGAATTTAGCCAAAAGGCTGTTTTTCTTGGATTGCGCAGACTTGGTTTGTGCATGGGTAAAAGGTGCACTAGTCATTTGTGCATTAGAAGCTTTGGTAGGAAGTGCATCAGGAGTTCTTGTACTAGAGTGCTTGGGATGCACTTTAGTTACTGGAGTGCTATTTTGTGCAGGAAAAGCCACTGCCAATTGCGCCAGAGTCATAGGAGTCTTCTGTTTTAACAAGACAGCATATGAAGTAGCTTGTGCAACAGTTACAGCAGACTGCGCAGCCTTGACTGCAACAGATTATACAGCAGTTGCTGAGACAGACTGTGCAACAGTTGACACAGCAGTTTGTGCAGCAGTCTGATTAGCAGATTGTGCAACAGTTGGCACAGCATCCTTAGTGGCAAAACTGTCAGATTGTGCAGCAGACTTGGAGACCCAAACTGAGCGCACTTTGCTCTTGGCAGAAGTGACTGCAGTACGGGGAGTGGTCTTGGAGTTGAGCATCGCCTCGTAGGCTGTCTGGTTGACCTTAACAACCAGCGTCTTCTGTATCTTCCTGATAGACGCTACGTCACATTGAGTTGCTACTTCCTCGTCGGAGGAGAAAGTTGTCCCCAGCAGAGTCGCCATTTTGTTTGCAAAAACAAAAGTATAAAACTTTATTGATACAAACTGTAATAAAGATTACAAGAATTCTGGGAAAATTACAACTATAGGAATCCAATCTTGATGACGATTGCTTTATCCCTTGGACGATGTGAACTTTGAAGACGAAGCCTTTGAAGTTGAAAACAACTCTGGAAATTGAAGGCAAAAGCCTCTGAAGTTGAAGACAAAAGTCTCGAAAGAATGCAGCAGCACTTTGGCAAGAACTCCTGAACTCTCTGATTTCTGATCTCTGATCTTGATCCCCTTGAAATGAAGACTTGAAACTCTATTTATAGAGTTCTGAAAATAACTAACTTTCAGTTATTTTGGACTGCACAAGCTGATTTACGCAGCAACTGGTTTGCGCAGATATGGACTGCGCAGGCAGTTACTGGATCGTGGGCCAACTATCTGAGACACATGGCATTATTTGATTGAAATGCGCATGATCGTGCATAGACAGTTACTACGTAATAAAAAATTGATGGCATGAATGCCACATGTAATTTATCAGTTATGTTGGTAGAATGCGCAAAGTGAACTGCGCATACACTGGTTTGCGCAGACTCAGACTGCGCAGGCTTCGTTTGCGCAACCATGGATTGCGCTGCCAACTGTCAGCCGTCCTCGAGCACTGTGCGGTGCCAAAAATGAACAGTCTCCTCGTTATTCGTGTTGTCAGCTGTCAGGAAGATCTGATTTGATTCAGTCAATGATGATTTCTGCCACGTCAGCCTGCGCAGTTGGGAACATGCGCAAACCAACCTGCGCAAAGTGACGTCTGCGCAATCTGTTGTCTGCACAACTCATCAAAATGATGAATATCTTGAATTTTTGACTTTGTTGATTGATGCAACTTGATTTTTTAGGACCTACAGGGACGCCTGCTAACTTATTGTCTAATCAGAATTAGTGTATTATGGTCTGATCAACCATGATGCATTTGGTTCGCTCTTCATTTAATTATCCCACGTGGATTGAGATATTGAGGTATCTATGATCTCATCTGCGACTGCCTTGACAATTCCTCTTGAATTATACGTTCGCCTTTGAATCACGTGATTGCATTCGATGACATCTTTCTTGAACTCTTTATTGTAATTGTTTTTCACTAATTTGGAAAGATGGAAGCTCGTAACTGGTAGATAGATTCAGAGTATTCCCATGGCTATGATAATGGTAGGCACAAGTGTAGCAACCATCAGCCAGTCAAGTGATTGAGTTACTCGTTCTCCCATCGACCATCAAACTACTATTGAGACTCTCGAACCATCTGAATTTGAGAATGATTAGGATTTTACCCTTAGTCAGAACGCCAACCTAGGAGACTATCTATTCTCAAGAAACCAAATTTTGTGAGTCTCTAATTATTTGCTGAAAGCTTGCCTTAACTAGCAACCCTTAAGCCTTGAACCAACCGTTCCTCGACCGAAGCCCATAGTTAGACATGAGATGAGTAGACAATAGGGTAATCATTTACCGTGACACTCATCCCGAGATTGGTTTCCAACAAATATTACTTTAGTTATGTAAATTTTATTATTAAGACCTAACTAGTGTTGGAACACCACAGTCACTAGCTTAGCCAATACCATAGCTTAAATACGCTGTCATATTATGATCTACCAGTTGTCAACAGCAATACACGATCACTACGACTCTTGTGACGATAGTCTGGCAGGTTGACACAAATAGAAATTCATGACTCAGTTGTTAGAAATCTTGTGCCTTAGAGTTGGTTACCCCGTTGATAACTCTAGTATACTATAGATGAGTAGATCATCCTATTTTAACGACCATGTGTCATTGTACACACTCCTCCATTCATTGAAGAACGATCCTTGACTTGACTTGTAACTACTGTATCCCGTTACGTCGTGCCTTATTCTTTATTTACAAGAGTCGAGGTACAATATTCGGACTTTGGAATTTTTTTGACCTTATCATTCCTAAAACCATATCCTAGCTTCTAAGGTGGGTAGACTGTAAGCCTCCTAAAGTTTTAGGATTTACGAAGATCACCGATTGATTAGAATAAATTTTTATTAGAATGATAGTTAGTGCCCTATGGACTCCCACTTTCCATTTAGATCATTTTGTGTCCCCAGTCGTGTCATTAATATTCGGAGCACGAAACCAGGTGTTATCTTCCAACAAACTACATCTGTAAGATCTAGACGAGTCCACCTTCATCTAGGTATATCATGTCCCACTCAAACCCGTTCCCTTGTACTCTATTTTTATGGTACGAATTTCAGGTAAAAAGGATTAGCTATAAACCTTACCATAATACCAGTATGCTTTTCGACTTTCATGAGAGACAACCTTGATTCAATTCATTCGACCCAAAATATGGTTGTGATTCACTTGAAGCCCACTACGCCCATGTCACTAGTGTGCTAATCAATTGTGTCTTCTTGTGCTACTTAAACACAAAAGTCACGGGAGACGCACCTTCAAGGCTTGCAGAACCTATTTAACCAATCTGACTGCCCAACCAGCTCAACCACTTGGGTGGAAACTTATTCCAGGTTACCCTAACCTAGTAGAAATAGTTTTATCATTGGAATCTTGTCCAGTCAATATAGATTAAAGTCCAAGGTTCATCCAACCGACGACTGATGTCAAATTGGGAAACCCAGTAATACCCATTCATGCATACCACCATATTTGGACTACATAACCGAACTTTTCGAAATAGGTCCCTATACCTATTATGTAGCCCTTCATAGAATAAGAAGACATTCGTAACCCTTGTTCCATCTACCTAGAAGTCGCGATACGACCTTGTATTGCATTTATATCCCTTGTTTGTGCGTTTAAATAACCACGAATGAGATCACAATCTTGAGTTCTCAAATCCCGTTCCATTATGGAACCTGTTTAGAATTTCGATAACGGAGCTTCTGTATTGCACGGATTGTAAGCCCCTCTAAGAAACGAAGAGTTCTTCGATTTAGCAAGTGACTAGACTCTAGTAGCCCAATCTAGCAAATAAGTCAGGGTTCGTAAACTTTCTTTCTACCTGCATCATTGGAAACTCTCTACCGCTCTTGAGACTTCATATCTGCTTTCGAGTATTCTTCCTTACCTTTATGTCCTTCCTATTTTCGGAGCGACGAATGGTCATGCTTATTAGAGTTTATCAACATTTCTTAGCTACTTGGGTAAGTTTGTTACTTGTTAAAATTCGGGTTGCTTAATAGATACATAAGGATTATAGATACCATATGCCTAGATAATTATTGGTGGAATTGTTAGCAACCAGTTAGAAGATTTTAAGATTTTAGTGAGAAGTAGTGTGACCAAAGGTGGGTAGAAGTCATGGAGGCTATATGGCTAGGTGAAGAATACAACTTTTTGATAAATTAAATTTAAGGAGATTAAGGTAATAGTAGAACTCCTTTTGAATTTAAGGAATAGTTATGAATTAGAATTTCGAGGACGAAATTATTTTAAGGTGGGTAGATTTGTGGCTGCCTTTCCCAGAAAACTTAGAATATTTTCTATTATTATTTATTTTATTCGAATGGTGATTTTTAGATTTTTTAAATAATTATTTAGTTAATTATTACGGTAGATGACTTAAGTCCTTGTGGAGTTAGGGAGCACACATACGTGAATAGTCACTTGAAAAAGTCAGAAAGGCAACGACTGACCTTATGATATCCTAATTAAAATACGTGCAAAGCACGTACATGTAGACTAGTATGTATATATAGGAAACTATAGGGACATGTAATTTGTGTAAATATTTATATATGTGTATATATATAAATATATTATATAGGCGTATTCGTATGTATAAATAAATACATTGTATAAATATATGTGTGTGTGTATTTATATAATATATATATATAAGTGTATATGTGTATGTGTATTTATGTAAAATATATAATTATAAATATATGTGTGTATGTACGTATATAAATATTTATGTAAAATATATAATTACAAATATTTGTAATTATATAAATATATAATTACAAATATATGTGTATGTACGTATATAAATATATACATATACATGTATATATAAAGATATGTATAATATTATAAATGTGTATGTGTACGGGTATATATTCATATCATATACGGTTGTGTGAATGTATATTTTTTTTTTTTTTTTGTGTGAATGTATATATATATATATATATATATATATATATATATATATATATATATATATATATATATATTATATATATATATATATATATATAGTTAATAAAAAGGAATAAACAAAGAAAAAGAAATAAGTAAAGGAAAAAAACATTGTGTGAGTAGCAAATTCCCCACAGCCAGCCCGCAGTAAAACCCCAGCCCAGGGTCTCACCCCAGGCCCACGAACCCAGCCTGGGTTTCTTCCACCCCCGCACAGGGAATAACCGAGCCCCACATGTTCGATACTTATAAACCACATTTGCGCGAGGGAGAAAACAAAACCCTAAGCAAGACTTCGCCGCCACCCTACACACCTCCTGGCGACCCCTCTGTGGGCGTGCGTAGCCGCGCGAGGCCGCCGGCCGGCCAGGATCGCGCGGACAGCGCGCACCAACACAAGAACCGAGCAGCAGCAGTGAACGGGGTACACGAGTTTACGACGACTTTCCCGCCACCACGCTTCGCCGTTTCCCGAGCCGCTTGCACTATTATGTAGCACATATATACCACTTAGAATTCCTTCAATTAGGTTTAATTCTCATGCACTGGATTGATCGATAATTCGACTCAAAGTCGAGCAAAATCCTGTTTAAAACAGGACATTAAAGTAGTTGATGTACCCCTGTTCACGAATGAATCCTCGTTAACCCAATACCCTTTTTGAAAATCCATCTAAACAGACCTGTAGACAACCTATATGAGATCAAACTCCTTTTTGTAGAATTATTTTTGATGTATTATACTGGAAATTATTCATGGATAAAAATCAAGAAAAACCTGTTTTAAAAACATTGAAAACCATCCACACGACGTGCGTCCCGCCATTCCGGGCGACGTGGTCGCAAACCGAAAGCATCGAAAGCTGCGTATCGGCTTCGTGGTCGTGTGGGCTTTGACGGAATTCAAATTGGTCGCGTGTGCGCGACGAATTTGATGCGTATCCGTCGAAATTCACCGTATCGTGCACTTTGCAAATTCTCCAATTACTTTGTGCACGCTCGTCAAATCGAGACGAAACTTACGCCAACAGAACTGTATCATTTTTCTGGTCCTGTATACCAAGTTTGGTTCGATTCTGAGACCGTTGATAAAATTATCGTTTTGCGGGCCCCACGGTTCCACTCAACGGGCGATTTTGTGCACGGCCCGCCGGAACCCAACTCTGGACATACGGTTGGGTTCGTATCGGAAAACTGGATCTGTAGACATGTAGTTTGATGATTTGAGAGACCGTTGACTCTTGTACGCTTTTCGGTGAAAAGCGGGTCCAACGGCGAACATCGTTTTTGCCCAAAATTACCGTTTTGCCCCTGTGTCCAGAATTGGACTTAAGGACAGGCAATCCTAGCTAATTTGACTATTCTGAGATCATTGGTATTATCTATTTCAGCATCCGGGGACTGTTGTACGATTTTTTGACTATTGTGGCACATTGAGTTGTTCAGACAGTCGGTTTCACCAGCAGAGGACCACAGGCGAGTACAGTTTATTGTCTGCATTTCGATATTGATCTTTACTATATTTCATTAATTAGCCATTGGTTATGTGATTTTTATACTCTATTATAAATTGTTGAGTCGGGAATGAGAAGTACCAAGGATGTGTGATCCGACCGTAGATCGTGTTTATTTTCATGCAGTAGACCTCGTAGACAGTGTTTATTTTCATACAGTAGACCTCGTAGACAGTGTTTATTTTCATACAGTAGACCTCGTAGACAGTGTTTATTTTTATGCAGTAGACCTCGTAGACATTGTTTATTTTTATGCAGTAGACCTCGTAGACATTGTTTATCTTTATGCAGTAGACCTCGTAGACATTGTTTATTTTTATGCAGTAGACCTCGTAGACATTGTTTAATTTCTGCAAGTAGACCTCGTAGACAATATTTATTTTTCTGTAAGTAGACCTCGTAGACCGTACGGTGTAGTGCCCCAGACCGATCACATATCAAAGGTACTTCTAACAGTTGGGAAAAAGTATTTTGTGTCTATTTATTGCTATTGGTTTTCCGTATTTACTGTTTATTTTCAAAACTCATGATTGATGTCTAACCTTTGTTTTATAGTCATTTTCTTTATTTGAAATTGCATTCAGTGAATTGTGCTCGTTCCATTCCTGATTGGAAACCAATATTTTCAGGTTAGCCGTGGATTCACTTAGCTTGGGGAGTGACGGGAATACTTGCAGACAAAAGCCTAGAGACTAGTTAGATAGTTGAGTTGTAGTCATTCATTTATTTGTACAAGTTGAAGAACAGATGGCAACTCTAGAGGGGGGTGAATAGAGTATATAGAGATAATATCCACTTAAAATTAACTCTATCACAAATAAAACTAATCAGAGTAAATACGGAATATAAAGTGAGAATCAAGAGAGCATATGCAAACACAGCCGATTTTAACCTGGTTTCCCTCGTGGAGGACTAGTCCAGGCCTGAGAACTCTAGCTCAGGATTAAATCCACTATTTGTGAAATAGTAGTTTACAACCCGTGCCTTTTCTTCAGAAGAGCACGTCAACTTCTTACAGAGGATCGCAGTGGCGATTTGCTCGAAATTTTCCAAGCGACTTCTTCAACTCTTGCACAAGACTCCTAACTGAGAGATGCTGAGCACTCGAGACTTAGGAAGCTTGTGGCTAGTAGATGGGAAGGATATGGCTTATTTGAGCTTTAAGAGAGAAGAGAAGAGAAGATTGGATGATTTGAAATGAGAGAATTCTTGGCCTATTTATAGGGGTTTTGTAGGCAGAATTCGGCCAGAATTCGGGTAGGAAATTTCAAATATTTGGCCGTTGGACAACTAGCAACCAGCTAACCCTAAAATTAAGGTTGCTAATTTTTAGGGGACAGAGTTCGGCCCGAACTCTGTGTGGAGGCAGAGTTCGGCCCAAACTCTGTCTCCAGAGCACAGAACTGGTTCTTGGGGATCTGTGGGCTTATTTCTTGATGGTAGAGTTTATGGATTTGGGTAGGCTTTTGGTCAAGTCTCAAGAGCTCAGCATGACCCAGTTTACAACAGTCTAGACTCAATAAAAGTGTAAAATACAGACTCATATATAACTGAATTGCAAAGACTGAGCTGTCTTCTGACTTGTGCTTGATATAGACGTCGTGTGTCGTATTGAATTATTACAAGTATTATTTAGTCAATGTTATCAATATTTGGTTGACTGTGACTTTGTGTCAACAATCTCCCCCATATTGATAATTGACAAAATAATAAATGTATATTCAATATTCATACCTGGACACAACATAGCTCCCCCATAATCAGTGCCGAGCTAAACGAGATAGCTCCCCCGTAAACAATACGTTGAACCTGTTGGCCTGATAAGGAATATCTCCCAAAAGCACCAAAAAGCACATATCCCAAAAAAATATACACAGAAAAATATACACAGAATATACATATCTCTCCCCCTTTTGGCATTTAGCAATATAATAAGAAGTAAGTAATAATGGGCAAACACACCAAAAGAGAAGAAACAACATATGAACTAACAGAACGAGCAAACGTCATAGAATAATAGAACTACCAGAAACATAAGATTCACAACTCATAACTAGAGCATATAAGAGTCATCACAACTAAAACATAAAGAGTACTGATAAACCAAGTACATATATCCAACTAAGCAACTGAAAATACTAGAAAGCATAAAACATAAACTATGATCAGTAGCAGCATCATCTGGTAGAAGCCATCTCCATCATGGAGCACGAGAAGGCCCAGCAGAGTCGGAAGGATCAGTGAATGAACGGCTTGGGTCCACAATAGCAGCATCCGGATCCAGGTAGCGCATGACCCAGGGATCGTCAATGTGATATCCCTCGCGACCGGGATCCCGCTCCATGGGAATGGGCATAGAGGGATGACGGGACATGGAATACCGAATATCGTACAGCGAGTTGCTGAGGGCACTCATCTGCAGGGTAGTACGGTAGTCCATCTGAGTCCAGCGATCGTCCTCTAAGGCGAAGCGATCTCGGAGCATGGTCTGGATGGAGTCAAGAGTAGCTGGAGGAGGAGGTGCATCCTGTCCAAGTGGAGGGGCGTCGGGCTCCTCATCATCAGAATGCTCAGAAGTGGCAGGAGAGGCTACGACTGCCTGAAGTCGTCGTGCCTTGGATAGGAAGGCAGGAGCAGGCAAGAAAGGACAATCATCAAGAGGGACATGGAACACACGAAAGACCATAGAAAGATATAAGGCATAAACCAAGGCTCGTGGTTTCTTCCTACAGTTAATCATCCAGTCCATCATGGTACGTGGAAGATTGAAAGGAACACAGAAGTGGAGATGATACAAAGCTGATATTTCAAAATATGTAATTTCATCGGTAGAACCCGCTTTGGGTAGAATGGTGTTGAAAACAATCCGATGAAGTTCATAGAAATATGGATTTAGATATTTAGCCATAAGCTTGCGAGGACGTGTGTTCGGAGTGCACAAGTCGTCCTTGAAGCTTTCAAGGGAAGTCCCGTCGGGAAAACGGAACGACCGAGCTTCAACAAGCTTTTTCCAAGAATTGGGCTCTTGAAGATCAAGATATTCGGCTAAGTCAAAATCATCAAAGGAGATATCGATACCCGCAACACGTGAATAGATGTGAGTATCATCATGAGTCAAATTGCAGTAAAACATTTGTATGGCACTACGATATATGATCGAATTAGAAGTAACAAGTTCGTCAAGACATAGGTCATTAAAAAGTACGTCATATTGAGAGAAAATTGTAAAGTTAATGGGGTGTCCCGCAAACACCGTACGTGTTCGAAAATCACTAAACCATTCATTGGACGCGTCTAGTGATATAAATAGTCAGTCGTCGTAGGTGTTTGGATCACGAGGACGAGAAGGGTTGAACAAAGGATGAGGTGGTTGATGTTGTTCAACGGGTTGCTCAACGGGAGGAGGAGCATTCGACGAGGACGCTCCCTCGGTCCGAATTCTCTTCCCACGGTTGAACAAGCGAGGTGCCATTGCACAAAATAGAGAAATTGAAATAGAGAAGAAGAGTGAGTTATACCTCAAATAGATGATGAACAGTAAAAGAGAATGAGAGAATAGCCCTTCTCCTTGATTTTGGTGAAGAATGGAGCACTATGGAGAGAAACTAGGGTTAGGGTTTGAGAAAATAGTGGTAGAGAAGTAGAGGAGGTGGTAAGAAAGAAGGAAGGGGAAGAGAAACCGAAATATAGGTAAGGGTTTCTCTTGGTCGGGTTTAATTTTGACCATTGGATTGACATTGAGATCCACGGCTGGAACAGTCCCCGATTCTGGAACAGGGAGACCGAACTCGGCCCGAACTCTGGTAAGGGCAGAGTTCGGCCCGAATTCTGGGTCCTTGTCCCAGAATAGAAAACAGGCTAGAAGTATGAAAAAAATGGTTAAGTATGGAAAGCCAATAAAGATAAAGCTTAAAGGATTCAATAAACCAGATAGTACAAGAGAGGATAGCAAATTGAAATTGAAACAATAGCATGTCAGCAGATTATAAATTGAAATATACCGTATAATAAACAAGGAGTTATATTATAATTCAGTATTTTGAACTTGCCATGAGTTAGCTGCAGGGGCTGGATCCCAGCTAGCGGTAGTCCTGAGGACTAGTGCACCATGTCGCTTAGGCTTTTACGCCTTGTTGTCAGAAGGACCCTTTCGGCTTGTACTCATAGCAAGTTCATCATAAGAGAATCACAATATAATCGATATTTACGCAGGTGTATTTTAATTTATGACGGCTTCATCTAAAATTCCAAGTTCACGACAAAGAAAATTGAAGCGCTCTTCGGATAATGGCTTTGTGAAGAAGTCTGCTAACTGGTGATCAGTGTCAATAAATTCTAAGTTAATCGTGCCATTTTGCTGATGATCACGCAAAAAGTGGTGTCGAATTTCAATATGCTTTGTGCGTGAGTGACAAATAGGGTTCTTAGTCAAGTTTATAGCACTAGTGTTGTCACAAAAGATAGGAATATGCATGAAAGATAAATTATAGTCTTCAAGGGTTTGCTTCATCCACAGAATTTGTGCACAACAATGCCCAGCTGCTATGTATTCAGCTTCTGTTGTGGATAGTGCGACAGAATTCTGCTTCTTGCTAAACCAAGAGACTAAAGCCTTTCCTAATAAATGGCACGTACCGCTCGTACTTTTACGGTCGACCTTGCATCCAGCAAAATCAGCATCAGAGTAACCAATTAGGTCAAATGATGTTGACTTGGGATACCATAGGCCCACTGTAACTGTACCCTTAAGGTATCTGAAGATACGCTTAACTGCGGTCATGTGCGATTCCTTAGGATTTGCTTGATATCTAGCACACATGCAAACGCTAAACATTATATCAGGGCGACTAGCAGTAAGATAAAGTAGACTGCCTATCATACCTCGATACTTACGTTGATCTACGGGTTTATCGCTCTCATCTGGTTCCAGTTTGGTTGAAGTAGCCATAGGAGTGCTGATTGGTTTAACATTATCAAGGTCGAATTTCTTCAGCATGTCCTTTGTATACTTCGACTGACAGATGAAGGTTCCATTTGACATTTGTTTGACTTGCAGCCCAAGAAAGTAGTTGAGCTCCCCCATCATGCTCATCTCAAACTCGGTCTGCATACACTTGGCAAAATCTTGACATAGAGTCTCATCAGTAGAACCAAAAATAATATCATCTACATATATCTGTACTAAGAGAATAGTGTCCTTCAAAGACTTTATGAAAAGTGTAGTGTCAATTTTCCTTTTTGAAAAACCTTTCTCAAGCAAGAAGTTGCTAAGCCGTTCATACCAAGCTCTAGGGGCTTGTTTGAGGCCGTATAGAGCTTTCTTTAACTTGAACACGTGGTCGGAAAATTTGTGATTTTCAAAGCCAGGGGATTGTTTTACATAAACTTCCTCCTTAATAAAACCATTCAAGAAAGCACTTTTAACATCCATTTGAAATAATTTGAAATTTTGAAAATTTGCAAATGCATAAAGCATCCGAATGGATTCTAATCTAGCAACAGGAGCATATGTCTCATCGTAGTCGATACCTTCCTCTTGGTTGTATCCTTGGGCTACTAGACGAGCTTTGTTGCGTGTGACTGAACCATCTTCATTCACTTTGTTTCTAAAAACCCATTTAGTACCAATAATCGAGTGATTAGCTGGTCTAGGAACGAGTTCCCATACTTGGCTCCTCTCGAATTGGTTGAGTTCTTCTTGCATAGCAGAAATCCAAAATTCATCATTGAAAGCTTCAGAAATGTTTTTAGGCTCAATTTGTGAAATAAAGGCAGTGCTAGCAATAGAGTCTCTTAATGATGATCTAGTAGTTACTCCTCGTGAAACCTCACCGATTACCAAATTTTCTGGATGTGATGGCTTGAAAGAGAATTTCTTAGGCAAGCTTTCCAGAGAATTTGTTTCGGTTATGGTGTTCATTGGAGTAGACGTTGATGGCTCAACATCATCATCAAGAGTAGCTGCTGCACTGTTATCTTCATCAAAAGTCACATTTGTAGGCTCTTCCACAATTAAAGAGCGTTTGTTAAAAACTCTATATCCCTTACTCTTGGCAGCATAGCCAAGGAAAATACCATCGTCAGCTTTGGCATCAAATTTGCCTAAGTTGTCTTTGGTGTTAAGGATAAAGCATCTACATCCAAAAACTCTAAAATAAGAAACATTTGGGGTTCTCCCAAACCAAAGCTCATAGGGTGTCTTTTTTGTAATAGGACGAATAAGTACCCTATTTAAAATGTGGCATGCTGTACTGACAGCTTCAGCCCAAAAGTATTTCGGAAGTGAAAACTTGTTCAACATGACTCTAGCCATATTGCCAAGAGTCCTATTCTTCCGCTCCACAACACCATTTTGTTGAGGAGTTCTTGGACAAGAAAACTCATGATCAAAACCATTGGAATCACAAAACCTTTCAAAATCAGAATTTTTGAATTTGCCTCCATGATCACTTCGGATTCGAGTAATCATGTAGCCTTTTTCGTTTTGAACTTTCTTGACAAAAATCTTGAAAACCGAAATAGCATCACTTTTATTTGCAAGAAAGAAAACCCAAGTAAATCTTGAAAAATCATCAACAATAACAAAGGCATAGAGTTTTCCGCCAAGACTGGCTACTCTACTAGGTCCAAATAAATCCATATGGAGTAGTTGCAGGGGTCTAGTAGTACTTACAGAGTTTATAGAATGGAAAGATGATTTGGTTGCCTTATTCAACTCACATTCGGCACATACGGTGTCCTTTTTGAATGTGATGTCGGGCAAGCCTCTAACTAGCTTCTTGGTTGTAACCGTTCATCTTTGTGAACATATAGGCATCTACCTGCATTGTTAGTATTTCCAGACAAATAGAAAGTATAAATATTATCCTCTCTTACCCCTTCAAAAGCGATGTCTCCCGTTGACCTATCATAAATAAGGCATTTGTTTTGTCCAAAGTTAATGTCATAACCATGGTCAGCAAGATGACTGATGCTGAGCAAGTTATGCTTTAACTCGGTCACTAGGCAGACATCCTTTATTACGGGAGAGGGAGGATAGCCAATAATACTATTACCTATAATATAACCTTTTAGGTTATTTCCGAAGGATACATATCCTTCTCTCTTCATCGATAGTGATGCAAAAAGATGTGCGTCTCCCGTCATGTGTCGCGAGCATCCACTATCGAGAATCCACTTACTCTTAGTTGAGGAGGGAAGGTCCACCTACATCAAGAGTAGATGTGACCTTTGGTACCCAAGTTCTTGAGGGTCCTGAAAAGTTAGCTTTTGGAAACCATGCATATATCTTTTTATCAACTAATCTTCTGATTCTACATTATGGTGATATGTGTCCATGCAGACCACAATAAGTGTATGTAGCATTTCTATTCACATTAGGAGCATGCTGATGATGTCTATAAGAATATTGATGATATTTAGATCCAGCATGGTGATGATGTTGAAATGGCATGGCATGATGATATTGTCTATATGGCATGGCATGATGAGTTTGTCTATATGGCATGGCATGGTAAGATTGTCTATATGGCATGGCATGATGAGATTGTCTATATGGCATGGCATGATGAGTTTGTCTATATGGTATGGCATGGTGAGATTGTCTATATGTGGAGTGATGTTGATTGTGTCTTTGTGCAACATGATGATGACTGTGTGTAGCATGATGATTTTGTGACATATGATAATTATTTCTACGTGCATGCGGTTTGTATCCTTTGTGAAATTGTGTGTATATGAAAGCATGATTATGTGTTGTAGATGGATGATGCGGATGACTAGCATTAGGAGTGTTATGCTTTGTGGGTGTCTCATGAGATTGGGTTTGAGGTTGAACAACCTGTTTTCCCAATCTAGTCTCTAATCTCTTAGAGACAGCCTGCAGTTCAGTGACCTTAGCATTTAAGCTATATATCTTAGTCATAGAAATCTTGTGTCTACTCTTTTCTTCAGCAAGCATCATGTTGAGTGTTGTGATTTCTTGTGTTTGTTGCTCAATACGTGTTTCAGCATCATGAAGGCTTAGTTTAAGCTTCGATACCTCATCTGTGACTTCCGTGGGTAAAGTGTCTCTAATGTTATCAAGCAATAGAGAAAGTCTTTGAATTTCGACTTCATGACTTTTGATTTTGTCCTTGGCGTGTTTGTATTTACCAATGATCTTTTTGTGATCATCGAGTAAATCGGTGAAAGCATCGCCAAGTTCATCAAAAGAGAAGTCGTCAAGAGTTTCGTTTGATACCTTATCAGATGTTGCCATTAGGCACACATTAGCCGTATCTTGAGGAGAGTCCTTTTCTTCCTCGGAGTCACTAGCTTCGCTTTCATGCCAAATGCTTGTGTTGGCATATTTCTTTGATGAAGTCTTCTTGTATGGCTTCTCATAGCGGTTGCACTTCTTCAAGAATGGACAGTCTTTTCGGACGTGTCCAGTCTTCTTGCAACCATAACAGGTTGGCTCTTCTTCGCCATCTTCTTGTGGTTCCTTCTTCCTTCGGTTGAAGCGAAGGAATTTCTTGAAGTTGCGAACCATGAGGGCTTGATCATCATCTCCTGAGTTGTCGTCATCCGTCTCTTCGGGTTCAGCCCTCCGTCGGTGAGCCTTGAGTGCGATCTCCTTAGCCTTAGGAGCAGGCTCTTCGAAGTCCTTGAGGTCAAGCTCATGAGTCATTAGCTTTCCCATTAAGGTCTCCATGGACATGGTTGTGAGATCGTTTTCTTCTATGATGGCTGTCACCTTAGGGTTCCAAATTTTTGGTATCCCCCTAAGTAGCTTGTGAATCTTCTCGTGATTTGAATATTGCTTCCCAAGCGAGGACAGGGGGTTGATGATGTCGAGGAATCTTGTGAACATTTGCGTAATCGTCTCGTTTGGCTTCATCTTGAAAGCCTCGTATTCTTGAGTGAGACGGCTTATTTTTGATTCCTTGACTTGGGTGGTTTCTTCATGCGTCACTTCTAGAAGCTTCCATACTTCGTGGGATGTGGTGCATGTGGATACCCTGTTGAACTCATTTCTGTCTATAGCACAGAATAAAGTATTAATAGCTCTCGCGTCTAGACTTGCCTGTTGCTTCTCCTCGTCAGAATATTTGTCATGTGATTTTTCAATGAGATCACCGTTGACAACTATCCTGGCGGGCTTTTTGTAACCGTCAGGGACGATAGTCCACAGGTCAAAGTCTAGAGACTTGAGATAAAAGCTCATCCTTGTTTTCCAATACGTGTAGTTAGTTCCATCGAATAGGGGAGGCCTATTAGTGGACTGTCCTTCACCGTGATTGAAAATCAAGGATTGTGTGGTTGCCATGGATCAGCTCTAGGATGTAAATCCTTGTAGAGAGAACAGAGCTCTGATACCAATTGAAGAATAGATGGCAACTCTAGAGGGGGGTGAAAAGAGTATATAGAGATAATATCCACTTAAAATTAACTCTATCACAAATAAAACTAATCAGAGTAAATGCGGAATATAAAGTGAGAATCAAGAGAGCATACGCAAACACAGCCAATTTTAACCTGGTTTTCCTCATGGAGGACTAGTCCAGGCCTGAGAACTCTAGCTCAGGATTAAATCCACTATTTGTGAAATAGTAGTTTACAACCCGTGCATTTTCTTCAGAAGAGCACGTCAACTTCTTACAGAGGATCGCAGTGGCGATTTGCTCGAAATTTTCCAAGCGACTTCTTCAACTCTTGCACAAGACTCCTAACTGAGAGATGCTGAGCACTCGAGACTTAGGAAGCTTGTGGCTAGTAGATAGGAAGGGTATGGCTTATTTGAGCTTTAAGAGAGAAGAGAAGAGAAGATTGGATGATTTGAAATAAGAGAATTCTTGGCCTATTTATAGGGCTTTTGTAGGCAGAATTCGGCCAGAATTCGGGTAGGAAATTTCAAATATTTGGCCGTTGGACAACTAGCAACCAGCTAACCCTAAAATTAAGGTTGCTGATTTTTAAGGGACAGAGTTCGGCCCGAACTCTGTCTCCAGAGCACAGAACTGGTTCTTGGGGATCTGTGGACTTATTTCTGGATGGTAGAGTTTATGGATTTGGGTAGGCTTTTGGTCAAGTCTCAAGAGCTCAGCATGACCCAGTTTGCAACAGTCTAGACTCAATAAAAGTGTAAAATACAGACTCATATATAACTGAATTGCAAAGACTGAGCTGTCTTCTGACTTGAGCTTGATGTAGACGTCGTGTGTCGTATTGAATTATTACAAGTATTATTTAGTCAATGTTATCAATATTTGGTTGACTGTGACTTTGTGTCAACACAAGTTTATATTTTTCTATAAATGTAAAACTTGTGATCATTGTAAGTTAAATTAATTGTGTGAATGAGTATTATTTGTGATTCTGATCTTCATAGCCGTGACAGCGTTCTACGACCGATACTGCGGCGTAGGCTGGCTTGGACACATCTCGTATCCGTTTAAAAAAAACGGGTGCGGGTCGTGACAAGTTTTCCTCCGCCAGTTACGAGGGCTGACCCTAGTGTTGCTACGACTTTTCCGACCGCAGTACCAGCGTTTGATGTGGGCGCTCTTCCTCCTCCTGTGCAGCGGATTCCTCCGCTAGTTGCAGACATACTTCCACCTCCACCTCCTCTGCCTACAAATATTGGGCAGATGCTTACCTTCCTCCAGCAGATGCTGGAGACTCAGAGAGCCCAGGTCGAGGCCCAGCAGAGGCAGACAGACGCGATACGTTAGGGCATGGAGGATGCCCATCAGTTGGCCCTTGCAGCCGTGGAGAAGAGGGCTCCGCATCCGGGGACGCGTACTAGGTACGGAGATATCCAGGACTTCAAGAAGCTCGGGCCCCGTGACTTTAGCGGGACCGAGGGTGTGGTCTATGCAGTTGATTGGCTCGAGGATATCGAGCGGCAGATGAGGGCCTCCCGCCTGGTAGACGACCTGAAGGTCGAGGCGGTAGGTTTGCAGTTGCTAGACATTGCAGCCACCTGGTTCAGAAATGAGCCAGCTCTAGCTGGAGAGGGCCATACTTGGGCAGAGTTCAAGCTCCTCTTCAAGGAGAAGTTCTTTTCCTCCACGGACAAGATCGACCTGGTGCGGCAGTTCTAGGATCTGCAGCAGGGCAGTTTATCCGTGGAGGAGTACCTCGCGGAGTTCGGCCGTCTGAGTCGATACGCAGAGTACATGGTTCGAGACCCGAAGATCAGGGCGAGCCGTTTCAGGGAGGGGCTGACTTGGGATATCAAGATCCTCATTCCCTCCTTCTATGTGACTTATACCCAGATCTATGCGGAGGCCCGCAAGGTAGAGCGGGAGTGGGGCTTGAAGCCCAAGAGGGAGCGTGATCTTTTTTCGGGGGCTA
The DNA here is from genome assembly GCA_029216955.1 of Iris pallida. NCBI lineage: Eukaryota > Viridiplantae > Streptophyta > Magnoliopsida > Asparagales > Iridaceae > Iris > Iris pallida. The sequence goes on along the minus strand of JANAVB010033220.1, from coordinate 19,285,207 downwards.
CTAGTAGCGCGGGGGCTGCTAAGCGCCCTTAGCTTCAGCATCATTCTTTCCAGCATCACCAGCCGCAGGTTCAGGCCAGAGCACCGGTTCAGCAGGTGCAGCACACTCAGCAGAGGCAGGCACAGCATGGGGCTCCTTGTCACTTCTATAAGAAGCCTGGTCATGTCTGGAAAGTCTGCCGGAAGTGGCTAGGAGTGTATCTCTTTTACGACGGTGCAGGCCATCAGTTGAGGGAGTGTCCAGTGAACCCTCGTGTTACTGGTACAGCTCAGAGGGTACCGGCGAGAGTTCCTGCAGTACAGCTGAGGGGTCCACTTCCGATCCAGCAGCAGCGGTTTGTTCAGCACCACCAGCAGCGGGGTGGTCAGGGTAGAGCCTTTGCTCTTGCAGCCGAGGAGATGGAGCCTATTGCGGATGTTGTCGCAGGTTCTATTCTGTTTGATTCTTTTCCAGCTTTAGCCTTGTTTGATTCTAGTACCACGCACAGTTTTGTGTCTGTTTATTTTGCTCTTAGGCACAATATCATTGCTGAGTAGCTTGGTAGGACTTGCAAGATTATGACTGGAAATGGCATCATCCAGGTTAAAAATGTTTGCAAGGGGCGAAGAGTTTCTTTGAGAGGCCGGGAGCTGAGTGCGTGTTTGCTCGTAATGCCACTTCTGAGTTATGATGTGGTACTCGGTATGGACTGGTTGAGCATGCACCACGCTAGCATCGACTGCAGAGGGGGTAGGATTCTGTTTAGGCCGCCGGAAGAGCCGGAGTATGAGTTCACCAGGGGTACAGCGGAGCAGGAAGTTGGATTCTACGGAGCATTGTTGGCGGGGCCGGTGTTGCCATGTCCATTTATTGCTGAGTTCTTGGATGTCTTTCCTGAGGAGCTGCCCGGGATGCCGCCAGATCGCGATGTTGAGTTTTCTATAGACCTAGTGCCGGACGCTGAGCCTATCTCCCAGCACGTCTATAGAATCAACAACAGTGAGTTAGCGGAGCTGAAGAAATAGGTCGACGAGCTGGAGGACAAGGGCTTTATTCGATCCAGTTTTTCACCTTGGGGCGCGCCAGTTCTTTTCGTCCCCAAGAAGGATGGTACGGTACGTCTGTGTATTGATTACAGGGCGCTCGATAACCTTACCATCAAGAACAAGTATCCTTTGCCAAGGATTGATGACTTGTTCGACCAGTTGAGCAGGGCGAGGGTGTTCTCGAAGATCGACTTGCGTACCGGGTACCATCAGCTGAAGGTGAAGCGGGATGACATTCCGAAGACTGCCTTTCGGACTCGCTATGGCTAGTATGAGTGTACCGTCATGCCGTTTGGGTTGACCAACGCCCCGGCGGTATTCATGAACTTGATGAACAAGGTATTTCATCAGTACCTTGACAAGTTCGTGGTGGTCTTCATTGATGACATTCTTATCTATTCGAAGACACCAGAGGAGCACGAGGAGCACCTGAGGATTGTGTTGGACACTCTCAGGAGGGAGCAGCTGTATGGGAAGTTGTCCAAGTGCGAGTTCTTCTTGGATCGCGTGGAGTTCCTAGGCCATGTTGTCTCTGGCGAGGGGATTTCAGTGGATCCGAAGAAGATTTCTACAGTGGAGTCCTGGTCTACGCCGAGCTCAGTAGCAGAGGTTCAGAGTTTTCTGGGTCTGGCAGGTTATTACCGGAGGTTCGTGCAGGACTTTTCCAGGATTGCCCAGCCGATGACCCGCCTTACCAGGAAGGACGAGGAGTTTGTTTAGTCCGAGGAGTGCCAGGCCACCTTCGAGGAGCTGAACGCGAGGTTGACTACAGCTTCTATTTTGACGCTGCCATCTGGATCTGGTGGTTATACGATCTATAGTGATGCTTCAGGACGGGGTTTGGGTTGCGTTCTTCAGCAGCACGGGAAGGTGATTGCCTATGCATCTAGGCAGTTATATCCTCATGAGAGGAACTACCCTACCCACGATCTGGAGTTGGCAGCGGTCATTTTTGCTTTGAAGCTATGGAAACACTATCTGTACGGAGAGCGAGTTGAGATCTATACTGATCATAAGAGCTTGAAGTACGTGTTTACCCAGAAGGAGCTGAATATGAGGCAGAGGCGATGGTTAGAGCTGATGAAGGATTTTGATATATCCTTACAGTACCATCCGGGGAAGGCCAACGTGGTCGCGGATGCTTTGAGCAGGTATTCCGTGGCCATGTGTTTGACGATGGATCGTCACCTTCTGGCAGATCTGGAGAGCTTGAGCATAGAGGTGATAGTTCCAGGGTTCGAGGCACAGATGTGGGGTCTCCAGGTGCAGTCGGAGCTGATGGACAGAGTCAGGACAGCTCAGTTTGAGGATGAGGCTCTGAGGGTCATCAGGGAGCAGGTCCAGGAAGGACTGTTGGATGAGTTCTCTATAGCAGGGGATGGGTCGTTGAGGCATGGTACCAGATTGTGTGTGCCGAGCAGAGGACTTCGGGAGGAGGTTCTTCAGGAAGCGCACCGTTCTCAGTACTCTATGCATCCAGGAGCCAACAAGATGTATAGAGACTTGAGACAGCATGTTTGGTGGTATGGCATGAAATGTGAGGTGGCTCAGTTTGTTTCGAGATGCTTGGTGTGCCAGCAGGTGAAGGCCGGGAGACAGAGACCCGGTGGATTGCTCCAGCCACTACCCATTCCTGAGTGGAAGTGGGAGCATATCACTATGGACTTTGTATCTGGACTTCTGCGCTCTCCAGGAGGGAAGGATGCGATTTGGGTCATTGTTGATCGATTGACCAAATCGGCCCATTTTTTGCCTTTCAAGGTGGGTTTGTCGACGGAGAGGTTGGCCGAGATGTACGTGCGGCAGATAGTCCGATTGTACCGAATTCCAGTGAGTATAGTCTCGGATCGGGACAGCCGATTCACTTCCCACTTCTGGAGGAGTTTGCAACTTAGCTTGGGCACATCGCTCAAGTTCAGTACCGCATACCACCCCAGATAGACGGGCAGTCGGAGAGGATGATTCAGGCCCTCGACGATATGCTGCGTACCTGTGTCTTGGACTTCGGGGGATCTTGGGAGGACCACCTTCACTTGGTAGAGTTTGCTTACAACAACAGCTACCAAGCCAGTATAGAGATGTCACCTTTTGAGGCTCTATACGGACGGAGGTGCCGTACTCCCTTGTCATGGGATGATGTCGGCGAGAGGGTTTTGCTTGGCCCTGAGATGGTGGTAGATGCTGCAGAGAAGGTCAGGTTTATCAGAGATCGACTTCGGGTAGCGCAGGATAGGCAGCGGCATTGGGCCGATAGCCACCGGAGGCCGTTGAATTTTGAGGTATAGTTAGATTTTTCTAGTATTTGAGTCTGATTGTGATTGTTTTAGATCAAGCTTTAAGTATTGTGTTTTTGTTCTAAGTTGATGATCTTGTGTTTCTGTGAATTTCTTCGACACGTGGCACGATTCGTTTTGGTGGCGACGGAAATCTTAGTCCACGATATATCGGACCATTCCGTATCTTGGGCAGGGTCGGTGCAGTGGCTTACCGACTGGAGTTACCGCCCGCACTAGAGGGAGTGCACAGCGTGTTCCACGTATCACAGCTGAGACGGTACGTGGCAGATCCCAGTCACGTCTTAGACCACTCAGAGATCGAAGTGGGACCGACACTCAGCTATCCAGAGAAGCCGGTTGAGATCTTGGATCGAAGAGAGAAGGTGCTCCGGAACCAGGTCATTTCCTTGGTTCGCGTTGCATGGAGACACCACTCTCCAGGTGAGTCCACCTGGGAGAGGAAGGACGACATGTGGGAGCGATTCCCACATCTCTTCGAGCCTTGAGGTAAAATTCTATCTTTCTCTTTCCTTGTTCTATTCATGATTGCTGTGTTAGTTCTCATTCAATTTCGAGGACGAAATTTTTTTAAGGAGGGTAGATTTGTCACCCCCAATTTTTGAATTAGGGATATTTTCATCATTTTTTAAGTTTTATAATTTTTAGGAATTTTATTTGATTTTATATGATTTTTAGGGATTTATTTGATTTAGTTTGAATTTTATCCAATTTGGACTTAAGTTGGAGATCCGGGTAGTCTGGACCCTAGTGGGACCCACATACTAGCTGGGCTTGGCCCACATACCATTCTAACTAGGCTAGAAACCATAAACCCTACTTCCATGGCTTAATTAGTCATTTTAGAGGCTTAATTAGTTAATTAGGGTTAAACCGAAATAAACCGAACCAAACCGAATTCAATTCAAACCAAACCAAGTCTATTGGGTTTGGGGGCTTATTGGATCACCACCCAAACCCAATAAGACCCCTTGGCCGGCCATGATAGGAGCCCCCTCCCCTTTGCTTCTTCACAAAGCAAACTCTCTCTCTCTCTCCATTTCACTTTCTTTCAAAAGCTCTCCTTCTTCTTCAAGCAACCAAACTTTAGGTAAGCTTTAAATTCCCCATTTAATTCTCTTTAGCATTTATGGCTTTCACAATAATTGTAGAGGAGGTGATTCTCCACACTTTGCAAATAGATTTCATAGGTTTCCCTAGAAATCTAGGTTAGAGATTTATTTGGGGGTTTTCCATTAGAGTGGTATATATATGTATATATATTTATATGTATTGGTGTGTGTATATAGAGGGTGGTAGTGGTGGTATTGGGTCATGAGATGGTGGTTGTGTGTGAGAGTGGTAGGGAGAGTGTGTGTGTGTGTGTGTGTGTGTTTGAGTGTGTATGTGCATGTGTATATATATATATATATATATATATATATATATATATATATATATATATATATATATATATATATATGTGTGTGTGTGTGTGTGTGTGTGTTTGTATTTATATATGTATAGATGTGTGTGTATATAGATATATATATAAATAGATATGTGTGTGTGGTTGTGAGTTTATATATATATATATATATATATATATATATATATATATATATATATATATATATATTTTGTGAGTTTATATATATATATATATATATATATATATATATATATATATATATATATATATATATAGATAGAAAAAAAAATATATATATATATATATATATATATATATATATATATATAGTTAGATAGATAGATATATATATATATATATATATATATAGATATATATATATATATATATATATATATATATATATATATATATATATATATATATATATAGATAGATATATATATGAAGAGGGAGAAGTAGAGGAAGGATTAGAAGATGAAGTAGAAGAGGAAGAACAGCTGCAGCAGCAGCAGAACAAGCAGTAGCAGCAGCAGGTAGCTGCTGCAGTAGCAGCAACACTGGCAGCACAGTGGCTGCCAGTTCCCCCCCTTAGCTCCTATATACCCCCCTTTTACCCCCCTTAAACCCCCCTGTATATATATATAAGTATATATCTATATATATATGTTTATATATATATATATAGATAGATAGTTATATAGTTAGATGATAAGAAGAATAAGAGATTAGAAGAAGTTAGAAGAATTAGAAGAAGTAAGGAAGAGAAGAAGAAAATTAGAAGAAGTAAGGAAGAGAAGAACAGAATTAGAAGAAGTAAGGAAGAAGTTAGGAAGAAGAATTAGAATGAGAAGAATTAGGAGAATAGGAATTAGAGAAGGAGAATTTGAAGAGGAGGAATTAAAAGGAGAAGAATAGGAAGGGAAAGTGGAAATCGATTTAGGGGAGATCGGGTTAGAGGGTGAAATGGAGCTCCGAGCGTCGGAATGAGTTGAAACTTGGGGGAGACCTAGAATACATAAATTAGACTTTGCGGGTAGGCTCCCGAGTTGAAATCGGGGTTGTAGGACGACGGTATCGTGCCGTACCATTGCGTATCTTAATATATTCAAGATATCGGCAATGGGCCGTAAGATGGACTAGACGTCCACTCTACCTGGGTATCTTGGTAGGTAACGTATGTATAGCCTAGTATCCTACTACCCTAGGGAGCACGGGTCAAAATACTAAGCGTAGGTAGGCTAACTTGGTATTCACCTAGGCTAGAAATTTACCTTAGAAAAGGGTAAATTAGGATATTGGCCTACGGCCAAGATACGGGTTTAGGAGTCCAAGATAGACTTGGATATGGGTTGTAGAGGTTGGTAATGATTAGAAATAGTCGTCTAGACCTAGTCTTGACCTTGGTTGACCATGGTTGACTTTTTAGACTAAAAGTCAACTATGGGTCAACACTTTACCCAATTTAGTCCCAAATTCTATTAAACTTGGGCAGTTGACCAAAAGTCAACTGTTAGTCACCATTGACCTAGGATTGACCTAGGGTTGACCTAGAGTTGACCGGAGTTGATCCGTTGACCAAAAGTCAACTGTAAGTTAACTTTCGACCTAGTTTGATACGGATTGAATTCCAATACTCTCCCATGACCAAAGTTGACCCAACTAGACTTGTCTTGACCTAGAATGACTTAATAGGGTTTAATTTGATTTGACTTTATTTCCTAAACATAGTTTTGATACGTCTTGTTCTCTATAGGTCCTCGAGACGCTGCGTTGGATCCCGTTGACATATTTTATCATATTACAGGCGAGTATATTCTCTGACACTTTTCCAATTTACGATGATTGTTATAATTCATGTAATTAGTGTAGATATGCTTGTTCTCGATACATTGGTCACACGGATTGGTATTCATGGATCCCGACATGAGATGTTATTCCTCGTTATCTTGGTATATCTTGTGCAAGCCCCCTTGTAGTTCTTGTGCAGTATATGGACACCGATTCTCGAGGAGACTTGCCCCCTTCTCGTAGAATCCCGTGTCATAACGTGTCTTGCTTGGATCCACTCTACCAGTCGGGGGCGGGGAGTATTAGTGTGGATATGTGGTCAAAGCCTATTGTGCACCCATTGTGCTCCTATTGATTGTGAGTGTTGATCATACACCCCACGTATGATTAGCCAGACCTGTTACTATTTGTGCAAGTTCCCAAGCCGGCCACATATTGTAGCTAGTACTCACACACCTAGATATATGATTTTTGATTCTTGTACATGCCATGATTATTTTACTTGTATTATTCTAGCTCTAGATTTACAGCTTACCTTGCCATGATACTCACATGTACATTCCATGATTTTCTTGTATATACTCTTTATTTACAGTCTTATAGCTTTTGTCATATCTTGTGAACTGTTGTTAGTAGATTGTACTCGTTCTATCCTGACTGGATATGTTGAAAAAATATTACAGATGCTGATGAGGGGGATTACAGTACCTACTACGGTCCGGATGACGTAGTGGGCTTAGACTTGGAGACTTTGGTCCAGTAGGGATTAGCTCCGCCTGACGAGACTTTACCTATTGCTTAGTTAGAGTAGGTCTTTTGTACTGGACCTTGTCTCCATCTACTTTTGAGACTGTTATTATTATGGATTGTATTAGAGACTTGGACTTGTATATTATTTGTGTTTGGACTTGACAGGTTATTATTTTTATCGTCTTGTTGTCTTTATCTTTCAATCTTTACTTTATCATCTTAGAGTTGTGATTGAGCACTCATATATATTCATTTCTTGTCCTCCATTCGGAGTTGACCATATTCTCGACAGGTTTTTGATATATATATAAAATGTTGTTAGAGTAGAAAACCTACAGCGTTCCACGCCGTTTTTACGGCGAGGGCTGGGCGTTGTCACGTACACGTGCCTTTATAGCGGGTGCGGGTCGTGACACCTATAAGCATCATCTTCACCATCCAACCTATAAGAACCATTGCCAACACCTTCAAACCCATCAAGAAGGGGTTATCAAGCAAGCAAAGTAAGAAAATTGGGATCTTGGACAAGGAGGAGCACCCACAACCCTTCTAGCAAAGGATTTCGGTAAAGATTTTATATTTTTCCATCTCAAATTCCATGTTAATAATTATGTAGAAAATCTAATATTAATATCTTAAAAATATTTTGATGTCTTCTATTGTCTAATTTCATCTCTAGAAGTTGCATGTTGGATTGTTGAGAAATCGGGTTATAGTAGAGCTAATTTTGAGCACGATTGATGCAAAACTTTATAAAATTGTTAGAATTTATCAAAACTAAATTCAATGTAGTTTTATTTCTGTAAAATATGATTTTTTTTTTAATGATTTTATCATCTTAAATCTGAACGGGAAAAATAGGGGTCAAATACTAGTTTTTTCGGGTAAGTTGCTGACATATAATAGCTAAAACTTAGTGGTTAATTTGGTCATTGAATCCAAGTTTATTTTCTGTGAAATAATCAATATTAATTATGTTTTAAAATGTTGTTTCATGTATTTAAGTCATATTAGAAGTTTGGTGAAGTTCTTGACAAGTTTTGGGTAGACTAGTTGACATAGAAGTCAACTAGCCATGAATTTTTCGTAAGAATTCCAAATCTGGAATTCGGAGTTTAATTCCATATAAATTATATTGAAATCATTATTTTTATGATTTTAGATGATTTATATGCATGCCCTCGAAGTAGGGACTTAACAGTAAATTTTGGAAGTTGAAAACCGTAAAACTAGGTTCCGATGTCTCAAGGAACTTGTGTGTTGTTGTGTTATGAAAATAAATGGTTCCATGATGTATTTGTACATTGTTATTTATGGTTAGTAATAGTAATTTAGTCATATTATAAGTTTCTTGGTTAGATACTTAAAGTAGTTAATTAATTATTTATGAGCATTGGATTTCGGAGGCTTTGACACGGGAGCGACATTCCATCTTCATATTGTAGAATCAGGCAAGTGCACCTTGTTTCCATTCAATTCTTGTTTTATTGTTTGTATTTTATTTCTTGTATTTATGTTATTGGCTTGGACCTTAGTGTTATATCAATACATGCTTTCGAATTATATTCGGGGGCATTTAAATGTTGAGCTGTCTAGTATTGATATCTAGAGCCTTCCTGTGATTCTATGGATATTATTTCCATTGAGACCTGTAGGATACGACACGTGATTGTCAGATATATTATCCTGATACCTGTGATTGATTTTCTGAGATACTGAATTGTTCTAATGACTGTAGGACATGATTGGTATTTTTTGTTTTGTTATAGATGTGTCATAGGATTTACCGTTTAGATAGAGGTTAGAAAAGTAAGTTGTAGATACGACTTATTTGGTTCTTGAGAGTTGAGGACAGTTATTACTTGCGCGGGTCATTCTGTGCATTACACTTTTATATTATGTATATATATTTTTTCAAAGAGATTACCTGTTTCCCGTGATCCACGTTTCTCTCTTAGTTACCGTTGAGACTCCAGTACCACAGCTACGACTATATATATACCAGATCCGAATGTCTTTTGGAGATGTCTGTGTTTACGAATGTTGTTCTCAAAGTGTCACGTCAGTTTGGTTTAGTCACCCTAGATATTTTATTTACTGTACTTAGCATTGTATATTATGTGCCTTGTATATCCTCTGAGGACCCGGTGATCTCTCTAGGTGTTGCTGGACTTCATGCATAGAGTTGTTATGATGTGTTTCTGCAGGATTTAGGTATTAATGGTAGCATCATTTTATTATTTCTTTCGCCATTTATTTTTTCTTGTACTTTATATTTCTGCCATGATTTTTATTGCTGTTATAGCTGTGGACACACACAAAAAAGAAGAAGAAATGCTGTCTTTTCTTATTGGCGCAAGGTACCACAAATCGAGTACGCCTGAGAGATCCTGCACTAAGGATCCCCGAGTACAAAATGAATTCTGGAGAATGGGATGATGGAGATCGAGCGACAATTGCTCCTTTACTCCGTTGACACTCCGATTACAAAAGTGGGAGAAAACCTAAGAAAATTGCTAACTCTTGGCTCACTAGCAAGAAGGGCAGCAATTTGGCTCTTGAAATGCTCTATGTTCTGTCTATTTTTGAAGAGGTATGAGACCCCTATTTATAGTCATTTTGTACTGAAACGACTGTTATGCGCCTACAGGTGAAAAATACACAAATTTCACTGTGGGCGCATAACACCCCTTTGGGCGCATAGGGTGTAGGCACATGGACACTGGATGATCGTGGGTAGATCGTGGGGTTGACGTGGTATCACGACCCGCATCCGCTTTTCGGATATGAGACGTATCCAAGCCAGCCTACGCCGCAGAGTCGGCGGTAGAACGCTGTCAAGCCCGCAAGAAATAAATGCTCAAAATCTAACATTTGCTGCTCATTCACATTTCTAAATTTGTTACAACATTTACAACATTTATAATTAAAGAAAATACAAGATTTTACAATTAGTGAAATTGATACAATTACTTTCTATTTCTAGGTTGACCTCAGCATACCCAAGCCTTCCTAGTGCTAAGCGTGATCGCGGCTAAACCTGAAAAATGTTGGTTTCCAGTCAGGAATGGAACAAGTACACAAACCGACGGCAATGCAAAAACATAATAGAATCAACAAGACTTGAAAATAACATATGAGATATGAAAACTGGAAGATAACTGATGACATAGCATGATAGAGAAGTAAAGGAAAAATAAAAGACATCTACCTATGTGATGTAAAATATCCGTTTCGACATGTGAACAGCTAGGGGGTAAATCCGGCTTACTGCATGTGTCGTGTGCAGCTGCTATCATGCAAGAATAGACATATTGGGATATTTCTGGCTAGTCCACATGTATACTAAGATATTTCCCCTTCCGACTACTCCGTGTGACGAGCGTGTCAACAAGCAACAAGACATATGTATAAGCATGAAATGAAAAGACTACTATGAATCGAAAAGCAATCAGAAAGTGTACTTGCCTGAGGTCCTTAGCTGGAGAAACCGATAATACTATACCACTCAATGAGCCACAATCAGTCAACACATACAGAAGTCTCCAGATGCTAAAATAAACAGTACCAACGGTTTCAGAATAATCAAATTAGCTAGGATTGCCTGTCCTTAAGTCCAATTCTGGACACAGGGGCAAAACAGTAATTTCGGACAAAAACGATGTCGGCCGTTGGAACCGCTTTGCACCAAAAAGTGTGCCAGAGTCAATGGTCTCTAAAGTCGTCAAACTACATGTCTACGGATTCAGTTTTTCGATACGAACCCAACCAAATATCTAAAGTTGGATTCCGGCGGCCCGTGCACAAAATCGCCCGTTGAGTGGGACCGTAGGGCCCGCAAAACGGCGTTTCGATTTATCTGTCTCAGAATTGGACCAAACATGGCATACAGGACCAGAAAAATGATACGGTCCTGTTGGCGTAAGTTTCGTCTCGATCTGAAGAGCGGGCACGAAGTAATTCGAAAACTTGTACAGAGGTCGATACGGTGAATTTCGACGGATACGCACCAAATTCGTCGCGCACACGCGACCAATTTGAATTCCGTCAAAGCCCACACGTCTACGAAGTTGTTACGCACCTTTCGATGCTTTCGGTTCGCAACCACGTCGCCCGAAATGGCGGGACGCACGTCGTATCGTAGGTTTTCGTAATTTTTTGAAAACTGTTTTATCGGGTTTTTTTCGATTTTCGAGTCGATTTATCTTAGCATATACTGATTATAAAAATAATCTAAAAACAGGGTCTTAATGCTGGTTAGGTTGTCTAGAAGTCTGTTCAACCGGTTTTCCAAAATTCGCGATATTCTGGTCGCGAATCGATCGCAAACATCAGATGTTGGGGCAGTTCTATGTCCTGTTTCGAACAGGTTTTTGGTCGATTTGGAACTCGATTTCTATCGCACATGGTGCGAATCGAAATAAACTATTTGAAGGGATTGATAGCCGTATATGTTGTCTTCATACCTGTTCAAGTGGTTTACAAAACGAGCGAGTGTGCAGGTAGAGACGGCATCGCGAAGTGGCTTGCGATTGCTACACCGCTGCTGTCATCCGCTCCGTTGCGCGCGTTTCGCGCGCTGCCTCCGGCGGATCTGGCCGGCCGGCGGTGCCGCGCCCAGGCTGGGAGGGTCGCCAGGGTCGGGGCTGCGGCGTGTTTAGGGTTTTGGGATTTCTCGATCGATCCTCTCTCGATCTCTATAAATAACGCGCGGGGTGTTTCCGCTCAGGCTCGGGTCCTGTTGAGTATGGTATTGCTTGGGTCGGGCCCTGGGCTCTGGGCTCGGGCCTGGGCCTGGCCGAACGCTGCTATTGCTTCTTTTTTTATATATTCTTTTTCTATTTCTTTTTTATTTATTTCTATTAACAATATATATATATATATATATATATATATATATATATATATATATATATATATATATATATATATATGCACATATATACATATGTATATATTTACACACATATACACATATAATTATATACATTTATATATACATACATATTTACACCCATATATATATATATATATATATATATATATATATATATATATATATATATATATATATATATATATATATATATATATATATATATACACACATATACACGTATACATATATATTTATATATATATATATATATATATATATATATATATATATATATATATATATACACGTATACACATATATATATTTATATATTTACATTTACATAACCATATTATACATATATTTATATATTTACACACGCACCCACATATATATTTATATATATATGTTACTACTTAATTTCTAAAAATCATAATTATTAAATCTTTCTAGTGTATGGTCATTACAATAATATGCACACCTGTGTAAAATATATTCATTTTCAAAAATAGAAAATAATCAACAATAATTATATACGTATATACACCTCAATTTTATATATACATATTAAAACATTTATATATATATATATATATATATATATATATATATATATATATATATATATATATATATATATATATATATATATATATATATATATATATATATATATATTATAATAATATAAGCAATAACATTACCAATATGTACAGTCTAAAATCCTAAAATATACAAAGACCTATTTTTTATACAAAAGTCACTGCATAACACTAAAAATGATATTTATAAGATCTAAACGTCATCATTTAAATAAAATAAATATTAATATAATATTTTCAAAATTTTTGGGGAGGGGAGCTACAAATCTACCCACCTTAAAATAATTTCGTCCTCGAAATTCTAACTCATAAACATGCCTGAAATTCAAAAATAAAAATAAAAGAATAAATCCACTATTACCACAATCTGCTCAAATTTAATTTCTCAGGAATGTTTATACCTCCTGCTAGCCATTTTATAACTCTGAATACTCGAGGACTGCTACCCACATTTGGTCACACTACTCCATCAGATCTCCTGTCGCTAAAACTTTATAATCTTTCAACTAATTGCTAAAATTTCTACCAATACATATCTACCGCATATGGCACCTATATCCTCTCCTTATCTATCAAGCAATCCAAAATCTTAACAAGCAAATTTACACAACTAGCTAAGAAATATTGATAAACTCTAGTAAGCATGACTATTCGTCGCTCCGAAGTAGGAAGGACAGGAAGATAAGTCAGAATAATCGGAAGCAACTGTGAAGTTTCAAGAGCAGTGGAGAGTATCCAATGTTACAGGTAGAAAAGGGAGTTTATGAACCACTGGCTTATTTGCTAGATTGGGCTACTCGAGTTCAGTCACTTGCTACGTCGAAGAGCCCTTCGTTACTTAGAGGGTCTTGCAATCCATGCAATACGAAAATTCTATTCTCGATATTCTAAGCAAGGTTCCACAACGGAACGAAATTTAAGAAATCAAGATTGTGATCTTTTCCATGGTTATTTAAACACACGAGCAAGGGGTCTAAATGCAATACAAGATCGAATCGTGACTTCCAGGTAGATGGAATAAGGGTTACTAATGACTACATATACTAAGAGGTGGAGGCTTCATAATAGATACAGGGACCTATTTCAAATAGTTCGGTCTTATAGTCCAAGTATGATGATATGTATGGATGGGTTCTACTGGGTTCTCTATTTGGACATCAGTCGTTGGTTGGATGAACATTGGGTTTCAATCTATATGGATTGGACAAGATCCCAATGGTAAAACTCTTCCTACTAGATTAGAGTGTCCTAGAATAGGTTTCTATCCAAGGGTTGAGCTAGTTGTCCGTCAAGTTGGTTAGCTACGTCCCTCAAGCCCAAAATGCGCCTTCAGTGACTTTTGTATTTAAGTAGCACATAAGGTCTCAATTGGTGGCACACTAGTGGCTTGTGTGTAGTGGGCCTCGAGTAGATCACTACCATATTGGGTCGAAGGAATTGAGTCAAGGTTGAGGCTCTAGTAGAAGTCGGGAAGTATACCGGTATTGTGGTAAGGGTTATAGCTAGTCCTTTTGACCTAAAAGTCGTAGCACAAAATAGAGTACAAGGGGACGGGTTTGAGTGGGACATGATATACCTAGATGAAGGTAGACTCATCCAGATCTTGCATATAAAATTTATTGGAAGATAACAGCTGGTATCGTGCTACGAATATTAATGACACGGCCGGGGACACAAAATGATCTAAGTGGAAAGTGGGAGTCCATGGGCACTAATTATCATCTTAATGGAAATCATTTTAATCAATTGGTAGTCTTCATATATCTCAAAAACGTTAGAAGGCTTACAGTCTACCCACCTTAGAAGCTAGGATATGGTTTTAGGAATAATGAAGTTAGAAGGATTCCAAGGTCCGGGTACTGTACCTTGACTTTTGTTAATAGAGAATAAGGCACGACGTACGAGATACGGTAGATATAAGTCAAGTCAAGGTTCATTCCTCAATAAAAGGAAACAAGGGTGTACAATGACACATGGTCAATAAAAGGAGAATGATCTACTCGTCTATAGTATACAAGAGTTATCTACGGGGTAACCAACTCTAAGGCACTTCATTCGAAAAGATTTCTAACAACTAAGTCGTGTATTTCTATTGGGGTCAAACCTGCCAGACTATTGTCGCAGGGGTTCCAGTTAAAGCAAGCTTCAAACAAATCGTTAGAGGCTCACAATAATTGGTCTCCTGACCATAGGTAGTCTCCTAGGTTGGCATTTGGTCAAGGGGAAAGATCCTAATCATTCTCGAACTCCAATGACCAGAAGATCAAGATAGTAGGTTTAGTGTCGAAGGGAGGACGAGTAACTCAAGGTAAGGTTCCAGTCACAGGGCTGGCCGATGGTAGCTACACTTGCGTATACAACTATCATAGGCATGGAGATACTCTGTATCTATCTATCAATTACGAGTTTTCGTCTTTCCAATCAGTGAAAGGCAAAAACAATAAAACGTTCAAGAGAGATGTCACTGAATACAATTACATGATTCAAAGGCGAATGTATTATTTCAAGAGGGTTTGTCAAGGCAGACGCGGATGAGATCCTAGATACCTCTATATCTCATTCCACGTAGTATAATTAAATGAAGAGGGAACCAAATGCATCATGGTTGATCAGACCGTAATACACTGATTCTGATTAGACAATATGTTAGCGGGCGTCCCCAATAAACATATGTCTTGAATCAAGCTCGATAAAAGAGTAAGCTTGCAAAAACTTGGCTGTAATAGCAGCATTGCTCAAGAGAGTCAAAATATAAATATGCGAGATTTTTGAAAGAAGGAATAAGTAGTTCGAGTTTTGTGATAATCAAAATCTAACTCGAGATTTGTACACGATTAACAGAATCAGAAATCATAAATCAATTCCTTACAGCAAAATAGAATTTAAAATAGACAATTCTAACTTATGATATAAGATTTATATCTAATAAAGCAAAAGAAAATTAAACAGTTCACCAAGATCAAAGCCTCAATTCTAGGTAAGCCTAATTTACCAAGTGAATAGTATATCCACATCAGATCATATCCTTATATCAAAGTAAGAGTGTACCTATAGGGATCTAGCAAGCTATCTTAATAATTCTAAATTGCATGGCCTATTTAACAACCTTAACTACCCAACGGTCAATTTGAACAAGGGACTCCTAGTCCTAGTTATTTTCTTAAATCAATTTAACCTAAGTTGTGAATGAGCATTTTCGAGTCGCAGGCTCGTAATGGTACGGCTAACTTAAGTACCATCACGAGTTCGCATGTTTTGCGAAATCTGACCTGCATGGGCCACCACAAAAACTTGTCACGACCCGCACCCGCTTTTCGGATACGAGATGTGTCCAAGCCAGCCTACGCCGCAGAGTCGGCGGTAGAACGCTGTTAAGCCCGCAAGAAATAAATGCCCAAAATCTAACGTTTGCTGCTCATTCACATTTCTAAATTTGTTACAACATTTACAACATTTATAATTAAAGAAAATACAAGATTTTATAATTAGTGAAATTGATACAATTGCTTTCTATTTCTAGGTTGACCTCAGCATACCCAAGCCTTCCCAGTGCTAAGAGTGATCGCGGCTAAACCTGAAAAATGTTAGTTTCCAGTCAGGAATGGAATAAGTATACAAACCGACGGCAATGCAAAAATACAATAGAATCAACAAGACATGAAAATAACATATGAGATATGAAAACTAGAAGATAACTAATGACATAGCACGATAGAGAAGTAAAGGAAAAATAAAACACATCTACCTATATGGTGTGAAATATCCGTTTCGACATGTGAAAGGCTAGGAGGTAAATCCGGCTCACTGCATGTGTCGTGTGCAACTGCTATCATGCAAGAATAGACATATTAGGATATTTCTGGGTAGTCCACATGTATACTAAAATATTTCCCCTCCCGACTACTCCGTGTGACGAGCGTGTCAACAAGCAGCAAGATATATGTATAAGCATGAAATGAAAAGACTACTATGAATCGAAAAGCAATCAGAAAGTGTACTTGCCTGAGGTCCTTAGCTGGAGAAACCGATAATACTATACCACTCAATGAGCCACAATCAGTCAACACATACAGAAGTCTCCAGATGCTGAAATAAATAGTACCAACAGTTTCAGAATAGTCAAATTAGCTAGGATTGCCTGTCCTTAAGTCCAATTCTGGACACGGGAGCAAAATGGTAATTTTGGACAAAAACGATGTCCGTTGGACCCGCTTTGCACCGAAAAGTATGCCAGAGTCGATGGTCTCTAAAGTCGTTAAACTACATGTCTACGGATCCAGTTTTCTGATACGAACCCAATCGTATGTTCAAAGTTGGATTCCGGCGGCCCGTGCACAAAATCGCCCGTTGAGTGGGACCGTGGGGCCCGCAAAACGGCGTTTCGATTCAACTGTCTCAGAATTGGACCAAACTTGGCATACAGGACCAGAAAAATGATACGGTCCTGTTAGCATAAGTTTCGTCTCGATCTGAAGAACGTGCACGAAGTAATTAGAAAACTTGCATAGAGACCGATACGGTAAATTTTGACGGATACGCACCAAATTCGTCGCGCACACGCGACCAATTTGAATTCCGTCAAAGCCCACATGTCTTCGAAGCCATTACGCACCTTTCGATGCTTTCGGTTCGTGACCATGTCGCCCGAAATGGCGGGACGCACGTCGTATCGTAGGTTTTCGTGATTTTTTGAAAACTGTTTTATCGGGTTTTTCTCGATTTTCGAGTCGATTTATCTTAGCATCTACTGATTATAAAAATAATCTAAAAATAGGGTTTTAATGCCGGTTAGGTTGTCTAGAAGTCTGTTCAAACGGTTTTCCAAAATTTGCGATATTCTAGTCGCGAATCGACCGCAAACATCAGATGTTGGGGCAGTTCTACGTCCTGTTTCGAACAGGTTTTTGGTCGATTTGGAACTTGATTTCAATCGCACATGGTGCGAATCAAAATAAACTATTTGAAGGGATTGATAGCCATATATGTTGTCTTCATACCTGTTCAAGTGGTTTGCGAAACGAGCGAGTGTGCAGGGAGAGACGGCATCGCGAAGTGGCTCGCGATTGCTGCACCGCTGCTGTCATCCACTCCGTTGTGCGCGTTCGTGTGCTGCCTCCGACGGATCTGGCCGGACGATGACGCCTAGCCCAGGCTGGGAGGGTCGCCAGGGTCGGGACTGCGGCGTGTTTAGGGTTTTAGGATTTCTCGATCGATCCTCTCTCGATCTTTATAAATAACGCACGGGGTGTTTCCGCTCAGGCTCGGGTCCTGTTGAGTATGGTATTGCTTGGGTCGGGCCCTGGGCTCTGGGCTCGGGCCTGGGCCTGGCCGAAGGCTGCTATTGCTTCTTCTTTTTCTATTTTTTTTCATTTATTTCTATTAACAATATATATATATATCCATATATATAAATATCTATGCACATATATATATATATATATATATATATATATATATATATATATATATATATATATATATATATATATATATATATATATATATATATATATATTTATACACACACACACACACACACACACACACACACACATATATATATATATATATATATATATATATATATATATATATATATATATATATATATAAAATATATATAAAATATATATATATATATATATATTTTTAAAATATATATATATATATATATATATATATATATATATATATATATATATATATATATATATATTTACATTTACATAACCATATTATACATATATTTATATATTTACACACGCACCCACATATATATTTTTATATATATATATATGTTACTACTTAATTTCTAAAAATCATAATTATTAAATCTTCCTAGTGTATGGTCATTACAATAATATGTACACCTGTGTAACATATATTCATTTTCAAAAATAGAAAATAATCAACGATAATTATATACGTATATACACCTCAATTTTACATATACATATTAAAACATTTATATATATATATATATATATATATATATATATATATATATATATATATAATATAATATATATATATATATATATATATATATATATATATATATATATATATATATTTTATAATAATATAACCAATAACATTACCAATATGTACAGTCTAAAATCCTAAAATATACGAAGACCTATTTTTTATACAAAAGTCAGTGCATAGCACTAAAAATGATATTTATAAGATCTAAACGTCATCATTTAAATAAAATAAATATTAATATAATATTTTCAAATTTTTGGGGAGGGGAGCTACACGTGGCCGCATGCTTCGGTGCACGACTGATCGTGGATGATGACTGAGTCGTAGGGATCTACTGCCTTGGGCGCATAGTGTGGGAGTAAGTTTATGCGCCCACACTGGGGTGCATGTTTGATCTGCATGAAAACAATGTGGGCGCATAGCTCCTCTTCGATCATGTGGACGCATAGCCCCTCTTCGATCATGTGGGCGCATAGCCTCCCTTTGGTTCTATGGGCGCATAGCCCCCCTTTGGTTATGTGGGCGCATAGCTTCTTTTGTCTTCTTTATGTGGGATACATAGTCTTGTATTTTTCAT
The DNA here is from genome assembly GCA_029216955.1 of Iris pallida. NCBI lineage: Eukaryota > Viridiplantae > Streptophyta > Magnoliopsida > Asparagales > Iridaceae > Iris > Iris pallida. The sequence continues at coordinate 19,265,890 of JANAVB010033220.1, read as the reverse complement.
GCTTCTACAAGACCCCCTTCAAAGTTTTTGAGACTCGAACGAGTGTCGGAATACTTTGAAAGAAGCATAGGAAAAACTGTCTTCACTAGCTTCATGGGCGCATGATGGGTATGACTCCTTTAGGCACATAGATGTTTGCCAGGCCGTCGAAATGTGACTATTGAGATCTTCCTTGGAAATCTGAAGCGATAGACTCGTTTTGGAACAAAATTTAAAAATGTCTGCTCTTTATGCGATGTCTATGCGTAGTCTGCATCAGCAAATAGTAGGCTCATAATCTACAAAAGATCGAGTCTCTGTGTGGGTGCATAGATTGTATGGGCGCATAGGCCATGTGCACGCATAAGTTCCCGTTCGTGCCTATAAATAGGCCTTGAGGAGAGAAAGTTCATTCTCTCTTCTTTTTCTTCAGAAATTTCAAAGAGTTTTTTCTTTTACTCTCTTTCGAGCAATCATGTCTCCCAAGGCTGCTTCGACTTCCAAGAAGTCTGCGAAGGGCAAGAAGGCTGCAGTAGCTAGTTCTCCTCCTTTGGCAGCGTCTCATCTGGGTCAAGACCCTATCCTGGATGAGGCGATGTCTAAAAAAATAAAGTTTCGAGCGTTAATTTGTGACGCTCGAACTTTTCTATGCTTAGGCGCATAACCATCGATATGCGCCCAAAGTAAACACTTCTTTTGTGAGCAGTCTTATGCGCCCACACACTTTGTTGTGTCATACACCCACACACTTTATTGTGTCATGCGCCTACGCACTTGGTTGTGTCATGCGCCCACACACTTTGTTGTGTTATGCGCCCACACAGAATATGTGCTTATGCGCCTACAGGCCCTTTGGGCGCATAACATCAGAGCGCATAGAATTTCTCAGTACTTTGCTCTCTTTTTTATAGATTATAAGTCTAACTTTTTCTTCTGAGTTCGTAGTTGACATGGTTGTCCCGGCTCTTGGTGGGATTTCTCTTGGCTCTGCCCGCCATGCTCTGGATTCAAGCCTCGCACCACAATGGTCAAAAATGCTCTGGTGAAGATCAGCCATGACCAGCCTTCGGTGCGGATGATCGCTATGCTTGAACATGACAAAATATTCTTGAAGCAGATGATGAATGATGAGAAGTTCACGCTCGGAGGGGCGCGGAGCTTTAAGAGACCGTACTTCTTGTTTGGTGATAGCCTGGAATTTGAGGACAAAGAGACGATATGTCTAGAAGACCCTCTGGTGGTCAGGTTAAATAACCAAAGGATATAGTTGCCATCAATGAAGCGCCAATACCCTCTATCGGGGGTTTACTGATCTAGCTGTACGGAGGCAAATAAAATGGGACCTGACCCTGAACTACATGGGGTCATTTTTGGCAGGATCCAATTTAACTCTGATGACCGAAAGAAGGACACTTTCAAGTGTGTCAAGGGCTCCACGTCCTACTCTACGAGGGGGATGCATCCTGGGGCCATAATAAATAATGTCCTAACTGATCTTCACCCTTACGCTGCTGAGACTCTATCCAACCTGATGATGTCAAAGAAGGAGTCGTATCCGGGAGGGAAGCTGCGGATGGAAGGTTAGAGATACTCTGTCCCGTTCTGGAGCGACCTTACTAAATGGGTGCTCTCGACTTACGAGGCCACCCTAAAAGCTACCGGTCTTTTTTATGCCGTTAGAGCCACCCAATATGGCATAAAGGTTAATTGGCCTATGTTTATCTCATTGGTGGAGTTGTACAACTATCACACATGTACCTTATTTACTCCGGGTGGAGAGATGGGTCTGGATTTTCACGATATACAGGCGATATCAAAACTTCCCTGGGGGACCGAGCCATACGAAGAATACGTCCCTTGTGATGAGGAGCTCTTGGATTTGAAAAGGAAGAAATCTGAGATGATGGAGGTGTACAAAGAGTTACTCTCTCACCTCTTTATTTGTCACCGAGTTAAAAAGAAGGGTAAGACTGAGGGGTCCCTTCCCCATACGAGAGCTTGGACCAACTATATCTTTATTAGAGAAGAAGGAGACGACTCAGTCTCTTTCTCGACTCGTAAGCCCTTGACAAAATCTTAGATAGAGCAACTGATGACAGATCATGGGGCAGAAGATACTGAAGATAGTGATGATCCCGAGAAAAACTTCCCGGTTTATCATTTCTTCAGGAAGGCTGAGTTTAAGCTGTCGAAAAAGGCTGTACTAGCTGCCTTTCTGATGACATGGCTCCGCGATTATGTTGTCCTTGGTGGTTCAAGGTCTATTGAAAGGATAAGCCAAGGTATGATACTTCCGGCTGTAAAGCTGGCATTCGGATACCAGCTTGCCTTGCTTCCTGTGATGGTCTGTGCCATCCAACGAGGCTTGCGACACTTTGTTGTTAATGCGGTGACGCCTGATGGTAGAAAGGGCTTTGTTAGGACTGAATTTCCATTTCATTACCTGATGGGATGGCTGGTGCTGCACTGTCCCAGATTAATGAATGCTGGGCTGATGGCAGACTCTTTGGCGGGAGATGCCTTTCTTAGGAGATTCAAAGATATAGACTGGACTGTCGCAGGGGTGCCTATTTGCAGGAAAGCATTGAGTTTCATGCAGAATTATGAATTCTTCAGAGTGTTGCCTCCTTCTGGTAGTGGTCGTGTAGGAGACACTTTAGTAGATGAGGGAGCACTTACTACTAGCCTTCCTATTGGGGCATTCCGTTGGCTCCAGTCCATCAGGCCTTCCTATCTGGTGCTCAGGAATAGGAACCACACTTTCCTGGAACCTTATCTGCCGAGTCGCTTTGTACGGCAGTTCGGCTACAGCCAGCTTCTTTTGGACAACCCCAACCCTCATCTACAGTCGATAGGAAGCCTGATCGACGGGGCACGTGCATAGGATTTCTACAATGCCGGATGTACAGGGGCAATTTTTACCTTACCAGAAGATAAGCGTGAAACCCATATGCTCTTTGCTGCTGCCAAGTTCTATATTCAGGTCAATACCCTTCCTTCTCGGTATGACTGTGAGCAGAGTTTAATATCAGGGACTAGGCTTGCCCCCACTCTTGTCGATATAGGACGAGTGTGTGCTATGCGGGGTCACAGAAGGGAAGGTGTCGCACCCTCAGCTGAGCTGGTTGCAGTACCACGGCAGAGAGTCGCTCTTGAGGAGCCAGTTGTTACAGTACCTCAGAGAGAGGATACTGAAGATCCTCTTCCTGATATTCCTTACAAAAGGAAATCTTCCACTGAGCTGGTTCAACGGTCCAAAAGGAAGAAGGTTGTTGTCTCTAGAGGGAGAAAGAAGGTCACAGATGTGAGCACCGGCTCGCCTCCTTCCAGAAGATCTTTTCGGCAGACCGGGAGAGGTGGAACGGCGTCGCGGGCCGTTACCATTCGGGAGGTAGATCTCTTCCTAGACTCCATAGCCGTTTTGGTCAAACCGTTAGAAGCTTTCTTACCATTACGTTTGTCCTTTGTACAGGACGTTGAAGTCACGACCGCGGTAGGTGCTTCTTCGTCTGAAGAGGTGGACATAACAACGGTGTCCCCTACTCGTCCTCAATCGATGGATGAAGGTGGGTCTTCTTCAGTTGTAAGGTTTGAGCAAATGGATGATCAGGGTGAAGGCCCAGACCATGATGGAGATCAGAAAGCCAGTCCCTCCTATGACATTTCTTTGGGGGATATGTCTGCAATAGGAGCTATGATGAAAGATTTAGATGAAAATAAAGTCCAATCAGCTCACCCTCCTCTGGGTATGTCATTCTTGCACTTTTCTTTGTATGAGATTTTCTAACTTCAATTTTGCGTGCAACTTGTGAGGCTGACTTCCGTCGTATATTCCTTTGTAGACAAGAAGAGAAAATAAAGCAAGGAGGTTGCTCCAGATACCGGGGCTAGACAGGAAGCTGCCCTTGGTTCTCCCAGTAAACCGGTATCGGTTACTGAAGAAGTCTTTGATCGGTCCGTTGAGGCGGCCATTATTGAATCTGCTTCGGGTCCAGCTGGGACCGTGGAAGGTAAGAAGCCTGATGCTGCTTTGGCTGACGTTGACAGTGAGCGACCTGGGTCTGCTCTCATTTCCCCAGTTCCAGTTGATACTGAGCCGGCAGGAGGTATAAACTTACAACTCCTTCATACTCTTTAAGTAAGTTTTTTTTTGTTACTGATATGTATATTACTTTATTTGTCAGGTTCGGCTTCCTTCCAAGTAGCTCTCCCTAGAACAGAAGATCCCCATCAAGCTTCATCTCTAACGTCCTCTTTTGAAGATGAGGAGATGGCTCAGGAAGTCATAAGATCTTTCTAATCCATTTTGAAAGTAAAGCTTCATGGAGTTTTGAACCGAAATGCCACCTTCGGGACTGTGAAGGCTGTTGTTGAATGCCAGGTGACAGTCCTTGAAAGCATTGCTGGCTATGAAGAGCGAGTTAATACTTTAAGGAAGGTCGTAGCTGACCTAGAAAATTAAGTGGCTAAACTCTGATAGGTCAGTCAGTGAAGCCCAATATCATTGTTTTGAGGAGGACGTAGCTCTGATTGTGGCTCTTGAGGAGTAGGAAGCTACTTTCCAGGCGAGGAAGGAGGCGCTGGCTAAAGAGATCAGTGAGCTGGCTGATCAGTATAAACAGTTTGATGCTGCAGGTAGGGCTCGTATTGCCTCAAAGAATAAGCTGGTCATCCAGATCGCTGAAAAGTACATTCAGATTGTGCAGCTTCGCGAAAAGATTGCCCATCTTGAGGCCAACTTACAAACAGTTGCGTCTGAGCAGGAAGATTACGTGGTTTAGGCTGCTGCGACTGCCACAACTTCAGACCAATTGAAGGCTCAGCTGGTGAAGTTGGAAGAGGAGCATATGAAATTGATTCCTTTCGAGGATGAAGCTGCTCGGCAGGAAGAAGCACGTCGTCGTGCCACTGTCAAATCTCAAGCTAAATTTAAGGCTCTAAGGGATAGCATCAATGATTGTGTATCCCTTAAGTCTTTTGTTTGTAATTGGCTCTTTTTAGCCGAGAAATTCTTGTATTCTGCCTTTTTGAGAATGATTCAATAAAGAATCTTTTGGCTTTTTAAAATTCATGAATAAAGTTTATGAAATATCAGAACTAGAGGTAATGTGGACGTAGTAAGGACACTTCTGGTGGGTATTCTGCTAGGGAATTGGATGTGGACTTATTATCCGTTTTATATTCAAGGTTCTTGAATATAGATAATAAGTTGAAAGAAGCAGCTAATAGAGGTAATAAGGATGTAATAGCAGAGAATGTTCTATATCTGACCAGAGGTAATATGGACGTGGAAGGATATATAACATTAGGTAGGAGTGGATAATTCAGAGGTAATATGGACGTAATTATCTTTGATGAATGCTTTGCTCAGAGGTTATATGGACGTGGCAAAACATTTCTTAATTATTCCACTGGGGAAATAATTATCGAAAAACAGTTCAGAGGTAATATGGACGTGACTATTTTCGTAAGACCAAGTTTGGACAGAGTCCAAAACGAAAATAACTCTACTGGGGAATTCTTTTTTAGCGGACCTATTATCCATGGCGTATCCAAGACTCTTGAAGTACATATAATAGTTAGATGATTTTTCGGATCACATAAACATTGTACTGTATATTTACATGATTAAAACAGGGTATACGTGAACGCTATACATAAAGGTTACACATAATATTTCTTCAGGAACTTGCTGTTGATCGGCATCATGAGCAAGTCACCATCAGGCTTGGTTAGTCGATACGCACCGTTAGAATACACTGATTCTATAACGTAAGTACCTTCCTATTTAGGCTGAAATTTTCCTTTTGTCTTGTGTATCATGACCATTAGTTTTCTCACTGCTAATACCATATCCCCAACTTGAAAGATTCTTTCCTTCACCTTTTTATTAAAGGCTCTGGAAAGGCATGCTTGGTATAGCTCAATATGCTGTTGAGCTAATAAGCATTTTTCGTCTAGCACTTCCAGCTCTTGCAGTCGCAGACGGTAACTTTCTTCGGCAGTCAATTCACTGGCTAAGGCTACTCGAAGAGAGCAAATCTGGATTTCTAGGGGAAGAGCTGCTTCACTCCCATAAACCAGAGAGAATGGCGTACTGCCTGTTGGAGTCCGGACCGTTGTACGATAGGTCCAGAGACATTCGTCGAGCTTCTCATTTCAATCGCGCTTGTTTAAAGACACGAATTTTTAAGAAGTTTGATGATAGTCTTATTGAAAGCTTCTGCTAATCTATTAGCCGCTGGATTGTAAGCAGTAGAGGCTACATTCTGAATTCGATTCTTATCACAGAACCGATAGAATGCATGGCTGGCGAATTATAGACCATTATCATGGATGATCCTGCGAGGTAGGCCGAAGCGGTAGATAACGTGATGTTTGATGAAACTGATCACATTTGACGTCTTTACTTCGATGAGCGGTATAGCTTCCGCCCATTTGGAGAAGTAATCGGTTATAGCTAGGGTAAACTGATGTCCTCTGGAGGATGGCTGGATGATTGGGCCGATGACGTCCATACCCCAGGCTTCAAAAGGCCAAGATGTCGCCGTCGGGTATAGAAACTCTGAAGGTTAATGAATGAAATCGGCATAAAACTGACAAGCCCTACACTTCTTTGCATATTCAACAACATCTGCTATCATCGTGGGCCAATAATAACCCATTCGTCTGAGGCGATCTTGTAATTTGGGGCCTGGTTGATGTGCACCACAAATTCCGTCGTGAGCCTCACGGAGTGTATGTTTGGCTTCTGTGTCTGATAGACATCATAACAGTAGCCCGTCGTAAGAGCGTCGGTACAGCATTTTGGTAGCTGTATCATAGTAAAATTTGAGGGATCGCCTTTGGACAGACACGGCTTCCTTTGGGTCCTCAGGGAGGATTCCGTAGACAGCGTAGTCTATGAAAGAAAATCTCCAGTCTTTAACATGACGTTTGTTTCTGTTGCGTAACTATGATGAATATGCAAGGCATCTTGCACACAAAATAACTCTCGACCAGACACTGTGATCGAATGCTGAATATTGACAGGAACGGTCAGAAAAGCAGCAAGACCGGCTAAAGCATCTGTTTCTATATTCTGTAATCGAGGCACGTGCTTGATGAAGAATTCAGCAATGGTAGAAGCCAATTCGATTGTCATTTTGTGATATGGGATGAGATCTTCGTGACAAACTTTATAATCCCTTCGGACCTGACAAACTATTAGCTTAGAATCGCCGTAAGCTTCTAGGTAGTCAACTCCCAGTTGTTTTGCCAGATAGAACTTCGTAAATGGGAGAAGACACCATATGGCATGGTTGGTATTTTTTACCCCTCTTTACTTTGGAAGACACTACCCCCTGCGTCATTTCTTGCACAAGGTCTGGACGGACCCACATGATCTCACCATGTCTTGTCGTGAGTGGCACCAACGTTGATGTTGAGTTGCGAGCTGGCGGCAGGTTGACGACTTCCATTATTGCCTTGGGGATTGGGATTACGCCGTTTGGGACTTCCGTGGAAGGAAAGTCACCAAATTGAATAAAGATCATGTTAGAAGATACGATATTGTCTTCAGCTTCGAGGTTGATAACTTGGCTGTCGATAAGCTGTTGTATCTTCTTCTTTAGGACGATGCAATCCTTGGTAGAGTGGTACATGTACTGATGATAAAGACAGTACTTGGGATCGTTGAGTTGGTTCGCCTCCGCATGACGTCGTGGTGGAGGCAATGTCAGTTTATTATCCTTCATCAATGTATGAAAAATGGTAATAACATCATCTTCATCAAAGGAGAAAGTCTCCTTAGGTTTGTCAGGAGCGCCCTGTGGATTGGAAGCTCCCTTGGAAGTGTCGACCTTCAAGACTTCTTTCCCTTTACCCCCACAGACAGGAATAGTTTGGGGGTGCTTGCTTTTGTCTTCCGATTTGGGCGTCTTCAACCCCAGTAATTCCAGATTAGGGATGTCATTTTCAGTAGCATCAGCAGCCCCGATGAAAGCAGGCCATGTATCATACTTATGTATACCTAGACAGAACTTTACTGTAGGAAGGAAGTTATGTCGACAAGTATCCATAAGCTCTGAGTCTGGTATACCGGAGGGCATCTTTAATGCTAGTCGCCTGAAGTGTTTGATGAAAGCAATAACAAACTCACTCCTCCTTTGCTTGGTCTCGATGAGTGTAACGCCCCAGAACCAGAATACTGGAGAGTTGGGGCATACATAGCCAGCTACGTATAATGAAATAGAATCCACCCCACTATACGGTCATGGCTGTCTAGATATATGAGGGTTTAACTACAATCCAACTGTCTCCTATGGTCAATAACAAGCCTAATTGTCTCAATCTCAAGCAAGCAAGTAAAGTTACAAGATGTAAGATCACCAAATATACAATAGTGAGGCATCCTAAACATTACATATTCAGCTGATCATAAAGCTAGTCGTTACAAAATATGAGGACTAGCAAGAGTTTAATCATACATGATCAACCCTAGGATCTGTCAATCATGTTACAGCCCGTAGGCAGACAATAATAAGGTATGCAATACGAGCTAACAGGTGCTCGCCGGCTAAATGCCTCAAAATAAAAATTTTACAATAGAGTGGGAGAGCCAAAAATAAACCCACTCGTTGCCCTGGTTACGCCTGGTGGTCACCATCGGGCTAGAAGGTTGGTAGATCCTCTGAAGCTGTTCCGAAATCTGGCCACATAAAACCAGCTGGATCAGATCCCAGAAAGAGCAAGTATCACAAAGGAGGCTTCACTTAAGAACTAAAACCAGCACATCAGAAAATATATTAAAGCAGTTACAAAATAACTTGATAATGAAGAATAACCACAGTAATAATAGAGTACGAGGGAACCATTCAAGTAGCCAGGTCACAACCCTTAAACCAAACAAGGACCGGGATTGTAACCCTTCACCTGAATAGAACTTCGTCTCCAAATCCTGTCAGTAAGGTAAAATATAACAAGCATGACGTGTGGTACAATAAGACAATAAACGAAAAGATGCCTCAGAACTGCTCCGGGAGCCAGGTTACAACCCTTAAACCAAACAAGGATCGGGGTTGTAACCCTTCACCTGAGCAGAACTTAGCCCCTGATCTTTGTTGTTAAAAGTGACAGTCATGCGATCAAGCTTGCAATAATCGAGCACTGAAACTACACCATACAATCGCTCCCGGCCAATCAGTGACTACGGCTTTCTACATTAGCTAACTAGGGTTATCACAAACATGCAGTGAGATATTCCTCCAGCCACAAGACCTGTAGCGAATCCAGGTTATCCAGGTGACTTGGGTTCATTAAGCAGTGCCTCGATCTTTTCCATATATCAGTGAATCTAGAATTGTGCCCTACTCGTCGGCAGGCTGCAAGTCCAACAATGGTGGCCGGGATAACGGGATCGCCTGTAGCTGAGGAAATCCCTCATGACTACTGAATTATTCTGGTTATTAGCCTTAGCCATTTACAGTAGGTACCCCTGACCGTGGTACTCAGGGATCCCTATCCTAGACATGATGCAAACATTTCTGGTTCAATTGTACAAACACAATCATCCACGGTGTCCAGGCCATCCAATCTTGTCATGACATGCTAGCCGTCGCAACAGCCTTCAAAATATATATATATATCATGTCATGTCCACTGTCAGAAGTGCACCACATCGGGCCACTATCACGTCATGTCAAAAGTGCACCACAACGGGTCACCATCGTGTCAGGAAACAATTAATTTGGCACCAACATACGTTTAGGAATTAAATATTAATTGTGCATGCCGCTACAATTAATGCTAAGGCCATGCGGCCAGCTTAAGTATTTAAGTATGCAAGCACATACAAATTTGTATGCAGACAATGCATGCAAAATGTATGAAATGGGCCATATGCGGCTCACAAAAATTTTCCATGCAGCTACAATAGTTTCCAAGCAAGAATGCATGTGCTAATGCATTCAAAAATGCATATGCGGCTGACTTTTCCCTCTCCTGCCATGCATGCAAATAAATAATGCATTAAATGCTAAGCTAACGTATTAAACGCTAGGCTAGCTAATACATGTATTAAAAATATACAAGGCCATGTGGCTAACATTGTGTTGGCCATACAAGCAACTGCTAAAAAGTATGCAATTATTTAATGCCAACGCCTAAGGCCAAGCAACATTAATGGCCATGCCATAATTAATGCTCATGCGGCTCAGGGCTGAAAATACTCATGCAGCTCAGAGTGCAATTAATTGCTCCCACAGAGAACATGTCCATGAAAAATACCATGGCCTCTATGCTCCTCCAAACCACAATAGGAACCCAAATCCAGACTCCCGTAGGTCAAATTTGGGTAAAATGGAATTCTCCACAACATGGAACCATCAACTAGCAAAAATATGCAAGTTTGATAGACCAAACTCCTGGAAACCGAAAATACCACAAAGCTAGATTTACAAGAATTTAACCATGGAAATGAAAAATGCTAAGTACTAAAGTCGGTTAGAAACACATGAGGAAGACAATGGAACAATAAAAATGGACTTCCTCTATGAAGCAAGGTGCACTTGCCTAAACCTTCCACTCTCAGGTTGGTGGAGGGTAATGATGGAGAAGAAGAAGAGTTAATGAGGAGAGAGAAATGTGTGGTAGGATATTTAATGAAGGTAGTGGTAGGTAGGGTGGGTTCACAACAAAACCGAACCAAGCCAAACAAACCGAACTGAACCAAGATAAACCAATCAATGAAATGCCAATATAAATCGAGCCGGGAGACATGCAATACGGGTCTAAATACGTCCACATATACCAAAATACGTAATACGAACAATGGTCTTTACAATGAGGGTGGAGATACTAACATGCATACCACTCTCATAAAACCTATTGAGAAATAACCTCTCCAAGTCTTTAAAGGAATTAATGCAACCGTCAAGCAGACTGCAGAACCATTCAAAAGCTACCCCTTGCAAGGTGCTAATAAATAGTTTTGAGAAGAACTGATCGTCCCTTGGTAAGTGCAAAGTCTGCGTGTTGAAGTATGTCATGTGTTGGCCCGGAGAAGTCACCCCGTCAAATGAATTTAGCGTCAGTGGCTTGTAGTTAGGAGGGCAAGTAGCATTCTCCCATTTAGGAGAATAAGGTTGAGATATCCCCATTTTCTGAAGCTCGTCTTTGTGTGAGATGGTATAGAGATGGGCAACAAGAGAATCAATTGCATCCTGCTGATTGAGCAGATGTTGAGAAACGGCTGCTGTACGGTTGTCAGGCGTCGTTGGTGAAGGACCACCCCCAGCATTTATAGGATTTGAAGGAGGCGCAACGGAATGATACTCCTTTTGTAATGAAGGAGGGTTGTTGCTATGAGCCGGACCAGCGTGTGCTGAGACATTCGGTTGAGGTGGAGGAACAGCCCAAGCAGTTTGGACTGCCATGATACTGGTAAACATATCAGTGATCTTGGCAAATACCGTTTCAAGACTCTCTAGCCGCTCGTTGGTCTGACCACTGGCTTTTTCAGGTCTCTCCCCATCTGCCATATACGCAGATAACATGCGAGGATGAATAGAGAAGACAGTACAACTGGTGCTGATACTGTCTATCTCTGAGTTGAAAAGACCCTCGTCTTCAGGCAGGGGAGGTAGATAGTCACCGTCGGACTCGAAGAGATCATCGTCATCTGGAAGGCTACCCCCGGTGTGAAGGTCGTTTGCTTCACATTCTGAGGGAATACTACCCCCAGCTGAAGGATCATAACCCCCAGCTTGGGAGTCCTCGTCATCTATACAGAATCTCGTCCTTGACCGAGTACCCATATAGACTCCTTCAGATGTAACAGCTCGCTGGCTATCTGTTGGCAGACTTCTTCTTCTTCTGTTCGCAGAACTGAGAGAAAAAGTTGGATTAGTGGTCCATCTTCTTTGATTGGGGCTCCCGTAAGAAGGACCCCATGAAGCCATGTTAGATGAAACACATAGCATCTTTTCATTATCAGGGTACTGCAGTCGTCGAAACACGGACTGCATCTGAGGCACCTTCGTTGCTTTGGAGCAACAACAGTTGATGACAATACTGGTGTACGGATGTACGCCATAAATTGCAGTATCCTTCCTCGCTTTACGCTTATGATTTATCATGTCGTGTAAATCGACGGAAGGGAGTTTTCCTTAAAACCCATGTCACATGCATCGTCGAGCTTTGCATATGGGTTTGTAAGGGGATTTGGCGCATCCGGACTTAGTTCATGTCACGACCCGCACCCATTTTTTTTTTAAACGGATACGAGACGTGTCCAAGCCAGCCTACGCCGCAGTGTCGGCGGTAGAACGCTGTCACGGCCATGGAGATCAAAATCACAAATAATGCTCATTCATAAAATTAATTTAATTTACAAAGATCACAAATTTTACATTTGTAGAAAATATAAACTTGTACAAATAGACGAATGACTACAACTCAACTATATATCCGGTCTCTAGGCTTTTGTCTGCAATATTCCCGTCACCCCCAAGCTAAGTGAAACCGCGGCTAACCTGAAAATGTTGGTTTCCAGTCAGGAATGGAACGAGCACAATTCACTGAATGCAATTTCAAATAAAGAAAATGACTATAAAACAAAGGTTAGGCATTAATCATGAGTTTTGAAAATAACAGTAAACCCGTAAGAAAATCAATAGTAATAAATAGACCAATATACTTTTCCACCGTTAGAAGTACCTTTGACATGTGATCGGTCTGGGGTGCTACACCGCACGGTCTACGATATCTACTTGCAGAAAAGTAACGATGTCTACAATGTCTACAATATCTACAATGTCTACAATATCTACAATGTCTACAATATTTACAATGTCTACAATATCTACAATGTCTACAATATCTACAATGTCTACAATATTTACAATGTCTACAATATTTACAATGTCTACGATATCTACAATGTCTACAATATCTACAATGTCTACAATATTTACAATGTCTACAATATCTACAATGTCTACAATATTTACAATGTCTACGATATCTACAATGTCTACAATATCTACAATGTCTACGATATCTACAATGTCTACGATATCTACAATATCTACAATATCTACAATGTCTACGGTCGGATCACACATCCTTGGTACTTCTCATTCCCGACTCAACAATTTATAATAGAGTATAAAAATCACATAACCAATGACTAATCAATGAAATATAGTAAAGATCAATATCGAAATACAGACAATAAACTGTACTCGCCTGTGGTCCTTTGCTGGTGAAACCGACAATCTGAACTACTCAATGTGCCACTATAGTCAAAACCCGTACAACAGTCCCCGAAAGCTGAAATAAACATTACCAATATTTTTAGAATAATCAAATTAGCTAGGATTGCCTGTCCTTAAGTCCAATTCTGGACACAGGGGCAAAACGATAATTTCGGACAAAAACGATGTCCGCCGTTGGACCCGCTTTGCACCGAAAAGCGTGCCAGAGTCAACGGTCTCTAAAGTCATCAAACTACATGTCTACGGATCCAGTTTTCCGATACGAACCCAACCGTATGTCCAAAGTTGGATTCCGGCGGGCCGTGCACAAAAGCGTCCGTTGAGTAGGACCGTGGGGCCCGCAAAACGACGATTTTATCAACGGTCTCAGAATTGGACCAAACTTGGCATACAGGACCAGAAAAACGATATGGTTCTGTTGGCGCAAGTTTTATCTCGATCTGACGAGCGTGCACAAAGTAATTGGAGAATTTACAAAGTGCACGATACGGTGAATTTCGACGGATACGCATCAAATTTGTCGCGCACACGCGACCAATTTGAATTCTGTCAAAGCCCACACGACCACGAACTCGATACGCAACTTTCGGTGCTTTCGGTTCGCGACCACGTCGTCCGGTTTGGCGTGACGCACGTCGTGTGGAGCGATTTTAGTGTTTTTAAAATAGATTTTTAACGAAGTTTACATGTGTTTATTTCTCTGTACAAAGCAAATTTCTACAAACTTCCTACTGGAATTTTCTAGCCCTATATGTTGGGTTTAACTTCTATTTAGAAAGTTTCCTGATTCGAAGAATAGATTGGTGGGAAAATCGACGTGAAGTTGGGTGTTTGGGACTGTTACAAGTGTCCTGTTTTAACAGGTTTTTCGTCAACTTCCACTCGATTTCTCTCGATTCTCGGATCACTAGAAATTAAACTATTTAATAGGGATTAAAGAGGGTTATAACAGGATCTTACCAGAGAAAGCGGTTCGACGATTCATCGACCGAGCGCGGAGATGACTCTCTGCGAAAGTCCCCTCGCCGACTTACTGCTGCTGCGGTCGCTCCGTTTACTCCGCGCGCGCGCGCTGGTTTCGCGCGACTGGCCGTCGGCGGCGGCGCACGGCGGTGTGTCCAGGCGTCGGGGATGGGTCGCCCAGGGCTGGGGGTCGGCAGGGCTGCTAGGGTTTGTCGAGTTTCGTCGAAAAATCTTGTCCTATAACCCGATCTCTGATTCTCTATATAATACGATATATATATAACCTATATAAGGTTTTACTGCTGCAGATGGTTCAGAGCTTTAAAAGCTCTCTCGGTTGGGGGGGGCCGGGGGTCTCACGTGGGCCTGGGGGCTCAAGCCCGCCCACCGTTTTTTTTTTTTTTTTCTTTTCTTTTTTTTTTTCTATTTCTATTCATATTATACATATATATAAATACTTATATATTTAGTATACACTCGTATATTTACACAAACATTTATATAAATACCTATATAGTTAATATACATTTATATATAAATAACTATACACTTAATATACACTTGTACATTTATATAAATACTTATATATTTAATATACGTACATTTATAATTACACAACATACACATATATTTAATATATATTTGTTCCTACACGCATATATTTATATATACTTGTATATATATATACGTACACATATACATAATATATGTATAATTCCAAGTACATATTTTATACCATTTCAATACACCTATATATATAATGTATTTATTTGACAGAAATAATATAAAAAAATTAATAACAATTTCCTCAATAATAATAATAATAATAATAATAATAATAATAATAAATAGTAATAAAATATTTTTAAAAAATTTCGAGAAGGGGAGCTACAAATCTACCCACCTTAAAAATAATTTCGTCCTCGAAATTCTAACTCATAAACATGCCAAAATTCCAACATAAAAATTATAAAGAATAAATCCACTATTACCACAATATCCTCGAATTTTAATTTCAGAACTATTTATATCCTCCTCCTAGCTATTCCGTAACTACGAATGATCGAGGACTTCTACCTACCTTTGGTCACACTACCCACTTCAAACGCCTGACGTCATAACATTGTAACCCTTCAGTTAATTGCAAAAGTAACTACCGACGGATATCTATAGCATAAGACATCTACAACTCTCTCCTATCTATTAGCAACCCCAAAATTTAACAGGCAACAAATTACACAAGTAGCTAAGAAATATTGATAAACTCTAGTAAGCACGACTATTCGTCGCTCCGAAGTAGGGAGGACAGGTAGATAAGGCAGAATAATCGGGAGCGACTGTGAAGTTCCAAGAGTAGTGGAGAGTATCCAATGTTACATATAGAAGGGAGTTTATGAACCACTACCTTATTTGCTAGTTTGGTTACTCTAGTTCAGTCACTTGCTACGTCGAAGAGCCCTTCGTTACTTAGAGTGGCCTGCAATCCGTGCAATACAGAAGTCTCGTTCTCGAAATTCTAATTCAAACAAGATTCCATAATGGAATGGAATTTGAGAAATCAAAATTGTGGTATTAATGGGTTCTCTATTTGGACATCAGTCGTAGGTTGAATGAACATTGGGTTTCAATCTATATGGACTAGATAAGATCCCAATGATAAAACTCTTCCTACTAGGTTAGGGTGTCCTAGAATAGGTTTTTATCCAAGGGCTGAGCTAGTTGCTAGTCGGGTTGGTTAGCTAGGTCCCTAAAGCTCAAAATGTGCCTTCAGTGACTTTTGTGTTAAGTAGCACAAGAGGCCTCTATCAAGCGGCACACTAGTGGCGTTTGCGTAGTGGGCTTCGAGTAGATCACAACCATATATTGGGTCGAAAGAATCGAGTCAAGGTTGAGGCTCTAACGGGAGTCAGAAAGTATATCGGCATTATGGTAAGGGTCGTAGCCAGTCCCTTTTAACCCGAAAGTCGTAACACAAAATAGAGTACAAGGGAACGGGTTTGAGTGGGACATGACATACCTAGATGAAGGTGGACTCGTCTAGAGTTTGCAGGTGAAATTTGTTGGGAGGTAACAACTGGTCTCGTGCTCCGAATATTAATGACACAGCCGGGGACACAAAATGATCTAAATGAAAAGTGGGAGTCCAAGGGCACTAATCGTCATCCTAGTGGGAAATCATTCTAGTCAATCGGTAATCTTCATATACTCCCAAAAATTTTAGGAGACTTACAGTCTACCCACCTTAGAAGCTAGGATATGATTTTAGGAATAAGTGGTTAGAAAAATTCCAATGTCCGGATATTGTACCTCGACTCTTGTAAATGAAGAATAAGGCACGGCGTAACGGAATATGGAAGATATAAGTCAAGTCAAAGATTGTTCCTCAATAATTGAAAAATGAGTGTGTACAATGACACACGGTCGATAAAATAGAGGAACATACGCGTCCCTAGTGTACAAGAGTTATCGACGGGGTAATCAGCTCTAAGGCACGTCATATGAAAATATTTCTAACAACTGTGTCGTGATTCTCTATTGGGGTCAAACCTGCCAGACTATGGTCACAAGGGTTGTAGGGATCATGTATTGCTGTTGACAACTGGTAGCTCATAGTATGACTTGGTATTTAAGTTATGGTATTGGCTAAGATAGTGACTGTGGTGTTCCAACACTAGTTAGGTCTTACTAATAAAATTTACATAACTAGGACGATACTTGTTGGAAACCAATCTCGGGATGAGTGTCTACCATAGTCACGGTAAATTATTGTTCTTAGCCTTGTCTATTCATCTCATGTCTAACTGTGGGCTTCGGTCGAGAAAGGGTTGGTTCAAGGCTTAAGGGTTGCTAGTTAAGGCAAGCTTCCAACAAAATTATTAGAGAGTCACCACATTTGGTTTCTTGAGGATAGATAGTCTCCTAGGTTGGCGTTCTGACTAAAGGTAAAACCCTAATCATTCTCAAATTCAGATAGCTCGAAAGTCTTAATAGTAGTTGAGGGTCGATGGGAGAACGAGTAACTCAATTACATGACAGGCCGATGGTAGCTACACTTGTGCCTACCATTATCATAGCCATGGGAATACTATGTATCTATCTACCCTCACGAGCTTTCGTCTTTCCAAATCGGTAGAAGACAAAAATAATAAAGAATTCAAGGAAGATGTTACTGAATACAATGTCGTGTTTCAAGGGCGAACATATAATTCAAGAGGAATTGTCAATGCAGTCGCGGATGAGATCCTAGATACCTCTACATCTCAATCTACGTAGGATAATTAAATAAAGTGCGAACCAAATGCATCATGGTTGATCAGACCATAATACACTGATTCTGATTAGACAATATGTTAGCAAGCGTCCCCACTAAACATATGCCTCGAATCAAGCTCGAGAACAGAGTGAGCTTGCAAAATTAAGCTGTGATAGCAACATTGGTCAAAATAGTTAAATTACAAGTATACAAGATTTTTGAAAGAAGGCACAAGTAGTTCGAGTTTAGAGAGAGAATCAAAACTTACCTGGTGTTCTTGCTTATACAATCAATCCTACTATCTTCTATTCACAAGGACTTGGTCGACTAATGGGTTATGGAATTCTATATTTCATATTCTAGGTAAACCTATTAGCGTCAATCAATATCCTCGTTAATAGGTCACAAGGACTACGGAATGCTAGATCGGGAGACCCGCTACCCAATCTCACAGAACTTCCACTACTATTGGCTTTGAATCTTATGGGACATACACAGCACGATCCTATCCTCTATAGTACCATAAACTTGTAATCACGTCTGAAATCATTTTGCCGAGGATTATGCCTCGCCCGTAAAATTGGGCTGTGGTAATCCTCGATTTCGTAACTCAGTTATGATACAAATCGAACATTACTTAACTCTATCCAATATTGGCTCAAGGATAACTACGATCAAGAGTGGACCACTAGTCATATCTCTACCAAATTCTATAACCGATATTTTCCTAATCTCCTTTCAACTCTAGGGGTCGTGTCTCGCCAGTGCGCTGCTGGCTGCAGTGAATCCCTAGTCTCCAAAATTAAATAAATGGCGACAGTGCGCTGCTGTCCTGCCGGTATAAGTTAACTAACATTCTCATAACTATGTCTGTAAATAAATCCCTGAGCCTCTAGAGATTCAACAAGTTGACTATGAAATAAGGCATAAGTATTTGTCCTATCAACCCTTAAAATAAAAGATTGAGTGGGGGGAAATAACTGAAGATAAAAAGATACACAAACGTTCTAATGTCTATTCCATGTGTGTTCAAACATCGAGGAAAACTTTGAATCGAAACTAACTCAAGGTCCGTATATGGATAACATAATCAAAAATTATATAAAATAATAATTCTTGGGCAAAATAGGAACTAAATAGGTAATTTGGGCTAAGACATGAGGATGATGTCTAACAGACAAGGGGAGGAATCGCATAATTTTTCAATATTAGGTCATTATTTCTATGAAGTCCTGTCTCACCAAGTGAATAATCTATCCACATTAGATCGTGCCGTCATATCAAGAGGTAATTGTGTACCTATGGGGATCTAACAAACTATCAAAATTAATAGCCTCATCTAAAATTTATGACCTAGACTACCCATCGGTAAATTTGTATAAGGGACTCCTAGTCCTAGTCATTCTCTTAAATTAAATTAATTCTTAATTCGTGAATGAGCATTTCCTAGTCGCAGGCTCGCAATAGTACAACTAACTAAAGTACTATCACGAGTTCGCGTGATTTGCGAAGACTGACCTGCATGGGCCACCACAAAAACTTGTCACGACCCGCACCCATTTTTTTTTTAAACGGATACGAGACGTGTCCAAGCCAGCCTACGCCGCAGTGTCGGCGGTAGAACGCTGTCACGGCCATGGAGATCAAAATCACAAATAATGCTCATTCATAAAATTAATTTAATTTACAAAGATCACAAATTTTACATTTGTAGAAAATATAAACTTGTACAAATAGACGAATGACTACAACTCAACTATATATCCGGTCTCTAGGCTTTTGTCTGCAATATTCCCGTCACCCCCAAGCTAAGTGAAACCGCGGCTAACCTGAAAATGTTGGTTTCCAGTCAGGAATGGAACGAGCACAATTCACTGAATGCAATTTCAAATAAAGAAAATGACTATAAAACAAAGGTTAGGCATTAATCATGAGTTTTGAAAATAACAGTAAACCCGTAAGAAAATCAATAGTAATAAATAGACCAATATACTTTTCCACCGTTAGAAGTACCTTTGACATGTGATCGGTCTGGGGTGCTACACCGCACGGTCTACGATATCTACTTGCAGAAAAGTAACGATGTCTACAATGTCTACAATATCTACAATGTCTACAATATCTACAATGTCTACAATATTTACAATGTCTACAATATCTACAATGTCTACAATATCTACAATGTCTACAATATTTACAATGTCTACAATATTTACAATGTCTACGATATCTACAATGTCTACAATATCTACAATGTCTACAATATTTACAATGTCTACAATATCTACAATGTCTACAATATTTACAATGTCTACGATATCTACAATGTCTACAATATCTACAATGTCTACGATATCTACAATGTCTACGATATCTACAATATCTACAATATCTACAATGTCTACGGTCGGATCACACATCCTTGGTACTTCTCATTCCCGACTCAACAATTTATAATAGAGTATAAAAATCACATAACCAATGACTAATCAATGAAATATAGTAAAGATCAATATCGAAATACAGACAATAAACTGTACTCGCCTGTGGTCCTTTGCTGGTGAAACCGACAATCTGAACTACTCAATGTGCCACTATAGTCAAAACCCGTACAACAGTCCCCGAAAGCTGAAATAAACATTACCAATATTTTTAGAATAATCAAATTAGCTAGGATTGCCTGTCCTTAAGTCCAATTCTGGACACAGGGGCAAAACGATAATTTCGGGCAAAAACGATGTCCGCCGTTGGACCCGCTTTGCACCGAAAAGCGTGCCAGAGTCAACGGTCTCTAAAGTCATCAAACTACATGTCTACGGATCCAGTTTTCCGATACGAACCCAACCGTATGTCCAAAGTTGGATTCCGGCGGGCCGTGCACAAAAGCGTCCGTTGAGTAGGACCGTGGGGCCCGCAAAACGACGATTTTATCAACGGTCTCAGAATTGGACCAAACTTGGCATACAGGACCAGAAAAACGATATGGTTCTGTTGGCGCAAGTTTTATCTCGATCTGACGAGCGTGCACAAAGTAATTGGAGAATTTACAAAGTGCACGATACGGTGAATTTCGACGGATACGCATCAAATTTGTCGCGCACACGCGACCAATTTGAATTCTGTCAAAGCCCACACGACCACGAACTCGATACGCAACTTTCGGTGCTTTCGGTTCGCGACCACGTCGTCCGGTTTGGCGTGACGCACGTCGTGTGGAGCGATTTTAGTGTTTTTAAAATAGATTTTTAACGAAGTTTACATGTGTTTATTTCTCTGTACAAAGCAAATTTCTACAAACTTCCTACTGGAATTTTCTAGCCCTATATGTTGGGTTTAACTTCTATTTAGAAAGTTTCCTGATTCGAAGAATAGATTGGTGGGAAAATCGACGTGAAGTTGGGTGTTTGGGACTGTTACAAGTGTCCTGTTTTAACAGGTTTTCGTCAACTTCCACTCGATTTCTCTCGATTCTCGGATCACTAGAAATTAAACTATTTAATAGGGATTAAAGAGGGTTATAACAGGATCTTACCAGAGAAAGCGGTTCGACGATTCATCGACCGAGCGCGGAGATGACTCTCTGCGAAAGTCCCCTCGCCGACTTACTGCTGCTGCGGTCGCTCCGTTTACTCCGCGCGCGCGCGCTGGTTTCGCGCGACTGGCCGTCGGCGGCGGCGCACGGCGGTGTGTCCAGGCGTCGGGGATGGGTCGCCCAGGGCTGGGGGTCGGCAGGGCTGCTAGGGTTTGTCGAGTTTCGTCGAAAAATCTTGTCCTATAACCCGATCTCTGATTCTCTATATAATACGATATATATAACCTATATAAGGTTTTACTGCTGCAGATGGTTCAGAGCTTTAAAAGCTCTCTCGGTTGGGGGGGGCCGGGGGTCTCACGTGGGCCTGGGGGCTCAAGCCCGCCCACCGTTTTTTTTTTTTTTTTCTTTTCTTTTTTTTTTTCTATTTCTATTCATATTATACATATATATAAATACTTATATATTTAGTATACACTCGTATATTTACACAAACATTTATATAAATACCTATATAGTTAATATACATTTATATATAAATAACTATACACTTAATATACACTTGTACATTTATATAAATACTTATATATTTAATATACGTACATTTATAATTACACAACATACACATATATTTAATATATATTTGTTCCTACACGCATATATTTATATATACTTGTATATATATATATACGTACACATATACATAATATATGTATAATTCCAAGTACATATTTTATACCATTTCAATACACCTATATATATAATGTATTTATTTGACAGAAATAATATAAAAAAATTAATAACAATTTCCTCAATAATAATAATAATAATAATAATAATAATAATAATAAATAGTAATAAAATATTTTTAAAAAATTTCGAGAAGGGGAGCTACAGTTCATGTGTAGGGGCAACCCCCACACCTAAGTTCCGTAATGACCTTGAAGACAGCCATGTGCTATACGCGGTGGGGTCTGTCTTTTTACTGTGGGCGCATAGACCCTGGAGCATGCCCTTGGGCGGATGCTTTCCTGAAGTCCTGGCAGCATGCGTGGCCCTTCTGGATGTGGGCACATAGAATGGGTTATCAAAGCCTGGGCGTATAGCCCTGGGTGCATTGCCTATCAAAGACAGAAGTCCTCTGACTAGAGTTATGCACCCACGTACTGCCTTGGGCGTATAGCTCTGGGCACATGCTTTGGAAAATAGCGCTGTTTTCTTTCAGTTTTGCCTTTTTCGTTTATGAGCCTCGCTGAGTTTGTCCAGAGCGTCGAACACTTTGATTCTTGGCATTGTAGTATTTTTCTTTGCCAAGTTTCGAGTGTTGAACACTCTGTTGTTGATTGTACAAGAGGGAAGTTGCTGGGCTAGTATAGCCCAGAACAGTATGCGCCTTCTTCGTATCAGAAGCCTCTGTGGCAGAGCTATGCACCCACAGGTGAGCTTCATGCACCCACGTGGAAGGACTATGCGCCCACGTGATAGAGTTCTTCGGTTGCATATCTTCTACGACACTGGCAAGATATGCACCACGAGCCTTCGAAAGCCAAGTCTTGAAAGACTTGTTCGGCTTCACTGATTTTGAGGGAGTAGAGCCATCCCTTGAGAGCATCTCTTCGACGCGTGCTGATCGAACTTCACGATCAACATCTTCTGAGTGCTCCCCACTTTATCGGTATCGGATTGTGTCACAACATTCTCGTCAGAGGAAAAGGTAGTCCCCAGCAGAGTCGACATTTTTGTGGACACACACAAAAAAAGAAGAAATGCTGTCTTTTTTTATTGGCGCAAGGCACCACAAATCGAGTACGCCTGAGAGATCCTTCACTGAGGATCCCCGAGTACAAAATAAATTCTGGGAAATAGGACGATGGAGATCGAGCGACAGTTGCTCCTTTACTCCGTTGACACTCCGATTATAAAAGTGGAAGAAAACCTAAGAAAATTGCTAACTCTCGGCTCACTGACAAGAAGGGCCACAATTTGGCTCTTGAAATACTCTCCATTCTGTCTGTTTTTTAAGAGGTATGAACCCCTATTTAAAGTCATTTTGTACTGAAATGACTGTTATGCGCCCACAGGTAAAAAATACACTGATTTTACTGTGGGCTCATAGCACCCTTTGGGCGCATAGGGTGTAGACGCATGGACACTGGATGATCGTGGGTAGATCATGGGGTTGACGTGGCTGCATGCTTCAGTGCATGATTACTCGTGGAGACTGACGTGGCCGCATGCTTCGATGCACGACTGATCGTGGATGTTGACTGAGTCGTAGGGATCTGCTGCCTTGGGTGTATAGTGTAGGAGTAAGTTTATGCGCCCACACTGGGGTGCATGTTTGATCTGCATGAAAACAATGTGGGCGCATAGCTCCTCTTCGATCATGTGGACGTATAGCCCCTCTTCGATCATGTGGGCGCATAGCCTCCCTTTGGTTCTGTGGGCTCACAGCCCCTCTTTGGTTATGTGGACGCATAGCTTCTTTTGTCTTCTCCATATGGGATACATTGTCTTGTATTTTTCATGCTTCTACAATAGCATATTTTTATAGACCTATATTATTCTTCGGGGCTATTCAAATATATATGTTAGTAGACTGCAAACCATGACACATAGTGTTTATTCTTGATATTTATTCATTATGTGGATTGAGATATTTGATAGACGATATGATAGATAGATTTAGATACCAAGACAGCTTATACGTATTTGAGTTGACTAGAGTCTTGTTAAATACGTAGCTGACATATTTACGTATTCCTAGTCATACGTATATTGGGACTCGGGCGTGATAACTTACATGTATATCAGGTAATTTATAAATACACGTGCATTGTGTAGGACCATAGAGCACCTCTTGAGGGGCAGGGGTGAATAGAGTGCAACAGAATAATAATCTCTAATTTAAAATTAAGTAGCAGTTAATAACCAACTATAATACACCATAATGAAATTGCATAAAGTAAATGAGTTCAGAAAGCAAACGCAAACACTGAGGCTTATACTAGTTCCCCTCTAAGAGGACTAGTCCAATCTCGAGAACTCTAGCTTGATGTTGAATCCACTATAAAGTAAAACACAAGATTTGATTCGAAGACTTGAAACTTCTTACAGACCATCGTGCCTTTGATCCGAAGTACACGACCACTTCACAACCACAAGCTTTTGATATGAAGAGCTTGTCGACTTCAACTCGGATGAAAATTAGATTATTTTAAGTCACTTTACAACTCAAACCAAACTTGTAGATCGAATTGCACTGGCACTAGGTTGGCTAGGAGTTTTAAAGCTTGGAATGGGAAAATTAAAGCTCAAAAGAACTCTTAAATATATAGAAGAAGAGAAGAGTGAGTTGATATGAAATGAATGAAAACTCTTCTATTTATAAGGTTCCTGGGGATCGAACTCGGACATAGTTCGGTTCCTAATGTTCAAAAAATATAAACTTTAGGAGCCTGGTCTTCAGGTGGACCTGATCATTAGGGTTTTTGGGTCTAGGTGACCAAGTTCGGCCCGAATTTGGTCCCTTTGAATCCAGCAAGGTCCAACTTTGATTTGGACTTGTTTGGTTTTGGTTTGAGCTGGATTTTAGTTTAAGTAATGAACATGGTCTAAGAGTAGGTTTGGCTTTCTGATAGAGAGGCTAGGAAGAAGACCAAGTGCCAAGTACGACTAAATGTACATAATGTTCCGAGACTCAACAAAAGCAAAACTACATAATAAAATGAAAATTATCCCATCCAGCAAGTTTGATAGTGTCACAGCAGTCAATGATTCAGTCAACAGTAGTCTTCATTTATTTATTTATAAGTTGTATCAAATTAGAGTTCAAATGATTATCGAAATCAGGTTTGACCATGACCTATGGGCCAATAATCTCCTCCATTTTGATAATTGACATACTTTGATTGATACACTAACATAAAATAAACAAATAAACAAAACTCAACTTTGGTCCTTTTTTGGTGTGATAGTACTACTTCTTCCTCGTTGTCATTTGTTCAAAATGGTTTACTCCCCTACAATTTATGAAACGCAACACAAACAACAAACAGAGTGATACATCACATATAGCAATAAAAAAAGTACCGTAAGCAAGTAGCAGAGTAATGTTTGCATAATAGAAACACAAGTAGCAGTTTAAGAAACCATAACCATAGATAATAAAGGTGCATAAACAACTAGAAAAATCAAAACATTCAGTACAAGAACCACATATAATGTCTTGATACATACCGAAGTAGTGACTAAACTGAAACTAGTAAAATGAAACTAATGCTAAAAATAATAATAAAAGTTCAACGCCCTCTAATGTGAAAAATGAGACTAAACAAGTGTGACATCAACAACATCTATATAATGACTTATGTTGCAAAATATGATATATGTTGGAAAAATTCCAAGATTAATCTATAAAATATTAATCATCTTGGGTTAGCTGTAGGGGCAAGATCCCAACTAGCGGTGGTCCAAAGATGCTTAAGTACTGTGTCGCTTAAGATTATTTACACCTCAATGACAGAAGGGCCCTTTTGGTTTGTACTCAAAATAATCTCAATTTTAAAGATTTTAGATAACAACAAATTTAAAACATAAATCATCATCCGTCAGAAACTAAATCTACAATACCCAACTCACGACGAATATAATTGAAACGATGTTCAACTAATGGTTTATGAAGATATCTGCTAACTGATGTTCAGTGTCAATAAACTCTTAACAAATATCTCCGTGTAATTGATGATCTTGTAAGAAATGGCAAAGCATTTCTATATGCTTAGTGCATGAGTGACATATAGGGTTTTTAATGAGATTAATAGTGCTAGTGTTATCACAAAAAATGAAAATACTTTTAAAATACAGATTATAGTCTTCTAAGGTTTGCTTTTGTGCACAACAACGTCATATAGTGATATACTCAGCTTCAATCATTGATAATGCAACATAATTTTACTTTTTTGCTAAACCAAGAGACTAAGGATTTTCCTAGAAAATGACACGTACCGCAGGTACCTTTAAGGTCTACTTTACATCTGGCAAAATCAGCATCCAAATAACCTATAAGGTCAAAGGACATGGTGTTGGGATACCATAAGCCGACTGTAGAAGTCCCTTTAAGGTATCAGAAGATACATTTAACTACGCACAAGTGCGATTTCTTAGTATTAGTTTGATATCTTGCACATAGACAAACACTAAATATGATATCGGGATGACTGGTATTGGCCCATGCAGTCATGATCAACCTGATTTTGATAATTGACTTAAAACTTTGAATTTGATACGTAAAGTAAAACGACTACAGAAGACCGCAACTATTCTTGTCAAGCAAGATTTTGTCAATTTATTCTGTTATTTTGTGAGTCGAATATTACTGGCATTTAGATAAACATCCTCACTCAAACAAAACCCACCATACCAAGCCAAACCAATACCCAAAAAGACATTCTGAACCCAAAAAACTCTCTGAAAACCTACTAGCCAAACTCGGTGCGAGTTCCTTTCGAACTCAGACCGAACTCAGTCTCCCTAAATTACTCCTAGTCAGAATAAATACCTATTTTTTTGGACCTTAAACGTTCAAAATTTGAAAGTTACCCTAAAAGAGTTCTACCCGAACTCTGGTTCAAAAAAAACCTATAAATAGAGAAGAGTTTTTTTTTATTTTACTCACTCATCACATTCTTCATCTTCTCTATTTATTCTAAGCCTTCCTATTACAAAGAGCTTTTCAATCTTCACATTTTTAAGGCAACTTCCATTCTTCTAAGTGCCTATGTGTTCTGACTAAAAGTGTTCGAGTTGTACAAGTTTGGTGTATAAAAGCTATTCATATAGTGTTGAAGTTTGTTCGTAGGATTCGGATAAAAAGATGACATTGTAAAAAGTCGGTGTGTCCTTCGGAGTAAAGCATGCGGTATAACTACTATTTTAAATAGTGGATTTAACATCGAGCAAGAGTACTCGAGCCTGGACTAGTCCTCTCAGAGGAAAACCAGGATAAAATATCAGTGTCTGCATATTGCTTCTATCTCACTATTTAATTGCTGGTTTATATTATTGCATTTATATCTATCTTTACTTGCCTTTACCTGCATTAATTTTTATTGGGGATATTACTTCCGCTACACTCTAGTCATCCCCCTCTAGTGGTGCCATCGATCCCACAATTGGTATCAAAGTATGGTTTCTCTAAGTTGGATTAAAACTCCTTAGAAATGGCATCATTATACACTAGTAATGGTGAAGGTCGGTCTATAAATAGGCCTCCCTTATTTGGTGGCACAAACTACATGTATTGGAAGACATGCGTGAGCTTTTATCTCAAGTCACTTGATTTTGATTAATGGTCAATTGTTATTGATGGTTATAAGAAACTATTTCCTATTATCCAATATGGGAACTGGTTGAGAAATCACATGATAAGTATATTGATCATGAAAATAAACAAGCAAGCCTTGATGTAAAAACTATAAATGCTTTATTTTGTGCAGTAGATAGAACAAAATTCAATAGAGTATCAACATGTGCCACGTCTCATGAGGTTTGGAAACATCTTGAGGTAGCTCATGAAGGATCTTCACAAGTAAAGGAATCCAAAATCTCAAGACTCACACAAGAATATGAGATCTTCAAAATAAAGGCTAATGAGACTATTACTAACATGTTTACTCTGTTCTTAAATATTGTTAATCCTCTATCTTCTCTTGAACATAATACAGTAATCATAAAAAGATACGAAAGGTACTTCATGGATTGACCAAGAACTGGAATCCCAAAGCAACGACTATAATTGAAGGGAACAATCTCACAACAATGACTCTCGAGACACTTATAGGAAAGCTTATGACACATGAGCTGGATCTAAAGGAATTTGAAGAACCAGCACCGAAGGAGAAGACTATCGCATTTAAAGCGCATCCCAAGATGGCTTTCGATGACGAAAGTGAGAATGACAGTTCAAACAATGATCAAATGGCCCTTATGACATGGAACTTCAGAAGATTTCTAAAGTATGAGAAATCAAACAAAAAGAAGAAAGATTTCAGAGATGACGAAGAACTGATATGCTACAATTGTAAGAAGATAGGTCATATCAAAAAAGACTGTCCTGTTGTAAGGAATGAAAGCATATACGATCAATCAAGCAAGAGAAGGACTTCAACTAGAAATTATGCCAATACCAGCATTTGGTGTGAAAGTGAGGCAAGTGATTCTGAAGAAGAAGAAAGACCTCGCAACACAACAAATCTATGCTTCATGGCTACAGATGCAAAGGTAACTACAAATCCTTTATATGAAGAATTTACTTTTGATGAATTATCTGATGCCTTCAGTGATCTACTAGAAGATCAAAAGAAGATGATGGACATGTATAAATGTGCTAAGAAATAGCTAAAAGCAGTACACTCTAAGTTTAGTAAACAATCTCAAATACTAGAAGATATTAGAGATAAAACTTTTTTTAGTAACACAGATGAGATTTCTTCTTTAAAATTGAGATTACATGACACTCTTGAGGAGCTTGAGAAAGCAAATCAAGATAATGTAAAACTCAAGGATCTCTATGAATTAGAGAAGAAGAAGTATAATATTACTGCTCAGAGAATAGATGCACTCACGACCAAGTATAATAAAGCTTGTGATATCTCTAAAAAGTTAGAGATTAAACTGGGTAAACAGGTTGTCAAACCTGTGACTCAAGTGAACACGAATCACATGGCTAAACACAAATACAGCACGTCCTACACTACTAAAACTTCTAAAAGTCATGCATTCATGTATAAATTTCCTCATAAGAAGTCACACTCCTTTTCAAAAACTCACAAACATGATCTTCGAACTTTACCTAGTACAAACACATCTGCTACATGTCACTATTGTGGTATGAGAGGACATTTGTCACATCAGTATAAAATTAGGAAGTTAGTAGACATGCATATATATATATATATATATATATATATATATATATATATATATATATATATATATATATATATATATATATATATATATATATATATATATATATAAATATATATATATAAAAAAATATATATATATATATATATATATTTATATATATATATATATATATATATATATATATATATATATATATATATGTGTGTGTGTGTGTGTTTTGTGTTCCTAAAACTAACACATCCAGACCCTCAAGAAAGTGGGTACCAAAGATTATATTTTTAACTTGTGTTGTAGATGGACCTACCCCCTCTCACTAGAAGCAAATGGATTCTCGATAGTGGTTGCTCCAGACATATGACGGGTGATAATACTTTGTTTGTAACTTTATTAATGAAAAAAGAATGCTATGTCTCCTTTGGAAATAACTTAAAAGGAAAAAATTGGTAATGGAGACATATGTACTTCTCCCTCTCCTATTATTAAAGATGTTTGCTTAGTAGCATAATTAAAACATAACCTTCTGAGTATAAGTCAATTGACTGATCACGGTTATGAAATTAATTTTGTTAAAGATAAATGCTTTATTTATGATAAAACTTCTAGAATAATCTTTTTTGAAGGATTAAGAGAGGATAATATATATGTTTTATATCTATCAGGGAATACTAACAGTACAGAAAAGTGTCTATACACATCTTAAGACGAAAGCTGGATATGGCACATATGTCTTGGACAAGCGAACATGGACACTATTGCAAGATTGTCCACAAAAAATTGGTAAGAGGTATCCAGATCTCCTTTCAAATCAATAAACATTGTAAGTACCTCTAGACCTCTTCAATTGTTACATATGGACTTATTTGGACCAAGTAGAGTCGCCAGTCTTGGCGGTAAGTTATATGCTTTCGTAATAGTTGATGACTATTCAAGATATACTTGGGTTTATTTTCTTGCAAATAAGAATAATGCCTTTTCTGAGTGTGTTTCTTTTTGTAAAAAGGTTCAAAATAAAAAAGGACTCATGATTACTCGTATTCGATGTGATCATGGTAGAGAATTTAATAATCATGTTTTTAAAACTTTTTATGATTCAAATGGTTTATCTCATGAATTCTCTTGTCCCAGAATTTCTCAACAGAATGGCGTTATGGAGAGAAAGAATATAACTCTTGGTGATATGGCCAGGGTTATGCTTAACCAGCACAATCTTCCAAAATATTTTTGGACAGAAGCTGTTTATACAACATGCCATGTATTAAATAGAGTTCTTATTAGACCAAATTTCGAAAAAGTATCCCTATGAATTATGGTTTAATAGAACTCCTAATATCAGCTACTTTAAAGTATTTGGATGTAGATGCTTAATTTTAAATACTAAAGACAGTTTAGGCAAATTCAATGAGAAAGTTGATGAAGAAATATTTCTCGGATATGCTGCAAAGAGCAAAGGATTCAGAGTATACAACAAAAGATCAATAGTAGTTGAAGAATCAATAAACGTTACTTTCGACGAGCTAAACAGTTAACGTACTATCGACTGTGATAATGAAGATGAAAGAATCCCCTGAAGCAAAACACCCGAAGATACATCAACCATATACCTGGAAAGTCTGCTAAAGAGATTATGATTTACCCCAAACCATCCAGAAGAACTGGTAAAAAGGTGATGTATCTAAAGGTGTAAGTACTTGTTCCAGCACTAAAGATATCATTGCTAATATAACTTTCATTTCTAAGATAGAACCCAATAATGTTGAAGAAGCTTTTGATGATGAATTTTGGATTTCTGCAATGCAAGAGGAACTTAACCAATTTGAACGAAATCAAGTTTGGAAACTTGTTCCCAGTGTAACACCCATTTTTCCATATGAGGGTATTTTTGTTATTTTTTGGGTAATTTAAATTTATTAGATTTTATTATAATTTTTGGGAATTTTTAGGAATTATTTTGGAATTGTTTGGACTAGGTTGACTTTGACTAGTGTTGATCCTTGTGGACCAACCTAGGAGCTAACCCTAGTTAGTATGGACTTGGTTAGGTTATGTGACTCTAGTCTAACCTAAGTTAATCCATAGTTTGGTCGTTAGACTGAAGTTAGTCATAGAATTGGATAAGTCATAAGTCATGACTTATGGTTTGAACCAATTAATAAAACAACTTAGCCATAGCCTATGTAACTTGGCCCAAAGCCCAAAAATTAGCAAACCCAACCCTACTTGACTTGGCCAGCCACCTAAAGCTTTGGGAACCACACCCCTATAAGTACTCTCTTAGTTTAGGGCTAGCCTCTTTAGGAAAGAACAAGTTGAGAAGAAAGGTATTTTCAAATCTTTAGAAATTCATTATAAATCCATTTTAAATCCTTTTTCCCCCAAACCAATTCCATTAGGACCTAAATTCATTGTTCTTGCTGTTGGTATTGATTGTTTACATGAAGGAAACAATTTGTGGGATTTTGGTGGCTTGAGGAATCATTCCATTTGGAGATTTTTTACCCATTGTTCATCAATAGGTAACTTTCTCATTTCTCCATAGATTTTCGATTTCTCTTCATGATTAGGGAGCCCTAGGAGTCCCCTAAGTACCAGTATAGGTTTCGTGTCGGGTACCCTTGGTTTCGTGTCCGTTCTGGACACGTATCAGGACCTAGGTTCTGGTGTTTGTGAAAATGCCACAAAGGGACTGTTGGTGTTATTTTCGAAATGTTTTTGAATAGGAATATTAGTTTTAATCTTGCTCATTGTGTCCTATTCTCATGTGGTAGTATTCGTGTCGTTTCGTGTCGGATTCATCGTTTGGACACGTGCGTGCACACGCTCGTGCGCGAGCTACAGTGTTCCCCTGCTACACGGGGTCTGTAGCGGACACGACACTGCGTGTTTGGACACAAGATTTTAGGGGAGTCTCGGGGCACCCACTGACACGCCATGTGTCAAATTTTGTGGGCCCACGTGGCGTAATGAGGAAGAAATCCTCGACGCACGAGAATTTCACTGTTCTGTGCACTGTGTTTATTTGCCACTGATACGCTGTTCGTATCATTGCTGGACACGTCGTGGACACTCTTCGTGGACACTGACATACTCACCTAGACCTAGTCTAACACTAGACTCGAGCACTTGGCCTCTCGTGTTGTGCATCGAGTCCAATCTGGATCGACATGGCCGCACGAGGCCTGTTACTCACAATTTTCTGTTACATATGTTCTATGTGTTTGGACACGTTTGTGTCCACTTTGGTGGACACAAACTCATTGTAGGACACGTACATAATGTGTAAGTTTGTTACCAACCCATACTTTCACGTATTAGTTTGATTTTAATTTCAAATACACATTTACCCCTAAATTACTGATACATGTATTTTTTCTGTGAAATTCCAGTTTTGGTACATGAACTTTGTCATCAATTTAGACCTATTTAATACTGTTAAATACTGGTTTTAGTTCCTATATGGGTTCTCCTATGGGTAAACTAACTGTGGTTGAGTTTTGGGTTGATTTGGTTAAGAATTGCATTCAAAATGGGGGTTTGAATAGGTGGACTGTTGGACTGAACTGATAACAGTAGGGACTTTGTTTGCATTTGATTTCCTTTCCTTTCATGTTTTCCTGCACAGTCCAGTACACTCCCTCACTCACTGCTCACTGTACACCACTATGCTTTTCTCTCACACCACTACACACACCATTGCACCCTCATAAACCTGTGACACCCTTCCACACTATTTCACTCTCTCTCACTCACAAACATTAGCTCACCATGTTCACTGTTCTCAGTCCCATATTGGACTGAACACACACACACACCCCACAGTTATAGCTCACTATTTTCATCAATTTATCTGAAATTGTTGGGTTATGTTTTCAGAGACTCATAGGAAACCTGGGAATGTGGAATATGGGACTGTTTTGGTATGAAATGGTTTCCTCCCCATTCCTAAACACCCTCACTTAACAGTCACCTTCACCCTCTTGACACACACTAGTGCATCTGTGTTCCCTCTCTCTACATATATATTTATATATGATTTGAGATAGATATATTAGTTCCTATATATATAAATGAGTGTATGTGCTTATATATATTTTA
Source organism: Iris pallida (assembly GCA_029216955.1). Lineage (NCBI taxonomy): Eukaryota > Viridiplantae > Streptophyta > Magnoliopsida > Asparagales > Iridaceae > Iris > Iris pallida. The sequence continues at coordinate 19,232,883 of JANAVB010033220.1, read as the reverse complement.
GTTATATATATTGTAAGGGTGATACATATGAAATAATGTATTATATATATGATTGTGAGGTGATATGTATAGATAGCCTATGGGTATATTCTAAGTAGATTATATATATATATATACCAGTGTGTGTAAAGTATAGTTAAAGATAATATCTTGTGTAGATGTATGTTATAGGTTGGGTTAGGCATGTTATTGTCTAGTAAACCTAGATATGACTTGTTAGACCTAGAATAGACTAAATTAGACTAGTTTGACTTAGGTTTGACTTGGTTGACCTAGTTTGACTTTTAGGGTTGACCAGAGTTGACCAAGAGTTGACTTTGGTCTAGATTGACCTAGATTCATGTAGAATGCATAGTAGGACTTCATTTTACTATTCTGGACTTGTTGTGACTTGTGATGTTCTGATTAGGAGCCAGACACCACTCTTCGGACAGTACCCTTCATATTGGACACTCAGATACAGGCGAGTACATTCTCTGATCATTTCATATCCTGTTTAGAATTATTTCCTGCAGTAGATTACTTTACTTGTACTGTCACGTTGGTCACACGGGTTGGTACTCTATGGATCCCTACTTTAGATGTTATCCTTAGGGAGCATCGGGTACTACATGTTCTGTGTGTTTTACTTACATGTCGTATCACTATGCTTCACAGGTTCTTCGATCACTTGTGACATATACTCTTATGATCACAGAGTCTCCTAGAATCTCTTATCCCATTCACTGGGTATCCTAGAATCTCCTAGAATCCCCATCTTTGGGACTACTGTGTACCACCCTTCGGGGGCTTACCACCCTTCGGGGGCTATTACACAGAATCATAACATAACCTGTTTGGATCCTTTTGTACTGATTGGGGGTACGGAGGAGTAGAAGTAGACTTGTGAATACTATCCAAGTAGTGTAGTATCAGAATCTCTTCCATAGTGTAGCATCAGAATCTCCTATGCCATTTACATGTCTATATTGTACTCTGACTCACTAGCCACATGTTAGTTCTTTATTTATAGTAGATATTTCTATTACAGCTTTCTCTCTCTGTTTACATACTGTACTTCTTTCAGTACTTGTATCTTACTTTACTGCATGATTATATCTTCTAACCTGCTATGAACTGTTGAGATGTACTGTACTCGCTCCTGTCCTGACTGGACCTGTTGAAAATATTACAGAGGACGAGGAGGAGGCTTGCCTGGACACTTACTACGGGGCAGCCTTAGATGACACCTGCGAGCTGGACCCTCAGGAGGACCCAGCTCTAGCTGAGGATATCACCCCGATTGCCTAGACTAGATTAGTTAGGCTTATCTATCTTTTATGTAGTCATGAGACATGTTTAGCTAGACTTTATTTGGAGTTCAGAGTTGTATATATTCTTTCATTCTGTATCTGAGACCATGTGCTTCTGGATATTGCTGGGATTATCTTAGACTACTTTTCATCTGTTTATTTTCTTGAGTTCTATTTCATATTGTGCTATCTCTTCCTTAATTGTGATTGAGTTTTACTGCAATGTCACCCCCATTCGGGGAGTATAAACTGTTTAGAGATATATTGCTAGATGGTTGTTGACCTAGGACAGCGTTCTACCGCCGACACTGCGACGTAGGCTGGACGTACCCACGTCTCGTGCCCTTACTCTAGGGTGCGGGTCGTGACACCCAGACCTAGTGATCACCTGGTCATTGGTACTAAATGGGTTTTCCAAAATAAATTAGATGATAATCGTATGGCCACACGCAACAAAGCACGTCTAGTAGCTCAAGGCTATAATCAAGAAGAAGGCATTGACTACGATGAGATATATGCTCCGGTTGCTAGACTAGAATCCATTCGAATGTTATGTGCTTTTGCTAGTTTGTATTGTTTTAAACTTTTTCAAATGGATGTCAAAAGTGCTTTTCTAAATGGTTTTATAAAAGAAGAAGTTTTTGTTAAACAATCTCCTGGTTTTGAAGATTTTAAAAGACCAGATCACATATTCAAGCTTCGTAAGGTTCTCTACGGACTCAAACAAGCACCTCATGCATGGTCTGAGCGCCTTAGTTCCTTCTTACTCGAACATGATTTTTCAAAAGGAAAGGTTGATTCTATTTTTTTATAAAATCTATTGATAATAATATTTTATTAATGCAGATCTATGTAGATGATATTATCTTTAGATTAACAAATGAGATGCTTTGTAACGAGTTTGCTGAGTATATGCAGAGTGAATTTAAAATAAGCATGATGGAAGAATTGACCTTCTTCCTTGGGCTACAAATCAAACAAAATTCATAAGGGATTTTTATCAGTCAAGCCAAATATACAAAAGACCTGCTGAAGAAGTTTGATATGGACAATGTCAAACCAATCGGAACTCCTATGGCAATGTCTACAAAATAAGATATGGATGAAAGTGGTAAACCAACTAAAATGCGTAAGTACCGAGGTATGATTGGTAGTTTACCTTATTTAACTGCTAGTCATCCAGACATTATGTTTTCAACATGCCTATGTACAAGATATCAGGCTTGTCCTAAGGAATCACATGTGAGCACCGTTAAGCGTATCCTACAATACCTTAAAGGTACTTTAACAACTAGTCTATGGTATCCAAAAATTGATTCGTTTGACCTGATAGGTTACTCGGACGCAAATTTTGCTGGATGCAAGGTCGATCGTAAAAGTACCAGTAGCACATGTCATTTCGTAGGAAAATACATAGTTTCCTAGTTTTCTAAAAAATAAAACTCTGTTGCATTATCAACATCCGAGGCTGAATATATAGCCACATGACGTTGTTGTACTCAGATTTTGTGGATGAAGCAAACCTTGAAAGATTATCAGTTATCTTACAACCACATTCCTATTTACTGTGATAACACTAGTTCTATAAATCTCACAAAGAATCATATTTGTCACTCTCGCACTAAGCATATAGAGATAAGACATCATTTTCTTAGAGATCATGTTTTAAAAGATGATATTTGTCTAGAATATGTGGACACAGAACGCCAATTAGCTGACATCTTTACTAAACCCCTAGCAGAAGATCATTTTAACTTTATACGAAGAGAATTAGAAATTTTGGACGTTGAAGTTTTATAATTATATATTACTTGACCTAAATTCATAAAACCGTAAAAAGTATTTTGGTTATAAGTTGAGAGGGCCCTTCTGACAAAAAGGCGTAAAAGCCTAAGCGACATGGTGCCAAGTGTCTTCGGACTACTGCTAGCTGGAATCCGGCCCTACAACTAATCGGAAATATTTGATACATTTTTTGCATTTCGGTTAATTAATATAAATTATTTTTCATCAACATAAATATTTTAAATTACTATTTCGTATACATGTTAAAAACTGTATCAAGAATTGTCCAATTCTGTTCGGGGTACCAAGGGACCAAGCTTTGTGCGAACTCAGGCCGAACTCGGGTAGGCTAATTCCAAAACAGAGGCTGAATAGTTCGGGCTCCGTTTAAAATCCCTACAACATCATTTTCATCCCCATCAAACCAGCAGCCTCCACACCGAAACCCTAACCCTAGAAACCCTAATATACTTCCTTTAAGCCTTCCAGAGCCGAGAAACTTGGATTCGGGGTGATTTTGGAGTTCCCTTCCATATTACTTGCTCAATTTCGGTATATCTTTCTCTACTTTCTATTCAATGGCACCAAAGTTTTCTTAAGCTTCTAAAAAGAAATGAAAAGTTGGGGAAGCTTCTTCCTCTAATGTTCAAGAGGAAGGTTCTTTCTCACTTTTTAGCCCATCTGTGCTGGATGGAGACTACTTTGATGAATTCATATTTTTCTCCATCGATGCTTCCAATGAGTGGTTCGTCAACTTTGTCGAATAGACAATTTGTCCGGGAAGCCCGATAAATTTTATCTTGTTTCATGATCATTTATCGATAATTCAACACTTTAATTTTGAAGAATTGGTGCAATCTAGATATCCAATTTATATGAATGCAATTCGTATGTTCTATTGCAATCTCACGGTCACAAACGACATTGTTCAGTCTAAAGTCGGTGGGATAGAAATTGAATTTGATGCTGATGATTTAGCTCATTTGCTTCATATTTCTAATGAAGGGGAAACATTTATGGACGTCACAAAAGTTCAATTTTTGGCTCATATGACTTTAGATTCATTCCATGACTCGTTATGTGAACCTAAACCTCGTCCTAAAGGTCGTCTTCGACTGAAACATATGAATGACTATTTCTATGATTTGCATCGGATGGTATTTTCTGTTATCATTCCTAAACAAACATCCACCGATGAAATCACTTATCTTAAACTCTCTACTATTTATCATCTCCCCTTTGAATCCTTTTAGCTTACCGAAGACGATCATTTCTGCTATGGAACAGTGTCGTAAGAAACCGTGGAACCTTCTATACGTGATGTATCTATCGTATATCTTTGAGTACTTTGATATCGTCTTAGATGACTGTCTTCGAGATGCTCCACCTGCTTATCTTCATATGCATCATCGAGTAGCTCCTACTCCAGCCGTACACCTTCACCTCCTGTTCTTGACCCATCTGCTAGTTTCCTTCCTTCCACATGCGTCACCCTTAAGTCTTTCCAGACATTGGTTATGGATCAGTTCATATCTATGGATTTTAGGACCACCATGCAGTTCCATGTTATAACCAACACTATGAGGGAATTCAGCTATAGCTTTGCTCACAACCCTGGCAGTCCCATTTCCATGGTTCGTGATCCCTCGGTGATTAGTTATCGTATTGGTGATCCGGAGGCTCAATGCTACTTTGACCCTGTTGCTGTTCGTTACATCCCCACCGTACACCTGAGTCCGGGAACCCTTCTCGGGCAGTTGATGCTGATGATGATGAGGATGATGTCTAGTGATATAGTATCACTACTATGTTCTATTTTCAAGCTACTTTTTATTTATTTATTAGAGATAGATGCTTTTTCAAAGCTTTTTAGTACTTTGTGACAGTTTTGTACTATTTTAGCACTCTATGTATGAATGTTCTAGATAGTTGATTTCACAGCATTTCTAGTTTATGCAGTACTATTTCATCTTTGCTGAGTACTTAGAATTATATGTCATTTTGATTATATGATAAACGGAAGAGAATTCTATGATATACTTAAACTTTGTTTAAGAATACTACATATACATGTTGCTCTGAAAACTTGGTTTGAGATATTTTTTGCTAGATTTCAAATATTCTGAGGACTGGTCATTTATTATTGGGGAGACAAGCTAATGTACCAATGCTACTATATCACTGTACCAAGCTACTTTCGTACCAGCTGAATATTTGTTAAAGTACCAAATCACAGTTTTGTCAAATTATCAAAATAGGAGAGATTGTTGGCCCATTAGTCATGATCAACCTGATTTCGATAATTGACTTAAAACTTCGAATCTGATACGTAAAGTAAGAAGACTACAAAAAACTGCAGCTATTCTCGTCAAGCAAGATTTTGTCAATTTATTCTGTATTTTTTTCTTGAGTCTAGGTTATTTTATGAGTAGAATATCACTGGCATTTAGATAAACATCCTCACTCAAACAAAACTCACTCATACCAAGCCAAACCAATAGCCAAAAAGACATTCTGAACCCAAAGAACTCTCTGAAAACCTACTAGCCGAACTCGATACGAGTTCCCCCGAACTTGGACCAAACTCGGTCTCCCTAAATTACTGCTGGTCAGAATGAATACATATTCATTTGGATCTCAAACATTAAAAAATTTGAATGTTATCCTAACCGTGTTCTGCCCGAACTCTGGTTCAAAAATACCTATAAATAGAGAAGAGTTTTTCATTTTACTCACTCATCTCATTCTTCATCTTCTCTATTCATTCTAAGACTTCCTATTACAAAGAGCTTTTCAATCTTGACATTTTCAAGACCACTCTCATTCTTGTAAGTGCCCGTGTGTTCCGATTAGAAGTGTTCGAGTTGTACAAGCTTGGCGTATAAAAGATATTAAGATAGTGTTGAAATTTGCTCGTAGGCTTCGGATAAAAATAAGACGTTGTAAGAAGTCGGCGTGTCCTTTGGAGTAAAGCATGCAGTGTAACTACTATTTCAAATAGTGGATTTAACATCGAGCAAGAGTACTCGAGCCTGAACCAGTCCTCTCAGAGAAAAACCAGGATAAAATCTCGGTGTCTGCATATTGCTTCTATCTCAATATTTAGTTACTGCTTTACATTATTGCATTTAATTATCTGTCTTTACTTGCCTTTACCTGCATTAATTTTTATTGGGTATATTATTTCCGCTGCACTCTATTCACCCCCTCTAGAGGTGCCACCGATCCCACAACTAGCAGTTAAATGCAGTAAAGTACCAATCACACCACGATACTTATGTTTGCCACTTTCATCAAGATCAAATTTTGTTGATGTTGCCATTGGTGTGCCAATAGGTTTTGTATTGTCAAAGTCAAATTTCTTCAACAAATCCCTCGTTTAGTTGGCTTGATTGATGGGCGTTCCCTGTGAATTCTGATTGATTTGCAATCCAAAAAAATAGTTGAGTTTCACTATCATGCTCATCTCGAATTCACTCTGCATACACTTAGCAAATTCTTGGCATAATAGCTCATTAGTAGAACCAAAAGTAATGTCATCAACATAAATTTGTACTAACAAAATATTATCATCGAGAGATTTAATAAAAAGTATGGTGTCAACTCTCCCTTTTGAAAAAACATTTTTCAAGTAGAAAGGAACTAAGGCACTCACACCAAGCATGTGGGATTGTTTGAGTCCATACAGAGCCTTACATAACATGAAAACATGATCTGGAAATTTAGAATCTTTAAAACCAAGAGTTTGTTTGACAAAAACTTCCTCTTTAATAAAACCATTCAAAAATGCACTTTTAACATCCATTTGAAAAAGTTTAAAATTATGAAAACTAGCAAAAGCGCAAAGCATAAGAATAGACTCAAGTCTAACAACATGAGCATATGTCTCATTCTATTCAATTTCTTCTTCTTAATTATAATCTTGAGCAATGAGACGTACTTTGTTAAGAATAACTTTTCCATCCTTACTTAGTTTATTTTGGAATATCCACTTGGTACCAATTATAGAGTGATCATTGGAGTTAGGAACAAGTTCCCAAACTTGATTCCTCTCGAATTGGTTCAATTCCTCTTATATAGCAAAAATCCAAAATTCATCATTTAAAAGCTTCTGGTATATTCGTAGGCTCTACTTGCAAAATAAAAGCAACATTTGCAGCTATATCTATAGTAGAAGAACGAGTGCTTACTTCCTTTGATACATCATCTATGATCAAGTTTTCTATATGATCTATCATGTATCTCATCTTCTTTGGCAGGCTCTCGAGATAGCTTGTACCGGTAGTAGTATCTTCAGGTGTCTTACTGGATGTTGTGCCGACATCTTTATCATCACTGTCACTAGGCAATTGACTGTTGTGCTCATCAAATGTAAATCCGATAGGGTTTCGCCGACTGGTGGTGGTAATAAAGAACAATGGGGGTCGGCCTCTATTTACAGAACTTAGGAAGAAAAAGTTAGAAATTACAAGAACATTTATATGTTTTGTAAAAGTAATTGGTTTATTACAAACTATATTAAACTGCTAGTTAACATAGACTTAGTTATGGCTAGGTTTACTCCTTCATAATTAGGAAAATGTTGTTAGTTAGTTATGATTAGTTACAAGGAAAGGAGAGTTAGTTACAAATTATTTATAAGTTAGTTAGGGATTAGTTAGAGTTATTGGAGGAAATTCTAGTCCCTAATTAAGAAATTAATTAAACCCCTTTAATTAAGAATATTTCCACCTAAATTCTAACCTTTAATTTATTATCATGCCATCATCCCTATTTACTATGGTGCCCTTCCTCTTTGTCATGACTTCCCTTTCCTAAATAATTAAACCAAAAATAAAGGAAAATGATTTTATTAATAAAAATTGAAAAGAGGGGTTACTAATCTACCCTCCTTAGAAAAAAAATTTATCCTCGAAATTTCCAGGAGTGTAGAAAAATGAAAACACATTAAGACTAGAATAGATGCAGGTACTTCTCCCTCATCTTATGCTCCATCTCCCAGGTGCACTCTCCAGGAGAGTGGTGTCTTGAAGCAATCCTGACCAAAGGAATGGTCTGATTCCTCAGTCGTTTCTCCTTACAATCTAAGATGTCAACATGCTGCTCAGAATATGTTAGGCTGGGTCCAACCTCGAGCTCTGAGTGGTTCAATATATGGCTCGGATCTAAAATGTAACTTTGAAGCTGAAAGACATGAAATACATTGTGTACCCCTTCTAAGCTAGGTGGAAGTGATAGTCGGTAAGCAACCGCCCCCACCTTCTCTAGAATCCCAAAGGGTCCAATATACCTTGGACTGTTACCACCTCTTTCGAATCTAATAGTGCCTCGGGTAGGAGAAATCCTCAAGAACACAAAATCTCCAACCATAAACTCTAAAGGCCTTATGCTATTGTTTGCTTAGTGTTTCTACCTATCTTGAGCAACCCTGAGCTGTTCCCTGATCATCTTGACTTTATCTGCTGCATCCACTATCATTTACGGGCCAAGCAAATCTTTTCCCTCCATGTCGTCCTAGGACAAAGGCGTATGACACTGTTGGCCATACAATACCTCAAAATGTGTCATGTCGATACTGGCTTGGTAGCTATTGTTATAAGAAAACTCTACCAGATGTAAATGAACTTTTCGTGATCCTCCAAAATCTAAGGCAGAGACCCTCAACATATCCTCTAGAGTCTGAATGGTCCTCTGAGATTGCCCGTCTGTCTGTGGATGAAAGGCGATGCAGAACTTCAACTGAGTGCCTAAACTTTGCTGCAAACTCTTCCACAAATGAGAAATGAATCTGTTTTCTCTATATAAAACAATGCTAATAGTAACTCCATGAATTCGTACAATCTGCCTCATGTAGAGTTCTGCTAGCTTATTTGTTGACATCCATACCTTGAATGGAATGAAGTATGTTGATTTCATCAGTCTATTCACGATTACCCTTATAGCATCTTTTCTGTCGGGTGTTTGTGGTATACCCAAGATAAAATCCATGGTAACATGTTCCCACTTCCATTCTGGAATAGAGAAAGACTGTAGCAAATGTAGCTCCCCTTCCCGATAATCTTTGAAATATTTTTTATTGATTTAAATGGTGAATTTTTAGATTTTTTTATAAATAATTATTTAGTTAATTATTTTGATAGATGACCTTAGCCATAGTTAAGATTTGGAGTACAAGATGACCAAGAATTATGGCACGGATAGTACAGTGGCGTGCCTTGACTAGTGTACTAGCCATGCCAGGGAAGGCCGAGTCATAGTGATGTCCTAACTAGAAAAACCAGGCTAAGTTATAATATGACCATTATAAATAGTTTGATTATTCATTATTAATATTATTTGACGTTTAAGTGACCCGGTTGTACAAAACTAGTCCGGACTGGGCCCGAACCAAGCTCAAGCCCGGTAAGCATGTAGTATGACCAAAGAATGTTCGTGTCGATATATTTTGTGTGTACATATTTTACCTTAGAAGCTCCACTACATATATTTTGTAAGTAATTATTATTATTATTAATATATGTATATATAATAATTATTTGATATTCAAAGGACATTTAAAGGTATGCTAAATGATTTTCTTAGCTACCCTTGTGTATTTTGAATAATTAGGCTAAAACCATATTTGCATGTTTACCTTGTTTGTTATAATGGTTGTTATTATTAATGTTGTTAATTTATTTATAATAATATCGTTTGGGATTTTAGATTAAAGATAAAATAAATATTATTATATATATGTTCATATTCCTATAAATAGTCCTACTCTATGTTGTGAGGATTTTCCCAATTTTAATGAGTACTATTCAGATACAGATATGTACGTATATATACAGGACTATATACGGATACATATATTATATATATATTATGTATGTGTATGAATATATAAATGAATATTATATAGGTGTGTATATATATATATATATATATATATATATATATATATATATATATATATATATATATATATATATATATATATATATATATATATATATATATATATAGGCGTGTATGTATATGTATATATACGTGAATGTATATATACATGTATACATATATAATAAGCTTAGAGAATAAAAGAAAACAAATAAAACACATAACCCAGCCCACTTGGCCGGCCCAAGTCATCAGCCGAGCTAGGAAAACAGCAGACCCAGCCCACCCCTTTAACCGAGCCACAGGCATTTCCCGAACCCAGCGATACACGACTGGCCGAGAGATACATGTACGTATATATATATATATATATATATATATATATATATATATATATATATATATATATATATATATATATATATATATATTGTAGAGAGACCGAAAGAAGTTAGAGAGGAAAACCCTAGACCTAAGCCCACGCCGACATCTCCCTACCATGGGCAGCCACCTCGACGCCGGAGCGCCGCCGGGGGACCGCCGAACGGCGGCCAAGAAAGCCGCACGCGCGCGTACAGTTCGCAGCAGCAAGGACAACCAAGGTATCAACTTCATTCACACGTTTCTCCCTGCATAGTTGATTATTTTCGTTTCTGTAAATTGTGTTAGAGAGCCTATATGAACCCCTTCAAACCGCCCCAAATAGTTTCGGGTAAAACCCCAGGGTTCGCTTGAGAGATCGAGCGAAAATTCCCGAGAAAACTTACAGAAAATAGAGCATTAGTGACAGCCCATGACCCAACTTGGAAGCCGGATTTCGATCTACGCTTTAATAGTTTTCAGAAACTAATTGAACACAACTAAAGTTAACATAACTAAGATGAAAACGCAACTTGTAGTTCTATTTTTCGATGTGTGTTCATGAATTAAATCGTTGATGAAGTTGACCAAAAACTTTTTTCTAAAATAGTAAAAATTATGAAAAACCCTTCGATACGACGTGCGTCCCGCCAATCCGGGCGACGTGGTCGTGAACCAAAAGTATCAAAAGGTGAATAACGGCTTCATAGACATGTGGGCTTTGACGGAATTCAAATTGGTCGCATGTGCGTGACGAATTTGATGGGTATCCGTCGAAATTCTCCGTATCGGCCTCTGTGAAAATTTCTCAATTACTTTGTGCGTGTTGGTCGGATCGAGACAAAACTTGTGCCAACAGGACCATATCATTTTTTTGGTCCTGTTTGCCATGTTAGGTCCAATTCTGAGACAGTTGATCGGATCACCGTTTCGTGGGCCCTACGAATCGATTCAACGAGCAATTTTGTGCACGGCCCACCGGAATCCAAAATTGGACATACCGTTGGGTTCGTATCATCAAGACGAATCCATAGACATGTAGTTTGACGACTTTAGAGACTATTGACTCTGGTACGCTTTTCGGTGCAAAGCGGGTCCAACGGCGGACACCGTTTTGGTCCGAAATTATCGTTTAGCCCCTGTGTCCAGAATTGGACTTAAGGACAGGCAAACCTAGCTAATTTGACTATTCTGAGAATGTTGGCAATGTCTGTTTCAGCTTTCGGAGACAGTTGTGAGACTTGGACCTTCTGACTTGTGGATTGACAATATATTGTTGGTTCTCCGTGCAACCTCCAGGCAAGATACCTTGACTCCCTCTACAGTTTAATTTCATGCTTATAGTTTTTCCTGTGATTGTTTAGTTATCATTTGGTTACTCTATTTCTATGGATTTATATGTTATTATCAGTTCTCTAGTCGACTTGATTTATATATGTTCTTCATACCATGTTCACTAGTTCTTTGACTTGCCTGTATATCATCTTCATGACTTGATAGTGTAGATCAGCCAGGCTTGTTCACCTTATGAGTTCATATTAGAGTTGTCCTTACCTGGGTCTTGACTTGTAACCTCACTTTTTCAAATTGGTAATTTTCATAACATAAAAATTTATTTGTTTTATAAACTTTATTTAAATTATAAATTCTAGTAAACTATAAAGATTGTGCTTAAATTATTTTATTAAATTTTCTATATTGGATAGTCCATGGGCTGTCCTAGCATCCAGAGCCCATCAAGGGTTAGTATTAATATGAATATACTTTTGATTCTTATTTTCTCTTTCATTACTAAACTGTGCAATATAGCAATGAAATTTGAATTCCTTCTAACCGAATGCCAGCTGAGCCATGTGCAGCAACAAACTCATTCCATTTTCCCTCCAATCCTTCTTTCTCTTTCAAATTTTCCCCAACTGCCTATAAAACTGGTGAGCCTTCTCTCTATGACAATTTCATTGAGGAGCTCTACTATTCCAAATTCTAACAGCCACTTCTTCTCCAAACAACCTCTTCTTCACAACCTTCCTAAGCAACACTTCGAAGGAGGATTCCATGGCGTGGACGGATGAAGGATGTAGTGCCCCACTCCTCGCGGTCCTCTATGTAATACCTACGGCTTGCTGACTCAATCTTGAACCGAGTATTCGGGGAAACCTTTGCTGGTATCGATTGATCACGGATGAAATGCAATGAACCTTTCCAATTGATGGATTGGCTTCTATTGAAATGAATCCAAGAGTTTTGTTAGATGTTTTCTTTCGCTGCTTGGTTTTGATGAATGCGTTTTCGTGTTGGTTTCCGATGATTGGTTTTCATTATTCGCTTTCATCGCATTTCGCATTCATTCCGAATCTTGAGAGAAAGAGATGAAGTATGCTAATCAACTGTTGGTGCCAATGTAGGACACGTGAACTGTTCGTGAACGGCGCGTAGAGTCCCTCCTTCTCTCAACTAAGATTCATCTCGGTGAGTTGCTTTAACCGAACAAATATTGATCTGTACGCCTAACAAAAATGATCTCTAGTCCACTCTATTGCCTTGTCCTGATGATCAACGGTACCACAACAACAAAAGATAAGAGAAGATAATTGAATTGAATCAAATAAAAGAATATGTATTGCTACTCTATCTTCTCCATAAGAATGATCATTTGTTCGGTTACTAAGTATGCTTGAAAATGTAGACATGTACAGATGAACTTGTACGTGTTAAGATGAACAAGAAGGCACGAAATGAACGTGTCGTATATCTGTGCATAAGTCCAAATGTGTCTCATCTGATAGAACGGCTAGAGCATGCATTTGGTCTCAGACAACTTGTATACAGGGAAAATATTTCTCTCTCGGGTGGTATCTGGCTGCACCTGGAACCGCTCAGCCTAGGAGAGATTAGGGCCTCCATGTGAAAATGGGAGTCGATATCTGAGTCCTTAGCGATGAGCTGAACCGGAGAGTCACAGCGGCTAATCATGGGGATAACCCATGGACCAACATGTAGAATAGTCCACCTGCATGACCCGAATTACAACTTCAATATCTGCATGAATGAAACATGAATTACTCGTTATGCAAATTGTGCTACATGTTTTTGTGCAGGGATGACTGCCGGCGTTGGTAAGTTGCTTATGATATATTTCTACTATCATGTTCATATAAATTGTTAAAAAGAACCTAGACAAGTAGAAAGATCACTAGTAAATGTTAGCTCCATATATTGATTTAGTGCAGAGATTTGCGAGTTCGGCCAAAAGCCGCTCGCCAGTACATGATATGTGCTGACCCATGTTATGGGCATCCTTTTCAGAAAGCAAAAGGAGACAGAAGGATTTCAAGTGAGGCACCGAAGCTCGTCTAGCCCAGTAAATCTCGTAGATTACCTCGAAGCTTCAATTTCTTTCCCAGTCAAGTTTCAAGTTTCTTTTCCTTTTGAAGGTGTCTTTCATTTCCAGCATGTAATAAAGGGATATGATATATGGACATTGCGACTATTTTCAAAGGAGAGTTTTAAAGAGAATCATGTAGCCAATATAAGATACTTTGAGTTTGCAAACCTTTATACTTGTATTCCTATCAAGTTTATTAATAAAAGAAGTATTTCTATTTTAAATCTCTGTGTCCAATATTTGGTTTTCTGCAATAAATGGGTTTGTGCGTGGGTTTTGCTTAACTAGTGGGTGCGTACGTGTGTTTTTGCTTAACTAGTTGTTTTGTGCAGGTACATGGCCTTGTGCAAGCGTAACTTAGGCTTGTACGGCATCACGCCTTAGCGAGGACGATCGATCCCACAGGGATTCAGACAAGACGAACGATCCTAGCGGGATCGGGGCGTGACAAAGTGGTATCAGAGCACGGTTTTACGTCCTTGGCCTCTTGCAAATATCGTTTTCGAAAAAGTATATAAAGTATTTTGATGACTTTCAAAAGAGTCCCAATTTTGAGTTATGAAAACCGATACCCCATATAATAAGTCCATAATATTTTATGAGACTGACAGAAGTTATACTCTTTTGTAGAGAAATGGCCCCTACTCGACCAGCTGCCTCGACCGATCCGGTAGAACGGATCATGACCTTGTTGGAATTACAAAGGCAGGACAATGAGGAACGTAACCAGATACAACAGGCTCGAATGGAGGTGCAACAGAAACTGTTGGATGCCTTGACCCAACTGGTAACTGCGCTTGCGGCAAATCGGGATACCACCGCAGCGACCAAACCAACGGGCACACCTGAGATCGAGTCTGTGGATGGCGACGAACCCCAGTCGGCACAAAAGCACTCTTCCTCTAGGCCAAAGGACTTCTTAAATGTGAAACCTTCGGAATTTGAAGACAGGACATCACCCGATAAGATGATGGACTGGATTGATAAAATGGAGAGTCTATTCGCGTTTGTAGGAGTTCCTAGTAGCAAGAAGGTAGTTTGTGCCATTCTGCTTCTACGGTTGCGGGCAAAGGATTGGTGGAAGGCGAAGAAGCTGGCGCTGCTCGCAACGGCTAGAAATGGAAAGATCTCATGGGCCTCGTTCAAGAAGGTATTTCTGGAGCAATATCTGCCTCCAGCTATGTGCAAGAAAATGGAGAATGACTTCATCACACTGAAACAAGAAGATATGTCCGTGGAGGACTATGAGTCTGAATTTGCTAAGCTGGTAAATTTTGCTGCTGTTATGCTACCCACAAAGCAGACTCGCATAGATCGATTCGTTGGAGGTCTGAATGATGACATTCAATTGAGTGTGTTGAATCAAGAATTTGGATCATATTCTCAGGCCTTTGGGGCGGCGCTACAGGTGGAACTGTTCTACCTGAAGAAGGCGTCTAATAGAATACAGTACAGTCGGAATCAACCTGCCAAGAGATATCATAACGGAGAGAAAAAAGACTGACGGAGAACAGAACAACAAGCCCGTATGGACCTTCTGCGGTCGACGAGGGCATGTTAAGGAAGACTGTCGCTATATGAATGGTCAGAGTTGTAGTTGCTGTGGCAAGAGTGGGCACATCAAGGAGGATTGTCGTGCCGCAAATAACGCTTGTTTTGGTTGTGGCCAACAGGGCCACTCAGTCAGAAATTTCCCGAAAAAGAATAGAACGGCTCAAAACCGTAATGACACTGAAGAGCGTAGGCAGCTGCCAGGCCCACCGCCGCTCCGAGATAATCTGCACAATCAGCAGTTGCGGAATGCCAATACCGCGACAGCGCGCGTCTACAATCTCTCCACCTTACTTGATCCAGAAAGTGGAGGTGAGTTTGTATCTTAAGTTTTGAGGACAAAACTTTTTCTCAGTGGGTTATTATGTAGTGCCCCGCTCCTCGCGGTCCACTATGTAATACCTACGGCTTGCTGACTCAATCTTGAACCGAGTATTCAGGGAAACCTTTGCCGGTATCAATTGATCACGGATGAAATACAATGAACCTTTCCAATTGATGGATTGGCTTCTATTGAAATGAATCCAAGAGTTTTGTTGGATGTTTTCTTTCGCTGCTTGGTTTTGATGAATGCATTTTCGTGTTGGTTTTCGATGATTGGTTTTCATTGTTCGCTTTCATCGTATTTTGCATTCATTCCGAATCTTGAGAGAAAGAGACAAAGTATGCTAATCAACTGTTGGTGCCAATGTAGGACGCGTGAACTATTCGTGAATGGCACGTAGAGTCCCTCCTTCTCTCAACTAAGATTCATCTCAGTGAGTTGCTTCAACCGAACAAACATTGATCTGTACGCCTAACAAAAATGATCTCTAGTCCACTCTATTGCCTTGTCCCGATGATCAACGATACCACAACAACAAAAGATAAGAGAAGATAATTGAATTGAATCTAATACAAGAATATGTATTGCTACTCTATCTGCTCCATAAGAATGATCATCTGTTCGGTTACTAAGTATGCTTGAAAATATAGACATGTACAGACAAACTTGTACGTGTTGAGATGAACAAGAAGGCACGAAATGAACGTGTCGTATATTTGTGCATAAGTCCAAATGTGTCTCATCTGATAGAACGGCTAGAGCATGTATTTGGTCTCGGACAACTTGTATACAAGGAAAATATTAGTCTCTCGGGTGGTATCTGGGGGCACCTGGAACCGCTCGGCCTAGGAGAGATTAGGGCCTCCATATGAAAATAGGAGTCGATATCTGAGTCCTTAGAGACGAGCTGAACCGGAGAGTCACAGCGGCTAATCATGAGGATAACCCATGGACCAATATGTAGAATAGTCCACCCGTATGACCCGAATTACAACTTCAATATCTGCATGAATGAAACATGAATTACTCGTTATGCAAATTGTGCTAACATATTTTTGTGCAGGGATGACTGCCGGCGTTGGTAAGTTGCTTATGATATATTTCTACTATCATGTTCTTATGAATTGTTAAAAAGAACCTAGACAAGTAGAAAGATCACTAGTAAATGTTAGCTCCACATATTGATTTAGTGCAGAGATTTGCGAGTTCAGCCAAAAGTCGCTCGCCAGTACATGATGTGTGCTGACCCACGTTGTGGGCCTCTTTTTCAGAAAGCAAAAGGAGACAGGAGGATTTCAAGTGAGGCACCGAAGCTCGTCTAGCCCAGTAGAGCTCGTGGATTGCCTCGAAGCTTCAATTTCTTTCCCAGTCAAGTTTCAAGTTTCTTTTCCTTTTGAAGGTGTCTTTCATTTCCAGCATGTAATAAAGGGATATGATGTATGGACATTGCGACTATTTTCAAAGAAGAGTTTCAAAGAGAATCATGTAGCCAATATAAGACACTCTGAGTTTGCAAAGCTTTGTACTTGTATTCCTATCAAGTTTATCAATAAAAGATGTATTTCTATTTCAAATCTCTGTTTCCAATATCTGGTTTTCTGTAATGAATGGGTGCGTGCGTAGGTTTTGCTTAACTAGTGGGTGCGTGCGTGTGTTTTTGCTTGACTAGGTATTTTGTGCAGGTACATGGCCTTGTGCAAGCGCAACTTAGGCTTGCACGGCATCACGCCTTAGCGAGGATGATCGATCCCACAGGGATTCAGGCAAGACGAACGACCCTAGCAGGATCAGGGCATTACGAAAGAGGAGATGGCCATCGCTTTTGAAGATCCTTGGAGCTTCGTTCCTCAATGATCAGTTCAGAAAGACTAGATCGATCTGGCAATTGAAGTTGCATCTAAATTCCTTGATATTGATGATGCTTGATCAAATTTCTGAACCAAAAATCTATTGTTATTTCTCCATCCTAGAATTCCTTTTGAAGATCACTTGGGAGTCATTGAGAATGCTATCAATTAGATCGATTACTTCGTAATTCCTTATTTAGATCTGGAGATCTCAGAAGTGAGTATCAAGCTTTTCTCAAATCGCATCTATGTTGATTATTCCTAAAATTTTTCTTCAAATCAAATTTAACTGTCAGGAACAGTCCCTGAATCTGAGGTACAATTCGAATCCGAGTTGAAGTTTGATTCAGATCTGAACTAAGAGTTATAGTGAGTATACTTCTGTTGTTAAATCAATGATTGATGGAGTGGAGGATGGAACAATCTTTAAAATGATGTTCCTGATCTTCCATCTAATTTTATCCAGGAAGGAAGATATCAAATTGCCTGGATTTAGTAGTGCTCGACTCATTTCTTGATCTGAACTGATTCTAAGGTATTTCTAAACCGATCCTTATGTGTTATTTTTATTACACTGTAGTAGATTGTATCAATCGAGTATTGGTTCATTTTGGGATAACTTTGATTTCTATTAATTCATGGATAGAAATTGATTTGCCTCGGTTCACAGTAGATGAGTTTTGCTTTTCTTCAATCAATGAAAATCTATGAATGTGTCGAGGATTAAGTCCTTAGCTGATAGCTTATAAATCTGGAGTTGGTTGATTGCCAACTGAATGGTTTTAATAAGAGAACTGTAAGTACAGATGGAGTAGGGATTTCCTAAGCTAATTCCTGAAATATAGGTAGCAGTTTTACAATTTAGCATTGCCTAGTTAAATTATAGTTGTCTAATCCTGTTCCCAGTTTTAATTGCCAAGTTAAATTATAGTTAGAATTGTTCTATACATTGGCAATGTATTTTGTAAACTGTATAGGAATGGGTTGAGTAATGTATGGCAGCAATTGGAAGTTGTAACTTAGATATTTTAACTTAGAGTATAGTTGTGTTATGAAATCCTATATTAGGATTATCGTTGAACCACAGGTTAGCTAATCCAGTAGTCTATATTAACTGCAATACAGAAGTCCAGGCGATTATATCTTAGACTGAAGTTTAGAAATTGATTGTGGAGTTGTGATTTTGCCTTTTTAAGTTAAGAACAGTGCTGTCAATTGAGGACCCCTGTTTTCATATGTCAGTCAGTTTGCACTCAGGAATTTCAGTCAATGCTTGGATTCATGGAAACAAGTTATATTTTTGTTACTACCAAGATGTGTCACTAACTGTAGTTGGGACAGGCTATAGCAAGTTATTAAGTAGAAATTGATTCCTGTGGACTTGAGTAGATTCATGGATTAATGCATGAGCTATGGATTGTCTCTATGGCATGTTGCAAGAATGCTCATGGGTATGACCAAGGATTCTCTGGGTTAATTCCTGAAAGGATATAGGCTGAAAACCAAGTTCCAATTTGAATTAGGACTGTTATGTTTGAGGACTGTTTGGTCAGACATTGGTAGCAGCCCTATTTAAGGACTGAGTTAGATTTCCATGAAAGGACTGAAACTATTGGATTTAATGTATATGCTGAGATAGGAACACCTGCAGTATAGTATCAATATTTAAACAATCTAACTTAGTTGTAGCTGACAAACATTTAGGAGGACTCAAGTTGGCCATGGGCTCAAGACTGGTAGGTAAGTCCTGCTTGTGAGACTGACCTACATCAGTCATATCTCTGAAACTGAACAGCAGGGTATCAATCCTATCTGTGACTGAACCATGGTATCAGTGTTCTGAGAATTTGGAAAGTTCCAATTGCAAGGTGGATGGATAGGATAATGGACTGGATGAGTAGTAAGTTAGGACTGATTTATATTAGTCCTTAGCTAGGACTGAATTGAATCAGCACCAGGACTGACTAATACAGGTCTTAGCAAAGACTGATCTATATCAGCCCTAGGAAGGACTAGACTGTGTATATCAATATTTTAGGAAACTGAACCTGTATCAGCCCTATTTATAGGACTATATTATGTCCTGATATTGGACTGAGATATGGGACTGTATATTGAACTCATATTGGACTATATTTAGACTCATATTGGACTGATATTTAGATTGTTATAGGACTGGTATGGGATTGATTTAGGACTAGTATTTGGATTGTTATTGGACTGCTTAAGGACTGGATTATATAACTTATAGTTAGAATTTGGATATTAAGGACTATTTGACCCTAAACTAAGATTAACTAGGTTAATGGTTAAAAGGGGGGTCACATGATACTTGAAGTAGTACACTATAATTGGGTGTAATACTTCATGATCTTGTAATTAGGATGATTATGTAGCTATAATAGGGAATTGAATTATAGTATAGATTTTAAGTAGAGGACTAACACTAGTGTTTCATGATTAGAATTATTGATAACCAGATTAGAACTAGTCGGATTATTAACCAACTTGTAAATCATAAACATGAGGATTTCCAACTGTACATCCCATACTTGATCACCCTGAGCAAGGCAAGTATACTCCTCGGACTTGTTCATTTTTCCATGTCTTGTATATTCATTCTTGTATCTCCTTGTTGACACGATGTATCACGGGATTGTCTTGTTTCATGTTTCTTGAGTTTACTTATGTCTGGAAGGAGAAATACTACAAATGTGTGATCAAACCCATGTTACTATTCATGTGAATAGCTTAGGCCTCGTATCGTGAACGCGGGATCAAAGCCGTACCATTTCTTGTTCATTGAATCTACCCAAGCCGATCACACACTCTGGATGTATTTCAATATATTGCACATTTCAGGTTCATGTTGTATTTCATGTTCAGGACTCATTTCATGTTCCCTGTATTTACTTTCAGTATTCATGTTCAGGTTTCATGTCTTGTTCTCATTTCTCGTACTGTATACATATTTTCTGTTTCTTGTTCATACCATGATGTTCATGTTCATTTCCTTGGATATACTTAGCTCCGCTCCTGACTAGGATATGTTGCAGGTGAGTTAGAGGCTATCTGTGACACTTACTATGGACAGGAGCCTGGAGGCACCTATGAGCTAGTTGATGTTGCCCAGGACCTAGAGGCTGAGGAAGCCTAGTATTTTTCTACTTTAGCTTTATCTAGACTTGTATTAGAGACATCAGTATATTTTACATTTGCTGGAATGTAATAACATTTAGACTTGTATCTGAGATTCTGGGATTCGATATATTAGATGCTGTGACTTACTTTCATTCTTATATTGATTCATAGTTCTCCCTAGATATTGGTACAGCTTATTTCATTGTGTCTAACGAAGAAGGGTGGGCATGTCCTATTATTCGGGAGTGGGTCGTGACATGTTTTTAGTGGTGGCCTATACAGGTCTATCCTAATGGTACCTAGGTCTTAACGTACTATTGGGGGACTTGATTACCCTAGCAAAACTTGATCACAACATAGGAAAATCGGGAAATAAGGGTATATCAGGTTTATCAGGTGCATTGATATTATAAAAACATTATTTACTAGGTTTTAGGGTTTGTCAATCAACGAAGTTTTCTTTCTATTGCAGGATGGTCACTACGAGGAAGACCGCGAATCAGCCAAGAGTTGCGAGCAGTTCGGGACAGCCCGAGCCAAATGTTCCAGCAGATCAGCTTCCGCCATCGCCTCCTATTTTTCCTCCGTTGCCTTCGACGATGATGTTTGACAGCGCCCAGGTGATGGCCATGTTCTAGCAGTTCATGGAGGCCCAGAACCACCAGGCATCACAGTTCAGAGCGACCATCGTCGACGCACTCAGGACTCGAGAGACGGCAGCACCAGTACCGGTAGTATCACTACCACATTTTAGATTAAGGGTATTTTGGTCATTTGTGTTTTTTTGAAATTTATTTAATTTATTTAATTGGTGAGTGTGATGGTGACTTTGACTTATTGAGACTTTGTAGAGTAGCCTAGAAGCTAACCCTAGCTATGGTGACCCTAGTCTAACTTAAGTTAACCTATTTTAGTCATTAGAAATTAGTTTTAAATAGGAGGGTTGAGATTAAATGAAATTGGTTCATGACTTATGATTTAACTCAATGACTTGTGATTTCCATTCAATGACTTATGTAATTAAGCCCATAGGCCCATAGTATGTAACCCTAACCCTAGAGATTAGCCCATGATAGCCACTTAGGGCTCCCCCCTTGCCTATAAGTATTCTCTTCCACTTGTTCTTGCCTCTTTTGTGCTTGACCTAATTTTTAGAAGAAAAGGTAATTCCCCACCTTCCTAAATTCCTAATAAATTCATTTCAAATCCTTTTTGACTCTAGTTTTTTTCATTAGGATCTAATTATTGTTTATATACTGTTTGTGGAGATTTATCTCAGTTTTTGTGCAATTTGGAGCTTGGGTGTTGATATTTGGATTCCTTCTATTTGGGGCTTTCTTTGAGTTTGACACTCAATAGGTAAACCACTAAAACCCATTCTTTTTCCTGATTTCTTTGCATTTAGGGCTAGATCTAGGTGTCCCCTAGCTGTCCCTAGAGTTTGGGTTAATTTCGTGTCCATTTGGTGTCCGTATCGGACACGTGTCATAGTGTATAGATAGGTGTTTGTTAAAATGCCTCTTAGGAATTTATTTTCATGTTTTGTAAAACTAATTACATGGATCCCTAGATCTATGTGTGGGTGTTAATTTTTGTGAAGGCTAAAAGTATTTTTGTGTCATTTTGTGTCAGTTTTGGTGTTGGACACGCTGCACGAGACTCGGCTAGGTGTCCTGCCTATCGGGCCCTAGTACTCCCTGTATAGGACACGTGGGGACACGAGATTTGGTGTCGAGGAGGGGGTACTGACTGACATGTCAGCCCCCAAGTCCTGGACCTATTCGTGTCGTGTCGGACACAGCACACGTGGTGCACTGGTCTCGTAATGGACTGTAGTGCGTAGATTTTGTGCCTTGATACTCTGTGATAACTTAGACACGACACAGCCTAGACACGAATCAGGGTCCTAGACACTTAGCCCTATCCTAGGCGAACCTATAGCCACGGGCACGTGTCCTAATTTGTGTCGTATCGTGTCCACGAATGATGTGCATGCGTGCACGACACTGCTTGTACACAGTTTGTGTTTTGTGTTTGTGGGGTGGTTGGACACGATTCGTGTCCAGTTCTTGGACACGAAGACACCCTCTGACACTGTCCCATATGTGTCATTAATTACCAGCCCTAATTTGTGTGTTAATTGGTAGATTTAGTTTTCGAATTTGGGTTTTTCCTATTTTCCTGATACTCTTGTTTCACTGATTGGGTTTCCTGAATTTAATGTATTTTCAAAACCATTATTCTATGATTTAATTACCAGGTTAGTTCAATTACATGTGAATTACATTACTGTAATGTTTGGTTGTGATTTGTGTTGGTGATTGGATGATTGGATTTTCGAAATGGGTTAATGTGCAACTGTCAATGCAATACCCAACTATCATTTGCAAAAACGTAAGAAAAATGGAGATGGACTCTGCCTTATACACCTGACC
Organism: Iris pallida; assembly: GCA_029216955.1. Lineage (NCBI taxonomy): Eukaryota > Viridiplantae > Streptophyta > Magnoliopsida > Asparagales > Iridaceae > Iris > Iris pallida. Next base: position 19,209,883 of record JANAVB010033220.1, on the reverse strand, counting down.
CCTACAGTTACTCTATATCACACACACTACCTAAACTGAAGTCACTTTGACACAACACTGAGACACACTTGCACTGATTTCAGTCCACATGCACACACATTCACACTACAAATTCTGGAATTTGAAGAACACATGAATATGCAATGTTTGCACGCACACTTTGAACTGAAACCTTATTCGCTCACAAACACACATTGATTGTTACACAGGGAAACACAAACTCTAAGTTTGACACACACTGATACACTATAGTATGTACTGAACCTGAGAACACATGTACCCTATTACACACAATGTTTCCTGTTTTCTAAGACATCAAGTATACACTGAAAGCCTATGACACTAATCTCACATTGACACATTTACACACATCTATGCACTATTTCTAATACCTATCATTCACTCACCTACACACACACACAAAATCTAAACTGAAGACACATTACACTGTTAATGTAATCACACACCCACATATGCCTTGTTCCCTCTATCCCTATATATATATATATATATATATATATATATATATATATATATATATATATATATATATATATATATATATATATATATATATAACCAATATGTTTTATGTAATGTAATAATAAATATTGCATTGCCTATAGATATGGTATGTATATAGGCATATGGGAATTGGTAGGCATATATGGTACTTGATATATGTGTGGCCTATGTGTGTATATGGCTCATGGCCTAGGTGGAATAGCCTATGGCATGTGGAGTGTGTACACTTGAGTTTAGTGTGTTGTTGACTAGTGTGACTTGTGTATGGTATGCTAGGATAGTTTGGTTAGAGAACTAGATGGACTTGATTAGGCCTAGGTCGACCTAGTTGACCTAGCATTGACTAGTTAGTTGACTGAAGTTGACCAGGGTTGACTTTAGTCTAGATTTGACCCAATATCTTGTATAATGCATTGTAATGTTACAGTTTACCATTCTGGTCATGTTGTGACTTGTGTTGCTCTGATTAGGAGACAAACACCACTCCTCAGGCTGTATTTAATCCAGACACCCAGGATATCAGGCGAGTACATTCTCTGACCATTTCATACTTTCTAGGAGTATTTTCTTGCTCTAGATTATCTTACTTGATGCTGACACGATAGAAACACGGATTAGTACTATATGGATCTTTTCATACGATGTTATTCTCCTCGGGAGCATCAGATACATCATGTCATGTGCGTTTCACTTTCATCTTGTATTCTTGTGCTTTCACCATTCATGTGCACTCTCGTGATTCATGTACTCTCATGTTCACGGAGCCCCCATGTTTATATTCATGTGTACCCATTTATGGGCCCCCATGTGAATTCATGTACAATAACATAACTTGAACGGATCCTTGTGTATTGATTGGGGTACGGGGGATTATAAATAGTCATGTGGATAATTTCGAAAGTAGTGTAGCCATGTACAACCTCTCATGTTTATTATGAAACCGTTCACATGTCTAGCTTGTACTCTAAATCATTAGTTCACTGTAGCTCTTTACTTATAGTAGATATCTCATTACAGTCTTCTCTTTTACTTATGTATACTCTTCAGCATTTTATGTATCTTACTCTATTGCCTGTATTATATTTCTGTCATGATATGAACTGCGTGAGATGTACTGTGCTCGCTCCAGTCCTGACTGGATCTGTTGAAATATTACAGATGATTTTGAGGAACTGTGTCCTACCTATTATGGAGCAGGCCTAGACGACACATGTGAGCTAGACCCTCAGGAGGACCCAGCACTTGTAGACGACACTACCCCAGTAGACTAGGCTAGTTAGCTAGACTAGTTTCTATTACCATTTTGTCTATGGGATACACTTGTATTTATTGGAGATTGTATTCTGGATATGTGGGGTTGTTATCTTAGACTTATAGCTATCTCTTTCATCTGTTTTATCATCTGTGGATTATGTGGTTCATCTTTTCTATCTTATCTATTTTTTTCTTAGTTGTGATTGAGTTGTACTTTATTATGTCACCTCCATTCGGAGTGTATATACTGTACAGTTACCTTATAACTGTTAGATGATTGACCTAGGACAGCGTTCTACCGCCGATACTGTGGCGTAGGCTGGACGTACCCATGTCTCGTGCCCTTACTCTAGGGTGCGTGTCATGACACGTTTTTAGTGGTGGCCCATGTAGGTCTAGTTTAGAAATGCAGTGGTATTAGAACTAGAGTATCACTGCAGCCTGCAGTAGGATTATGATATTTTTGAAGGTAGTCAATCACATTAGGAAAAACTCTTTTTCAGATTCTGTATATCTACATTTTGCTGCTATTGTCTTCCTTTGAATATAAACTGTCCTCCTTTGCTATTTTGACTCATTCTCAGCAATTGTTTTCTTGTTTGATCTGTCTCCAGGATGGTCGAGACTAGATCGCATCGCCCAGGTCAGGGGTATACTGATGAGAGGTCTGCCACCTCTCGTCCTCAGTAGCAGCCAGCTCCCGGTACCGCAGCCCCAGTCATGCCAGCTGGGGTGGGCATTTCAACTGCGTTCGGAGGAGCCCCTCCACCAGTAGCACACAGGCCGAGTCCGGTGGTTCCAGAGGTGCTCCAGCAGCAGCAGCCACCTTCGGAGATAGTTGATGCAGTTCAGCTGTTCTCGTTCTTTCAGCAGTTCATGGAGGCCCAGCAGGCCCAGCAGTAGTGGCAGATTGCAGAGTTTAGTCGGGGCATCGATCTGGCCCTAACTACAGTGGAGAGGACAGCAGCTCAGCCAGCGACAGTTCAGCAGCCGCACCCGTCGAGGGAGAAGGGCATCCAAGACTTCCAGAAGATGCACCCGAGGGATTTTTGGGGTACAGAGGGCATTCTGTACGCCGATGAGTGGATAGAGCATACAGAGAAGATTTTCAGATTGGCTGAGATTCCAGTGAGGATTCAGATCGAGGCGGCGGCCAGCATGATGCAGGATCTGGCCTGCACTTGGTACCAGACCGACCCGAGGGTTGGTACTCCAGGGCAGACTTGGGCAGCATTCAAGAATCTGTTCAAGGAGAAGTTTTTCCCGGATGCAGCGCTAGGAACCCTCGAGACTCAGTTCGAGGCCTTAGTCCAGGGCAGCCAGTCCGTGGAGGAGTATACAGGGGAGTTCTGCCGTCTGGACAGATTTGTCGAGGGATTATCCGAGGCGACAAAGGCCCGAAGGTTCAAAAAGGGATTGGTAAAGGAGGTTAAGTCCTATACCAAGAGTGCTCGCAGCGCTACCTTTGAGGAGATCTTGGTGGATGCCTTAGCCGCAGGGGATGATCTTGAGCTGGGGCTCAAGAGGGGGCGAGACATCCATGGAGCTGGTGGTAGCGGAGGACCGGCCAAGAGGCCGTACTTTCAGCAGCAACACCAGCAACACCACCACCAGCAGAGGTTCCAACCGCAGCAGTTTCAGCAGTCGAGGCATCAGTGTAACACCCGAGTCCCAAAATACGTAGGACCAAGTACGTGAACATGCCAGCTGCACATATACGAAGAATACTCCAATATATGGAATCCTCATATATGCACATAAGCTGTAAAATAAAATAATCACAGGCCAGAATACATAATCTAATCTCATCACAGCTCAACACAGAAGATAATAGAGTCCAAACAAATAGATAAGTATCTCAAAAGATAGCCGGGTGAACATACTCACTCCAAACAGCTATAAAAAACTAGTCTCACAAGATCGGAGTCCAACCACCGCAAAATAGAAAGAAATGAGATATAAAATAATGTCCACTAACGTCTCAAATAAAATAAACTAGAAATCAGTAGTGACTGCCTCGTCATCGATGTAAGATGGATCCAGCGCCGCTCCGTACTCCTGTAGAAAGTCTTCTAATCCTGGAAAGATAACCAGATCCTCAGGGGACATAGTAAGATACAAGAAAACACCATGCTATATACACTGTGATAATATAATAGAAAGAAAAGGGATGCATGCAACAGGGTGCCTACCAGTTCTACAGTGACAATGCAGTTAAGAATAGACCTTCAACGCATGGGTATCTGGCTCAGTAGCAGTAACTCAGGTGTGGCCCCATCAGGATACCAGGGACCTCAAAGCATAACATTCCTCGAATGTCATAGGCCAGCAGTATCAGTAATAGGAAAGTGCATAAGGACCCATACGTTAAGGAAACTGTTCTCCCCACCCAATGCCTAGTAGGGTCACATCTATGACACATGAACCTCTAGTAACTGCCAAGTCTTCTAGCATGCAATACTATTGGCAGTTACTCCTATCCGTCGTACGCACCATACGTATCGGTGGCCAGCCGTCTACGCGGATACGTGTCCTACATGTGACTCACATCACGTGGTAAGCAAGTGCCAAGGCCGTACGAGATATACCAATACCTCAATATCAATGGGTGGTCACTAGACTAAGCCAATGCAAGAGAAATAAATAAAGCGAGTAAAATGACTGATAGAGTCGCTTGCACCCAAGTGTGACTTGGACGCACAGTTTTATAATATCAAGAAAAGAACTGCTGAAAATAACAACTGAAAATAAGAATTTAATAATCACAGAGTAAAGTGGCAAGGTATCTTGTCTGCGGTGTGAGAAATGGCAAGTCTAGGGAATCACAATGTCAGCCAAGAAACGTCACAATCTCCAAACAACTCCGGACGCTTGAGTAGGAAAACTGCTCCGTGGGTGACGCGGGGCTGACTTTCGATGCTCCGTTCGTCGCGCACAGAGCTCCGTCGCTAGTGAAACGAACTCGTAGGCGAAGAGGATATGATCAGCCTCAACTTTCGTTTTGGAAGTTTAGGGTTCGAGGTTTGTGCAAGAAGATATATATATATCAAGTTACTCTCAACCCTAATACTAATAGGTTTTGGATTAACCCGATTCCCACTATTCCACGGATTCACGTGCGGGGGGGTTCTTTTGCTGTGCTGCTGCTGTGGGCCCGCTCACTTAAAGTGAGCGGCTGTGCTCACCTCTCTTTTTTTTATATTCACTAAAGGCCAACCATTTGGCCTGAGCTTCCCTCGGCCAAGCCTGGCCGCCCCCTTGCTGGGGTTGAGCCGGGCCCCACCAATTATTATATTTATATTATTATTATTATTATTATTTTAACACAATCACCACTACTTATATGTATATATATATATATATATTTATATATATATATATATATATATATATATATATATATATATATATATATATCTATATCAAGCTATAAATATATTTATATATTATTTTAAGCTATAAATAAATTCTCAAAAATTTACCAATAAATTCCTAAAAATCCTAGGACTTATTATATTCCTTATTTAATAGAAATATTAACATGCACACATATAATAATGTATATATAAACATACTTTAATTATACTAATAACTTAGTAGTAAATAAATCCATAACTAATGAAATACATAACAAAAATTAACTTAATTTATAAAAATCAATTATAAATTATGGGGGTTTACATCCTACCCAACTTTAAAAAAAATTTTGTCCTCGAAATTAAACTAAGGTCGGGGGATCGAATGCAATACAAGAAAATTAATAGTAATTTAAAAGCTCAACTGCAAGACATACCTTCGTCTTCAAACAAATGCGGGTAGCGATTCCGGATGTCGTCCTCGCGCTTCCAAGTAGACTCCCCTGGCGAGTGATGCTTCCATGCTACGCGAACCAATGGAATAGATTGATTCCGCAACACCTTCACTCGGCGATCGAGGATACCTACTGGCTGCTCTTCGTACGACAAACTCGGTCCAACTGTGATCTCGGAGTGATCAAGCACATGATTGTTGTCTGCCACGTACCTCCTCAGCTGAGATACGTGGAATACGTTATGCACTCCCTCTAGCTACTGTGGCAAGGCCAATCTGTAAGCAACCTCTCCAACACGTTCCAAGACATCGAAAGGCCCGATGTACCTTGGACTCAACTTGCCACGTCCTCCGAATCGAATCGTGCCTCTAGTGGGGGATATCTTCAATAACACATGGTCACCCTCTTTGAACTCCAAGGGTCGACGACGATTATCTGCCCACTGCTTCTGACGATCCTATGCCGCTCGCAGGTGGCCCTGAATTTTCTTCACTGTCTCTACTGTGCTCAAGACCAACTCGGGACCCAATAGCTGTCGCTCTCCTATATCGCTCCAACAAACAGGAGACCAACACTTCCTACCATACAATGCCTCAAACGGAGCCATTTGAATGGTCGCTTGATAGCTATTGTTGTAGGAAAACTCAACAAAATGGAGATGGTCCTCCCATGAACCGCCAAAATCAAGTATGCACGCTCTCAACATATCCTCTAGCGTCTGTATGGTACGCTCTGACTGGCCGTCTGTCTGCGGATGGTATAATGTGCTAAACTTCAATCGAGTGCCCAAACTCTCTTGCATACTCCTCCAAAAGTGCAAGGTGAATCTCGAATCACGGTCTGATACAATACTAACAGGCACACCATGCAATCTCACAATCTGCTCCATATACATCACTGCCAATACCTCTGTCGACTGGCCCACTCTAAAAGGTAAGAAATGGGCTAACTTCGTAAGTCTATCCACAATCACCCATACTGCGTCATGTCCCCTAGGACTCCGGAGAAAACCCGTGACAAAATCCATAGTGATGTGCTCCCACTTCCACTTGGGAATGGGTAGCGGCTGTAATAATCCGGCTGTCCTCTGGTGCTCCGCCTTCACTTGTTGACATACTAAGCACTTGGCAACGAAACGAGCTATTTCTCGCTTCATTCCGTGCCACCAATAATACTGTCGTAAGTCGCGGTACATCTTGGTCCCTCCGGGATGAATAGAGTAAGTCGAACTGTGAGCCTCTGCCATCAACTCCTGTCGTAGCTCTCCATTGGGAACATAAATGCGATCACCACAACGCAATGTCTCATCGGGGTGGATCCTCAATCCCGTCTGCTCTCCTGCTTCAGTTCCCTCTTTGAGCCGTCGAAATCTAGCGTCATTGGGCAATGCTGCCTTGATGCGCTCTACCAATGATGATTACACTTGGAGGTTGGCTAATACGCCATCTGCTCCAGGCAATACTACCTCAATACCAAGCTGCTCCAAGTCTCTAATCAATTCCTTCTGCGTAGTCAGAAAGTGTGCCATGGGCTTACGGCTTAATGCGTTTGCCACGACATTAGCCTTGCCCGGATGATAATGAAGCTCGATCTCATAATCCTTCATCAACTCCAACCAACGTCGCTGTCGCATATTCAACTCTTTTTGTGTGAACACGTACTTGAGGCTCTTATGATCAGTGTAGATATCAACCTTCTTGTCGTACAAGTAGTGTCTCCATAGCTTCAAAGCAAAGATAACCGCTACGAGCTCTAGATCGTGGGTCGGATAATTTTTCTCATGCACTCTCAACTGTCGCGATGCATATGCTACTATCCGACTATGCTGCATCAATACACATCCTAATCCCTTCCCTGATGTGTCACTATAGATCACAAATCCTCTCGGGCCCGATGGTAGTGTCATGATCGGTGATGTGGTCAATCGCTTCTTCAACTCATCAAATGCGGCTTGACACTCGTCTGTCCATACAAACTCCTGATCCTTGCAAGTTAATCGAGTCATAGGCCACGCTATTCGAGAGAAATCTTCTACGAACCGTCGGTAGTAACCTGCAAGTCCGAGAAAACTTCTTACCTCGAAAGCTGATGTAGGAGCGGGCCATGATTTGACTGCTGTGATCTTCTCTGGGTCTACTGATATACCATCGCCCGTAATAATATGACCAAGAAATGATACCTCCTTGAGAAAGAAGTCACACTTGCTAAGCTTCGCAAAAAGTCGCTCATTCCTCAACGTTTCCAAAACTATCCGTAGATGCTGCTCATGCTCCTCTTGACTCTTGGAGTAAATCAAGATATCATCTATAAAAACTACTACAAATTTGTCCAAGTATTGGTGAAAGATCTTGTTCATCAAATTCATGAAGACTGCGGGGGCATTGGTCAAACCGAAGGGCATGACCAAGAACTCATAGTGTCCATACCTTGATTGAAAAGCCGTCTTTGCAATGTCTTCCTTCCGAACCTTCAATTGGTGATAGTCCGATCGTAAGTCAATCTTGGAGAATACTTTTGCTCCACTCAGTTGATCGAATAGATCGTCTATACGCGGCAGGGGATACTTGTTCTTTACCGTCACTGCATTCAATGCTCTGTAGTCAATGCACATACGTACTATCCCATCTTTCTTGGGCACAAAAAGAAAGGGTGCTCCCCATGGTGACGCACTGGCATGAATAAATCCCTTCTCTAATAAGTCATCAATCTGCGTCTTCATCTCTACCAACTCCTTGGGTGCCAGACGATAAACTCGAGATGAAATAGGCTCGGCTCCGGGAATAAGCTCAATAGAAAACTCGATATCTCGGTCAGGTGGTAGTCCTGGCAATTCCTCGGGGAATACATCCTCAAACTCGGTGATAATAGGGTGCTGAGGGGTATCATGCATCATCATATGAGTCCCCGATGTGGGTGCCTCACAACTCTCTCCGTCTTCTTTGGTGAACTCAAACTCTGCCTCATTCGGTGGTCTAAAGATAATACTGCTCCTATGGCAGTCTATGAGAGCGAAATGCTGGCTCAACCAGTCCATTCCAAGAACCACATCAAATGTCGGCATAGGAAATACAAGAAGTCGTGCCATCATCTCCCTGCCACTTATCACTACAGAACAAATTCTACAAATACCACTAACAGGTACAACTCCTCCTCCAGTGAGGATTCTAACATTCTTAGCTAAGGGTGTGATGGAAATGCTGTGTCTAGTGGCAAAACTAGTGGCTATGAATGAATGAGTGGCTCCAGTATCAAATAATATAATAGCAGAAAAAGATGCAACTAAAACCATACCTGCTATGACCTCTGCCTCTGTCTCTATATCCTCAAAAGCATGTGAGAATACCTTTCCATGATTTTGTCCGGGGCCCTGAGCTCTGGCCCTCTCGAACTGTGCTGACTGGGGTGGTAATTATGGGCGAGGTGCTCCTGCCGCTGGCTGTGGTGCTGGAGGTGCTGGGGCTACGGACTGCTGTTCTGGACAATCCTTCAACTTGTGCTGTCCTGACCCGCATCTCAAGCATGATCCGAGTCGAATTCGACAGTCCTTCAAAATGTGTCCCTGCTTTCCGCAAAAGTTGCAGGTGGGCATCTGATAAGGTGTGGGCCTCTACTGAAACTGTCCGGTGGCCCTCCTAATAGGTCCACTCTGAGTAGCCCGAGCTGGTGTAACTGCTGGGGTATGGCACCTCGATGTCTGCTGCTGTTCCTTGCGAAGAATCTCCTGAGCACGAGCTTCTTCCAAGACAACTGAATGGGAGATTCGAGACCGGGTAGTCGCATAAGACTTGAGCTCTGGTGCAAGCCCCTGGTGAAATCTTCTTGCCTTCTCTAACTCCGTCGGAATCAATCCCGCACCGAATCGACTAAGGCGATTGAACTCTGAGTCATACTCATCAACTGTCATATTCCCTTGCTTCAGATGAAGGAACTGGTCATAGAGACCATCTCGAACATGAATAGGAAAGAACCTCTCATAAAATGTATCATAGAACTGCTTCCAGGTGATCCCAGTGCCTAGTCGTCTCTCTTCCGCCTTCCACCAGTGGTGAGCATTGTCTTCTAACAGCAGGTCCACTGCTGTCATCCAATCTCGGGCTGGCAACTGGGATGCCTTCAGTTGTAGGTCCTAAAAATCAAGTTACACCCATCAAAAAAGCAAAGAAAAACAAATTGTGTACCTTTCAAATGAATTGCACAAGCGATAGATTACACAATTCCTCAATTGCGTAGGCTGAACTGCGCACTCATCCAAGTGCGCAAGCTGACGTGGCCTTGTCATCATTATCTGACAGAAAATCAAATCTTCTGACAGCTGACAGTTCGAAGAACGAGGAAACAGTTCGTTTCTCATGCAACACAGCGCTCGAGGACAGCTGTACATGCAGCGCAAGCTACCAGCCCAATCGAAGCACAATCTGCCAGACTCTCTACAACGCAATTCAATCTAGCGCAATCTGAAGCCAGTACAGTTCATATGGCGTACTCCATCAAGACAACTGATAATTTATACGTGGCCTACATGCCATCAATTACTCACCATGTGGCAACCGTCTGTACACGACTGTCACGACCCGATACCCAAATTGTTGGGCCGGGCCGAGCCATGTCCAGCCTACGCTTGGTTAAAGCGCAGTAAGCTGTTCTAGAATAAACAATAAAGGATCGAAGCAGCTAACAGTTCTAAAATTACATTTAAGGTTCATCACAACACAGCATCTATAAGCGAAGGTAACATAAACACAGACTTAATAATACACTTCCAAGTATCTAACTGGAGACAAAGTCCAGTATCCAAATATAAGTACAGACAAAGTCTAAGTCTCAAAACACAAGAAAGGTAACTAAGCAAGGTTCCCCGCTGGGGCCTCTTCTGGAGCTAAGGCCAGGTCCTCAAAATCAGTGCCATAATATGTAACACATAGCATTTTCCTATCGAAAAGTGAACCTACAACGTTATCCTGTCAGGACGGGAGCAAGTACAACCTCTATAACTAAAGTACTGAATAATAATGGAAGAGATGTACAACAAGAATCATGGTGTGATAAGTCTATAAAACATAAAATACTGGAAACATGGCCTCATAGTACAACTGGGATCACAGTATCATAGAAACATAGGAAACATGGCATATCATGGTTTAATTGGTCATTTCTACAAATGACCACATATAGTTTAAAAGTTTAAAACTGTAGCATGTACGGGAATCGGTCAATAGGTAGTAGGATGTACTGTGGTACATATCAAGTTTTCTGGTATGCACATACGTGCACGAACGGCATCGGTGTATATCCATACACAAATGCGAGATTCAGAAACATACGGCAAGGTCACATATAGAATGTCATCGAGCGCGGTAAGTACATACGGAGAAGGGGGTCATGTTCACGTACACTACTAACAGTTTTCCCTTAACCCGTTATTTAAATATGTGAGAGATACGAGAACAGTAAAATCATGTGAGAAATACTGGGAGCAGTATAAGCATGGCAGGTACTGGGAGCAGTACAAAACATGTGAATACTCAGAGCCGTATAAAGCATAGTAAAACATGTGCTGAGAACCAGTAAGAAGCATGTGAAGATATGATAACTGTCCTAAGCATGGTAGGGACCAATTTAATGTAACATGTGAAGATTTAACTTGCAGTTATTCAGAAAGCAGTATTTTAACAGGGTTAATACATGTTCTAGCATTAAAAGACAGTAAATGAGTGTGTAGATGTACTTGCCTCGAGCAAAGCAAGAATACTAGTACGAAGATATAGATGTCCGATGTCCTATCAATAATGATATACAAACTCAGTTCTAAGCTATGTTCAATATTACAATAGTGGTGTGACACGACTCCTAACTGGATATTAGCTAAGTGGGGACCTAGCATAAAAGTCTAATGTGGAGTGCCACTATATCCAAACTAATTTCCTAGAGTCTTTATACTAGTGTAGGGTGAGGTCCAATACGACTAAAACACAAAACAATACAAAAAGTTGCAAGTCGCAATTATTCAATAATTAAATCTACTGTACACTATACTCCAACAATTTTTGAGATAGACAAAAAGCTCAATTATACATAAAATAAAGTACCAAAATGATCCTTGTTAATTATAGAAATTTATACTAATTTTTTTGGAATTTATAAACCTTCATAAATATTTATTAAAAATCAGCAAACATAAATATACTAAAAATGAGTTCTATTTTCCTATTTTTATAAAATACCAAAAGCACTTAATAAATGCTAGAAAAATTATAATAAATTAGCTAAATTAACATAATATTTAAATACAATTTTCCCAAATTTTTACAGAATTTAAAATATATATAAAAATTCAAAAACAGAAAGTAACAATTTATGGAAAAATAATTAATTATAAATTAAGGATAATACATAATCAAAATCTACAGATATTGTCGGATGATAAAATAAATATCACCAACGTGTCTAGAACGGTCAAATCAGCTAGGATAGCCTACCCATAAGTCCAATTTGGACACAGGGGCAAAACGGTAATTTTGGATCAAAAATGATGTCCGCCGTTGGACACACTTGCACCGAAAAACGTGTCAGAATAGAAGTATACAAAATCTAACAAATTATATGTCCACGAATCCAGAATGATGATACGAACCTAACGGTATGTCCGAAATAGGATTCCGATGTGCCGATCTCAAAATGATACGTTAACGCGACACTTGGTATCTGGTTTGCACGGAAATGCGTGCCGGAGCAAATGTTTTCAAAACTCAGCAAATTATATGTCAACGAGTCCAGAATGACGATACAAACTCAACGGTATATCCGGAATGGGATTCCGATGAGCCGAACTCAAAGTGACCCGTTGACTCGAAAAGTGGGACCCGTTTTGCACCGAAATGCGTGCCAATGCCCACGTTCTACAAATCAAGCACATTAATATGAAAACATGCCAGAACGACGCCACGAGTCTATTGGTGGTGTCAGAAATTGAATCCGGAGTCCCGGGTTCAAAAATGGAATTTTACAAGTGCAAATTAAAGAATTCGGACGGCCAACTTTGGCGTCGAATTCGACCAACCGAACGTGCTTAAAATGAAACAAAATCTAAAGGAGATAGGAAGATAGTTATACCAGCTGCGCATAGGAACTGGTAGCGCGCCAACCAGAGCTGCAACGGCGAAGTTACGAGCTGACGAAGTCGGCTCCACGAAACTGTCCAAAAATAGTTCAATTTAAAGTGTCAACTTGGTGGCCAGTTTTGAGGTATCAAACGACAAAATTAACGAACGAAAATTGATAGGAGTAAAGATGGATATACCGAGATTGCGACGGAGCAAGGAGTTCGCCGATCCAACGGTCGGATCTCCCAGAAAACACGTGCGAAGTTGCTGCGACGGAGCGCACTTTCTGAGTTCAAAACGCGCGCGTCACGACGGGATTTCGACGTAAACGCATGAACAGCCTATGCGTCGCATCGGAGAAGGAGGCACTGGCCCGGGGGAGTTCGCCGGAGTTCACTGGAGTGGTGGGGGGTCATCCACGGTGGTGGGCCGGCCACATAGTGGCGCACGATCACGCGACAACGCGCGTGTGCGCGCGCATGCATGCGCACTGCCGCTGCTGCCGCCTGCTGTGCACGCGTGCGCGCGACGGCGAGCGGCGCTGCTGCCCGACGAGGGTGGCGGAGGCGTGCGGTGGCGTAGTCCCGACGAGGTTGCGGGGTGGTGGAAGGTGGTGTTGGTTATGGTGGTGGTTTGCTTGGTGGTGATGATGGTGATATTAATGGTGATGGAGATGGTGTTGATGGTGTTGTGATGGTGGAGGTGATGATGTTAATGAGGAGGAGGAAGGAGGAAAGGGTGGTCGACAGTAAGGGGGAGGGGAGTTCGGCTTGGGGCTGTCGGTTGTGGTAGTGGTGTTGTGTGTGAGTTGTGTGGAGAGGAAGAAAGAGAGTGATATATTTGTGTAATATATAATAAGAGAGAGAGTGTAGGACTAGAGAGAGAGTGTGAGATATTGAGAGAGAGGGAGAGAGAGAAATCAGCCAATGATGGGGGGGTTCTTGCTGTAAAGGAGGGGTAACATGTGTGGGTGAGTAGAGAGAGAGAGAGTGATATTTATATATAATATATATATATATGTAGGTATATATATATATATATATATATATATATATATATATATATATATATATATAAAGATAGATAGAGAGAGAAATAGTATAGAGAGAGGGGGGGATGTTCGGCTAGGAATAGGGGGAGGGTGTTGGCTGTGCTGTGAGGTGGAGAGGGGTGAGTGTGTGTGTGTTTGTATTAATAAAGAGAGAGTGAGAGAGTTAGATATATAGATATATATATATATATATATATATATATATATATATATATATATATATATATATATATATATATTGAATATTTTGTAAAGTGGAGAGAGAAAAATAAATATTTAAAATAGGGAAAATTATGTGGGGTTTTTGGGCAGTCATGGGAGAACAACATGGGGCTTGGGTTCGGGTTCGGTCGAGCCGGGTCGGGCCAAAATCGAATCGGGTGCAATAATTGAATTAAAAATAGGGATTTATAATCATGGGTAAATAAATAATATACGGGGACTCCAATAAATGGGACACAAGTTTCATGTGGGTAGTAGGCTTCATGTGGGCCACGTCCATACTTTGGGTCGACTAGGTTGGATCGATGTCAGGTCCCGAAATTAAATTGGAAAATAAATCAGGTTTCACGGTAGAAAATAAATCGGCCTAAATTGACCCGAAAATTGTGCGAAGAAAATGAAGCACAATATGGAGTGTCTGAGTGGGACACGAAGGTCATGGGTGAAGAGCGTCTCGAGTAGATCATTTATGAGAAATTGGTTCTGAGAAAACGACTGGTCTCGTGCTCCTAAATTAAAAGTCACGGTGACGTGCAAACGAAGATCAAAAATAAAAGTGGAAATAATTATTCAACGATTAATTGGTCTAAGTTGACCCAAAGTTGCGCGATACAAAAAGAGCACAAGGGAACGAATTCAAGTGGGACATGATATATCAAAACGAAGATAATCTTGTCTACTTCAAAACTCGTGAAGAGAGTTTACAGAGATTGGTATTCCTGACGCTCCAGAAATCAAAATCATGGAAAGGTACATTAATGATCTAAACAATTAAATAATAAAATATTTATCGAAAATAATTCATTAAGAAAAATAAAAATAAATCCTGAAATTCAGGGGGCTTACATCCTACCCACCTTACAAAAATTTCGTCCTCGAAATTAAAATCATCCCATATGTCAAACTATAACATGTAGCTGCTCTGGCTACAATACTCAATCTGCTACCCTTGTAATCATCTATTTTGTTTCTCTTTACAATCTTTTTGGTTCAGGTTCAACAAAGTCCTTTTATCAAAAACAACGTCATATATCCTTTAGAATCTTCCACACTAACATGAAACATTTATGTATACCCTAAACTATTGGTCATTCTCTGGGAATGTTTATAAACCTATAATGCTTAATCATCAACCATATTTCCAACCTCAATTGTAAATTCTGGATTTTCTTATCATATCCTAAGTATCCTTATTTCATCAATCCACAGTTCCTTAGCATCATTTGTCGTCAATCCTTTCCTATAGCTTCTTCTGGAAATCATACTTTCAATTCTTATTCTTGGCGTAGAGCCTCTTTCTTTTTACTCAACAAGTCCTCCGAATATAAATCCTCGATTTCAAAACTCCCGATTTATTAATTACCAATGTACATATGTCTTTGTCTTGTTCTTTGTCCTTTTAACTGATATCTTTTCGATCTCGTATGCAATACGATAACTCATTCTAACTTATTCTATATCAATCCACATATCGATCTACCCTTTAATCACCTGTAATCAGCTATAGGTAACCAACCAAAATTCTACAAATGCTAAATCCTCAATTTGCTAAGCACAAGATTCTAATCCTTAATCCATAGTCATAACAATATACTATCTCATTTATCCATCTTAGATACCCTATCATCGAGTCATAATACCAATACAATCGTTCTTAATGGTTTCCAAGTCTACTACAGTCAGTCGCTTATACTTGTCCTATAAGCTTAATCTAACCAATCCCTAGGAAAAGTACTTATCACAAATACACAATACATTTATAGTTATACTACAGGATCAGTCAACAAGGTTTGGCTATTTCGGTCGCCTATGAAGCAGAAGGTAACAAGGCCTAAGACTGGGTTAAGCAATCCATAACAGTGTCCAAACAAGTTAAAGGTCAAGCAAGACAGAAAAGTTTGTTGGAATATCTCCAAGAATGGTACGGAGACAACGAGATGCATAACGAGAAGAATTTTCCAAGAGGTTAACGAAGAAGAGTTTAGTCAAGTCATAGGAAAGATGGAACACAAAAATAATTATGTCTAAAAAGATAACATGAAAACAATCCTGTTGGAGAATCCTAGAGAACCTATAATCCTAGTTGTAGATGTAGATAGAACAGAGTTAATCAAGACGGGGAAGAATGATAATAAGAATTTATTCTTGCTCAATCGATCATAACGAAGTGAACCAAACTGAGATATGATCTGATAACCATACACGTCTTTCTGAAATCATGTTGCCAGAATTTTCGCCCCACCAGTAAGCTTATATACAATAAACGAGGGAGTCCATAACTAAGGTATACACCCTATAGTCATATCATCTAGATTCCTTACCACGCCAACCGGTATGGCTGCAAGAAAATCTAAATTCTATGAATAGGATAGTATATCCAAAATCAGGCTCTATGTTTTTGTCATACCAGCTAATATGGCTACGATAAATTCTAAACTCCATAAATAAAACAGACGTTTACCTTATCAGAATATATCACAATTTAATCCACAAAATTTATCACGATGCAAGATCAAAGTCAACAACGAAAATCAGGAATTAAATTCAACAACGAATTTCAAGGAGAGTAAATGGAAACAGGTAAAAACAGATTTCTAGGTAAGATTAGAGTGAGATCCTCAGGGGTCATCCCAAGGGTACAAACTTGGTCTAAATTGTAACATACTGAATTTCAAACAAGATACTAAATACAGTAAACGGTCCTATGCTGTGATGAGTTCTCCTATGTTGCAATCCTAGAAATCCTCTAGGTGTTCTAAATGTTATTCCTAGTGTTAACAAGTTGTTCTAGATCCTAATTGCAGACATGCTTGGTACAATAACGTAACCAAACAACTTAAGTCTGGACCTGCATGGGCCACCAAAAAAAATATGTCACGACCCGATACCCAAATTGTTGGGCCGGGCCGAGCCATGTCCAGCCTACGCTTGGTTAAAGCGCAGTAAGCTGTTCTAGAATAAACAATAAAGGATCGAAGCAGCTAACAGTTCTAAAATTACATTTAAGGTTCATCACAACACAGCATCTATAAGCGAAGGTAACATAAACACAGACTTAATAATACACTTCCAAGTATCTAACTGGAGACAAAGTCCAGTATCCAAATATAAGTACAGACAAAGTCTAAGTCTCAAAACACAAGAAAGGTAACTAAGCAAGGTTCCCCGCTGGGGCCTCTTCTGGAGCTAAGGCCGGGTCCTCAAAATCAGTGCCATAATATGTAACACATAGCATTTTCCCATCGAAAAGTGAACCTACAACGTTATCCTGTCAGGACGGGAGCAAGTACAACCTCTACAACTAAAGTACTGAATAATAATGGAAGAGATGTACAACAAGAATCATGGTGTGATAAGTCCATAAAAGATAAAATACTGAAAACATGGCCTCATGGTACAACTGGGATCACAGTATCATAGTAACATAGGAAACATGGCATATCATGGTTTAATTGGTCATTTCTACAAATGACCACATATAGTTTAAAAGTTTAAAACCGTAGCATGTACGTGAATCGGTCAATAGGTAGTAGGATGTATTGTGGTACATATCAAGTTTTCTGGTATGCACATACGTGCACGAACGGCATCGGTGTATATCCATACACAAACGCGAGATTCAGAAACATACGGCAAGGTCACATATAGAATGTCACCGAGCGCGGTAAGTACATACGGAGAAGGAGGTCATGTTCACGTACACTACTAACAGTTTCCCCTTAACCCGTTATTTAAACATGTGAAAGATACGAGAACAGTAAAATCATGTGAGAAATACTGGGAGCAGTATAAGCATGGCAGGTACTGGGAGCAGTACAAAATATGTGAATACTCAGAGCCGTATAAAGCATAGTAAAACATGTGCTGAGAACCAGTAAGAAGCATGTGAAGATATGATAACTGTCCTAAGCATGGTAGGGACCAATTTAATGTAACATGTGAAGATTTAACTTGCAGTTATTCAGAAAGCAGTATTTTAACAGGGTTAATACATGTTCTAGCATTAAAAGACAGTAAATGAGTGTGTAGATGTACTTGCCTCGAGCAAAGCAAGAATACTAGTACGAAGATATAGATGTCCGATGTCCTGTCAATAATGATATACAAACTTAGTTCTAAGCTATGTTCAATATTACACTAGTGGTGTGACACGACTCCTAACTGGATATTAGCTAAGTGGGGACCTAGCATAAAAGTCTAATGTGGAGTGCCACTATATCCAAACTAATTTCCTAGAGTCTTTATACTAGTGTAGGGTGAGGTCCAATACGACTAAAACACAAAACAACACAAAAAGTTGCAAGTCGCAATTATTCAATAATTAAATCTACTGTACACTATGCTCCAACAATTTTTGAGATAGACAAAAAGCTCAATTATACATAAAATAAAGTACCAAAATGATCCTTGTTAATTATAGAAATTTATACTAATTTTTCTGGAATTTATAAACCTTCATAAATATTTATTAAAAATCAGCAAACATAAATATACTAAAAATGAGTTCTGTTTTCCTATTTTTATAAAATACCAAAAGCACTTAATAAATGCTAGAAAAATTATAATAAATTAGCTAAATTAACATAATATTTAAATACAATTTTCCCAGATTTTTACAGAATTTAAAATATATATAAAAATTCAAAAACAGAAAGTAACAATTTATGAAAAAATAATTAATTATAAATTAAGGATAATACATAATCAAAATCTACAGATGTTGTCGGATGATAAAATAAATATCACCAACGTGTCTAGAACGGTCAAATCAGCTAGGATAGCCTACCCATAAGTCCAATTTGGACACAGGGGCAAAACGGTAATTTTGGGTCAAAAATGATGTCCGCCGTTGGACACACTTGCACCGAAAAACGTGTCGAAATAGAAGTCTACAAAATCTAATAAATTATATGTCCACGAATCCAGAATGATGATACGAACCTAACGGTATGTCCGAAATAGGATTCCGATGTGCCGATCTCAAAATGATACGTTGACGCGACACTTGGTATCCGATTTGCACGGAAATGCGTGCCGGAGCAAATGTCTTCAAAACTCAGTAAATTATATGTCAACGAGTCCAGAATGACGATACAAACTCAACGGTATATCCGAAATGGGATTCCGAAGAGCCGAACTCAAAGTGACCCGTTGACTCGAAAAGTGGGACCCGCTTTGCACCGAAATGCGTGCCAGGGCCCACGTTCTCCAAATCAAGCAAATTTTATATGAAAATATGCCAGAACGATGCCACGAGTCTACTGGTGGTGTCAGAAATTGAATCCGGAGTCCCGGGTTCAAAAATGGAATTTTACAAGTACAAATTAAAGAATTCGGACGCCCAACTTTGGCGTCGAATTCGACCAACCGAACGTGCTTAAAATGAAACAAAATCTAAAGGAGACAGGAAGATGGTTATACCAGCTGCACATAGGAACTGGTAGCGCGCCAACCGGAGCTGCGACGGCGAAGTTACGAGCTGACGAAGTCGGCTCCACGAAACTGTCCAAAAACAGTTCAATTTAAAGTGTCAACTTGGTGGCCAGTTTTAAGGTATCAAACGACAAAATTAACGGACGAAAATTGATAGGAGTGAAGATGGATATACCGAAATTGCGACGGAGCAAGGAGTTCGCCGATCCAACGGTCGGATCTCCCAGAAAATACGCACGAAGTTGCTGTGACGGAGCGCACTTGCTGAGTTCAAAACGCGCGCGTCACGACGGGATTTCGACGTAAACGCACGAATAGCCTATGCGTCGCATCGGAGAAGGAGGCGCTGGCCCGGGGGAGTTCGCCGGAGTTCGCTGGAGTGGTAGGGGGTCATCCACGATGGTGGGCCGGCCACATAGTGGCGCACGGCCACGCGACAACGCGCGTGTGCGGGCGCATGCATGCGCACTGCCGCTGCTGCCGCCTGCTGCGTACCCGCATGCGCGACGGCGAGCGGCGCTGCTGCCCGGCGAGGGTGGCGGAGGCGTGCGGTGGCGTAGTCCCGGCGAGGGTGCGGGGTGGTGGAAGGTGGTGTTGGTTATGGTGGTGGTTTGCTTGGTGGTGATGATGGTGATATTAATGGTGATGGAGATGGTGTTGATGGTGTTGTGATGGTGGGGGTGATGATGTTAATGAGGAGGATGAAGGAGGAGAGGGTGGTCGACAGTAAGGGGGAGGGGAGTTCGGCATGGGGCTGTCGGTTGTGGTAGTTGTGTTATGTGTGAGTTGTGTGGAGAGGAAGAAAGAGAGTGATATATTTGTGTAATATATAATAAGAGAGAGAGTGTGGGACTAGAGAGAGAGAGTAAGATATTTGAGAGAGAGAGAGAGAAGTCGGCTAATGATTGGGGGGGGGTTCTTGCTGTAAAGGAGGGGTAAGGTGTGTGGGTGAGTAGAGAGAAAGAGAGTGATATTTATATATAATATATATATATATATGTAGGTATATATATATATATATATATATATATATATATATATATATATATATATATATATAAAGATAGATAGAGAGAGAAATAGTATAGAGAGAGGGGGATGTTCGGCTAGGAATAGGGGGAGGGTGTTGGCTGTGCTGTGAGGTGGAGAGGGGTGAGTGTGTGTGTGTGTTTGTATTAATAAAGAGAGAGTGAGAGAGTTATATATATATATATATATATATATATATATATATATATATATATATATATATATATATATATATATAATATTTTGTAAAGTGGAGAGAGAAAAATAAATATTTAAAATAGGGAAAATTATGTGGGGTTTTTGGGCAGTCATGGGAGAACAACATGGGACTTGGGTTCGGGTTCGGTCGAGCCGGGTCGGGCCAAAATCGAACCGGGTGCAATAATTGAATTAAAAATAGGGATTTATAATCATGGGTAAATAAATAATTTACGGGGACTCCAATAAATGGGACACAAGTTTCATGTGGGTAGTAGGCTTCATGTGGGCCACGTCCATACTTTGGGTCGACTAGGTTGGATCGATGTCAGGTCCCGAAATTAAATTGGAAAATAAATCAGGTTTCACGGTAGAAAATAAATCGGCCTAAATTGACCCGAAAATTGTGCGAAAAAAATGAAGCACAAAATGGAGTGTCTGAGTGGGACACGAAGGTCATGGGTGAAGAGCGTCTCGAGTAGATCATTTATGAGAAGTTGGTTCTGAGAAAACGACTGGTCTCGTCCTCCTAAATTAAAAGTCACGGTGACGTGCAAACGAAGATCAAAAATAAAAGTGGGAATAATTATTCAACGATTAATTGGTCTAAGTTGACCCAAAGTTGCGCGATGCAAAAAGAGCACAAGGGAACGAATTCAAGTAGGACATGATATATCAAAACGAAGATAATCTTGTCTACTTCAAAACTCGTGAAGAGAGTTTACAGAGATTGGTATCCCAGACGCTCCAGAAATCAAAATCATGGAAAGGTACATTAATGATCTAAACAATTAAATAATAAAATATTTATCGAAAATAATTCATTAAGAAAAATAAAAATAAATCCTAAAATTCAGGGGGCTTACATCGACCAAGCGCATTTCAATCAAATAATGCCATGCGTCACATACAGGTGGTCCACGATCGAGTAACTGCCAGCACAGTTCGCTGCTTGCGCAATCCAGTATCTGTGCAATCCATCCTGCGCAATTCAGAATAACTAAAAATTAGTTATTTACAGAACTCTATAAATAGAGTTTTAAGTCTTCATTATCAGACGGAATCGTATCAGAGATCATTCAAGTCATCACCAGAGATTAGGAGTTCTTGCCAAAGTGCTGCTGCATTCTTCAGAGGCTACCGTCTTCAAAGTTCACATCGTCCAAGGGATAAAGCGATCGTCTTCAGATCGGATCCCTATAGTTGTACTTTCCCAGAATTCTTGTAATCTTCTTACAAAGTTTGCGAAATAAAGATCAACTTTTGTTTTTGCAAACAAAATGGCGACTCTGCTAGGGACGACTTTCTCCTCCGACGAGGAAGTGACAACTCAACGTGACGTTGCGTCTATCGGAAAGACGCAGAAGACGCTGGTTGTAAAGGTCAACCAGATGGCCTACGAGGCGATGATCAACTCCAGGACCACCCCTCGCACTGCAACAACTTCTGCCACGAGCAAAGTTCACCCAGTGTGGGTCCCCAAGACTGTGGCGCAGTCTACTGCCTCTGCTCTCAGCCTGCTGCACAGTCTGTTGTCTCTGCTCCCAAGACTGCTGCACAGTCTGCTGCTGCTGCCCATGCACAGTGTGTTGTTCCTCTTGCCAGTGCACAAACCACTTCCTATGCTGCTCTGTCAAAGTGCAAGACTCTGCTTCCCCTGGCGCAGTTGGCTGCAACTCTTCCTGCGCAATCCACCACTCCAGCAACCAGAGTACAACTCAAGCACTCTGGCATCAAGACTTCTGCTGCACAATCTGCTGTGACTATGGCCAGAAGACCTTCTGTTAAAGCTCCTCATGCGCAACCTGCCAATGCGCCAACAGCCACTTCAACCCCTGTGCAAACTGCGCCAGCGCAGTCTAAGAGGGACAGCCCTTTGGCTAATCTTTCTTCTGCTCACAGTAAGGGGAAAAACTCTGTTCCTCTTCCCAAGCACCCTGTTATTCCAGCACAATCCACTGGGGGTAGTATGTTGACTATTCCTCCTCCGCCTCAGAACAAAGGAAAAGGCCCGTTGGTCTTTTCTCAAACTTTCTCGTCCTACGACTTGGAAGACAACAGAGGGAAACGCTCTTTAGCTAACCCTTCTTCACAAAACAAAAGAAAAGGCCCTTTGGTCTTTTCTCAGTCTTCTTCGGTTTTTACCGTAGAAGATCAATCTGAACGTGCCTCGGCACCAGTCAGCACAAGAACTCTTTCAAACAAGGGTTCTTCTTTCCTCCTTGTCAAAGGGAAGTGCACTGATCAAAGAGGTATTCTGCCTACTCCGGTAGCAGAATTCCAAGATCTCCCAACTCTCAGGATATTCCGCTCCAAACAGGGAAAATTGTTGGTGTTTCATACAGAAACCCCTGGGGGTGAATTTGCTGATCTAAGAACTTATCTCAATAAACCAACTTCGGTGAAACGCAAACAGCCAATGTCGAAGACCAACCAGCATCAGAGGCAAACTTCCAGGATCAAAAATCCTGACACTTATGCTAATGAAGTGAGTACTTTCCTGTACACTCAAGGGATAAAACATCTGAAGAACCAGAACCATGTTCCGAATGTTATCAAAGAACATATCCCTCAGACTTCTTCTCGTCCCATCATTGTTCCTGACCTCCGAGAGCACCTTAGGCAAAAGCGGGACAACATATCAACACCTCCAGTTCAACCAATTGATCACCACCATTGCAATCATAAGGTTATCATCCAGTATTGTTGCCAGATAACAAAACGATCTGTCTTCGATCGTTTGAATTTTGCAACATCTGAACCTATGTCGGAAGATGAAGACGAAGTGTTGTACGCTTCCGTTAACATGACCTCTCGAGACACTGGGGGTAGGAAGTGCTCCAAGCATGGCAAGCCTCACAAGCCCAGCCAGAGGTATTTAGATCTACTCCAAGAATCTTCTGAAGGAGTATTTCGACATACCAGATCCCGAAGCCGAGATACAATCGGTCAAAGGAATCTTCAAGATCCTTCCGGTCATCTCCCTCTTTCTCACTCATGAGATGATTCTTTCTCCGACTATGATGCATACAGCGAAAGTTCTGAACAGACAGTGTCCTCCACTGTACCTAGAGAAGTGACAGCTTATGTTGTCACTGAAGATCCAGATGCTTCTAGTTCGGCTAGTCAAGAACAACGAATAGCTGTGCTAGAAGACAAGTTGAAGACCATGGCTGAAATGGTTGCAAGTATGCATTCTATCATCGTGGCCCAACATACAGTACCACCAACTGTACCTGTTGCAAATCCTGAGATCATAGCATCGTCGGTGCCTGTCAATGCAGGACTGGGGGTAGCATCTCCTCAAATACCGCCTGTGCAGATTCAATCTACACCCAGTCAGTCAGGTGCTGGGGGTAGTGCTTACCACGCTGTTCCTCCCCCTAACACTCTAATTCAGCCTGCTCCTTCTATATCAGTGGAGGATGCTAATGAAGCTGTCAAACTCCTGTACACTCAATTCAAGACCTTCAAAGAAAAGGACAACTTACAGAGGTTGGGGATCAAACAACCCTACCCAGTTGAATGGAAGGAAGTCCCATTTCCTCCAAAGTACAAAATCCTAAAAATCTCGCTGTTTGATGGCAGCACTTCTCCCAGTCAGTTCATTAACCACTTTGAGGTAATGACTGTCCAACTTCAGCCAAATGATACTCTTCTTACCAGAGTATTCGTCGACTGTTTAGCCGGTGTCGCATACGATTGGTACAGAAGCTTGCCCGATGGCTGTATCACCTCTTTCTTGGGTCTCAAACAAATCTTCTTGGAACGATTCTATAAGGGGATCAACGATATGACCATGTCAGGCCTCAATAAAATCAAATAAAGGCATAATAAAACCGCTGAGAGTTTCATTGAAAGGTTCCTCCGAGAAGCCTTAAAAATGCCTCCTGGAACTCCGGCCGCTGTCACCATAGACACCTGCAAGGCAAATCTTTTGCCTATCATTAGCATGTGGACGGGGTCAACTCAGTTCCAAGACTGGCCATCCTTCATTGTCAATGCTAAAGCAGCTGAAGTTAGCGCTGACAAATTCAAGCAGCTAGGGGTACACATGTCTAACCCCGACCGGGATGAATATCAGACATCGGGTAGCGGTAATCGCTAGAACAACCGTAAGGGAAGAGAGACTTTGAACATTAATTTGAAGAACAAAGAATCTCTGGCGGTCAATGTAGCTCCACCTATACCTACTTCTACTCCTTCTGCACCTCCACCAAGGGAACCTCGTCCGAAAGTAGAGTACTCCTTTGATGAGAATGACACCGTGAGCATCTTTGATTGCTTGATCAAAAGCAATAAGCTCCAACTCCCAGACCCGAAGAAGCCTGATGAAGTCGGTAAGACTGATCATCCCAAATATTGTGTCTATCACAGGTTCATTGGGCATCCCACTCGAGCATGTTATGTGCTCAAAGGCAAAATTCAGGAGCTAGTCAACGCTGGTGTTGTCACTCTGCAGCAAGACGAGAAGACTGTTACCGCGAACATGGTCTCAGTTCAGTTCGGTGACTTCCCTCCACAGATGGTGCAGCACGGTGTCATCCCTATCCCTAAGGATACTCTTGAGATTGAGAATCTTCCTCCTCCAAAAAGTGAAGGTCTCGTCCCTTTGTCTCTTGACAATGGCGAGATTATGTGGATTCACCCTGATCTTGCTTCGGAGTTCGAAGTTTTCTCTTCCTCCAAGAAGAAAGACCGCTCCAAGGGCAAAACAAAGATCTGCAATATGGTGTATTTTGACCCCATAGTTGAAGAAGAGATCTTGCTGGGCACCAGGTCAGGGAAAGCTTACTTACGGGAAGTTCCCGAGACTCAAGAATCTCCTGCTTCTTCTTCTGAGTCCGCTCCAGTGCAACCTGCTTCCACTGAAGACATCCCTTCTGCATCCTTACCGGTTGTAGTACCTATTCCCCCCTAAGTCGGCAGTAGCTGACAAAGGCAAACAATAAGTCCGTTTCGACAAGCCTTTGAAGAAGTCATCTCCTTCTGGACTTGAAAAGCCTTACAACTTTGATATCTTAGCTCAACTAGCCAATACACCGGCCATGCTGTCAATCTTCGAGTTATTGCGCCTCTCCAAAGAGACTCGAGAAACTCTGAGTGAAGCTCTCATGCAGGCAGAAACTTGTCTAGCCCTTCTGAAGAAGCCGAAGGCAGAGCCTGTATCTTGCCTCCATTGTCATAGTGTGTTGGAATTAATTCCAAACATTACCTTCACACAGGATGACATGCTGATGGAAGACAATAGGCATGACCGTCCTCTATACTATACAGGATATGTCGATTTGATGAAAGTCGATCGTATTCTGATAGATCCAGGGTCTGCTCTCAGCATTATGCCAAAGACAATGTTAGATGCACTGAAGATCCCAGTGCATAGTCTTTCCAGTACAATCACCACCATCCTTGGGTTCAATCAGGGAAGGAGTGAACCTCTGGGCAAGATTCGCCTAAAACTCCAAATAGGCAATCTCCACACAAAGGTGACCTTCTACATCATTGACAACCATGGTTGTTCTTACAATGCTCTGTTGGGGAGACCATTCCTGCATGAACATAACATTGTTCCTTCGACTCTCCATCAATGTTTCAAATATGTTGATGACAATGGAGATGTTCAAAAGGAGGTTGCTGATCTTTATCCTTTCAAAGGTGTCGAAGCATACTGTAACGATGCTCGTATGTACAAGGATGAGTTCATGAAAGTAGTACTGTCTCTGGATACTGAAGAAGAACAAGAAGCAGTGCCTAATGACACTCTTATCATACCTATCAAATGGCGTGTTTCTCGTCCTCAATCCTCTAAACCACTGGCTATTCACTTGCCAGTCCAGAAGCAACCAACTGATGGAGGTCAAGATCAAAGGGAGCTTACCTCTTCTGAGCCACTTGTTATCGACTTACGTCGTAACAAGAAAAAAAGGCAGCTCACCTCTTCTGAGCCACTTGTTATTGATTTATCTCATAACAAGGACAAAAGGGAGCTCACCTCCTCTGAGCCGCTTGTTATCGACCTCCGTCGTAACAAGTCCAATCCTCTTCCACGTTCTTCTTCTCCCCCTCCTGTAATCAATCTGACCAAGCCTGCCAAGGCTAAAGGTCCTGTTGTAAATACAGATGTACAAATCAATGAAAAAGCATCTCCTTTCCAGTATACTGATGTCATTTATCAAGCTAAGTGCTATTTGGATATGTTAGATAGCTTTCAGTCATTTACAATGGGAGTTGTACAATCTCTTCAAACAGAAGTCTCACTCGAACATCCAAACGACTCATATCGTATTGTTTCCGCTCGAAAGAGAGGCAAGAGTCCAATATTTTTTAGTAAAAGACCAGAACAAGAGTTCAGTTATACGGATGATAGCAAAAGTAACGATACGGGACATCTTCAATTTTGTCGTTACAGTCAACAATCAAAAGATATCATCCGGAAGATGGGTTATGACTTCAAGAATGGCCTCAACTACGGTAAGGGTAGACGAACTCCTATTCGTACGGTTGTTCAAAATGGAAAGTCAGAGATGTACTACAGCAGGACCAAAAGAGGTCTCGGATATGCTTCTCCTCCGGTATTATCCCCAGCAGTCTCCGAATCTGATAGTGAGGAGCGCTCTAACTCTTCTGATTCCAGATCATGGGACTCTGACACCAGCATTGGTCAGGTTCATCGGCTGATCGTATCTTCCAATATGGTCTCCGCCGAACTTCCAGAAGGCTATGACGAGGATATTGAAGAAAACCCTTAAACAGATCCTTGGGCTCAACGAATGGATACCCAATGGGAACTCCGATTCGAACAAAGAGAACCTCCTACCGAAGATCAATTAGTTCAAATTGATGTAGGATAAAGCGGGTCCCTTCGTCCAATATTCATCAGCAAGAACCTTCCAGAGGCAGATAAGCAAGAATTAATTCTTCTTATTCAAGAATACATTGATATCTTTGCCTGGAGCTATGAAGACATGCCAGGTCTAGATCCCAAAGTTGCTACTCACAAACTGAATATCTTGCCTAATGCAAAACCAATCAAACAGCAACAACGGTATTTCAAGCCAGAAATGATGGATGCAATCGACGATGAAGTCAAGAAGCTCATCGCTTGTGGCTTTATCCGAGAAGAGAAACATCCTGATTGGGTAGCCAACGTCGTACCAATTCTGAAGAAAACCGGCAAAGTTCGAGTTTGCATCGACTTCCGGGACCTTAATGAAGCATGTCCAAAAGATGAGTTTCCTCTCCCTATCACGGATGTCATGATCGACAACACCTGTGGGTTTGAGCGAATATCCTTCATGGATGGATTCTTCGGATAAAATCAGATTCGGATGAACCCCGAAGATAAAAAACATACCTCTTTCCGCACTCCTCGCAGAGTCTATTGCTATACCGTGATGCCATTTGGTCTCAGGAACGCTGGTGCAACTTACCAACGAGCTATGAGTACCATTTTTTGAGATCATCTGCGAAAGACTGTCGAATGCTACGTCGACGATATTGTTGTCAAAAGTTGTCTAAAGGAAGATCACATCCAAGATTTGAGAACTATCTTCAATCTCATGCACCAACATCAACTCAAAATGAATCCCACCAAGTCATTCTTGGGTGTCTCTAGTGGCAAATTTATTGGCTTCGTCATTACCTCTAAGGGTATACACGTGGATCCCGAGAAGATCAAAGCCATTCAAGAGATGCGTCCTCCACGCAACTTAAAAGAGCTACGAGGATTCCAAGGTCGACTTGCGTACATCAGGAGATTCATTTCGAATCTGTCTGGACGCTGCAGACCATTTATTCAGCTAATGAAGAAGGGTGTATCTTTCATTTGGACCGAAGAATGTCAACGGGCATTTGATGACATAAAGCGATATCTCATGAACCCGCCAGTCTTGGTGCCACCAGTCTCTGGCATACCATTTTTAATGTATGTCCGTGCTATAGATCATTCATTGGGTGCTTTACTTGCCCAAAAGAACAAAGAAGGCCATGAACAAGCCATCTACTATCTCAGTCGTACCATGATTGGTGCTGAACACCGTTATAGTTCGGTCGAAAAAGAATGCCTAGCTCTTATGTTTGCTGTCCAAAAGATTCGGCATTACATCATTGGTCAAACCATTCATGTCATATCCCGAGTTAATCCTCTTCGGGTACTGATGAAAAAGCCTAGCATACTCAATTCTCGGCTGGCTACATGGGCCATTCTGCTAGCTCAATATGACATGGTATATGTTCCACAAAAGTCTGTCAAAGGTCAAGCGCTGGCAGATTTCTTAGCAGCTCATCCTGTACCAGAGACATCCAAACTATATGATGAAATTCCAGACGAGACATTGGAATCAAATATGATCTCCAAAGAATTTCTTACTTGGCGTCTATTTTTTGACGGTGCATCCAGGATTGGACCTAATGGTGCCATTGTCGCATGAGTTGGAGTTGTTCTCGTTTCTCCAGACGGGTCAACTATTCAAAGAGCCTACTCCTTAGATGAACCTTGTTCCAACAACGTAGCAGAATACAATGCTCTACTCATTGGCCTTCAGTTAGCTAAACAACTGGACATCGAATATCTTGAAGTCTACGGCGACTCTAAGCTAGTCGTTAACCAGGTTAGAGGAACCTATGAAGTTCGCCATCAAGATCTAGTGCCTTACTATGAAGCGGCAATCAACATGGCTACATCATTTAAAGCCTTCTTCATCGAATATGTTCGACGAGTTTGCAATACTGAAGTCGATGCTTTAGCTAATCTTGCAGCAGTTTTAGCCATCCCTATCAAAAGACAGCAGGTGGTGGTTATCTCTAACCGGGAATTGTTCTGCATTGAAAATAATCATAATATTGAGTTCAGTAATCTTACTGAAGCCAATGTTATCGATGAAGATTGGAGAGCTCCTTTCATCGACTTTGTAGTTCACGACATACTCCCTGAAGATCCTAAGGAGGCTACGAGTATTCGTCGACGATCTCTCAGGTTCTACTACAATCAAACCACCAAGACTCTCTATCGGCGGACTTATGACGGTCTACTCTTGCGCTGTCTTGCTGGTGATGAAGCAAAGCAAGTATTGCGTGAAGCTCCCGACGGTGTCTGCGAAGCACATCAACCCGTTCCTAAGCTACAGGATCGTATCCGACGCATGGGTTACTACTGGCCCTCTATGGTATCTGATGCCATCGAATATGCAAGAAAATGCCGAGCCTGTCAAATCCATACAGATTTCATACATCAACCGTCGGAATTCCTTCATCCGACTGCCGCTTCTTGGCCTTTCGAAGCTTGGGGCATGGATATCATAGGTCCTATCAATCTTCCTTCTTCTAGAGGACATCGGTTCATACTAGCAATAACCGACTACTTCTCCAAATGGGCTGAAGCTATACCCTTGGCTGAAATCAAGACCAGCGTGTCATCAACAGCTTCTGAAGATATATGGACATTAGTGTCCTCTGCTAGATTTAAAGTATCATCAACAGCTTATGTTGATGTATCCTCATTACTTACACTGTCCTCTGGTGCTTCTTCGCTGTCAGTTGCGACGATTGGATCTACATCATCCTGCAGGCCGAAGTCGCAATCATTCAATGCATCGATCATTAATCGATCTTCTTCTTCACGGAGTGTTCCTGGTGTAGCAGAAAGCTGGGCAGTTTTCACCGCAAGTGAAGGAGATCGCAAAACTTCATCATCTCTCTCCACAATGTCTTCCCTGGGCTCTACAGCCTCATCCCTCTGCTCTTGACTAGGAGTTTCCTGCCTGGGCTCAGGGGCAGGCATAGGAGATGACATTGTGATTCCAGCAATAACACTAGCCACAACCGAGGACAGTACTTGTCTCGGAGGAGTGACCACCTTCTCTCTTCTGGAGGCCAGTTTCTTTCGGTGTAGAGGTCTCTCTGGACTCTCTACATCTACAACATCGACCTATTTTTGAAGAGAGGTTGGCGTAGTCGCTTCTTCTCTCTCGGCCAACTCGGCCAGTTGCCTAGATTGCGATCTAGTGGTGACCTTTTCTGAAGGTTCCAAGACAAGTTTCTTCTTCGTAACTGGAGAAGAAGGTTCTTCTCTCCTTCTCTTTCTCTCCTTGGCGGGAGATTTGACAACTTTCAAAGAGATGCGCAATGGTTCGTTGACTTCTTCCGGGAGGTTGGCTTCCCTTGAAGCTTCCAACGGTGCATCGGCCGGTTCATGCTCTTCTTCATTGCCAGGAGCCACTACAACAGTTGCTCCCTTCTTTAATCTGGCCGCTGTCGCGAAGCTGTCAGCGAGCCTAAAGTTCTCGGCAAAGGTATTCGCCGATGTATAGAAGATTGAATATGTGTACAGCATCCGCGGGCCATGGTCGCTCTTCGTCGGCATCAAGAACATTGTTCTTGTGTCTCGAGCGTTATAATAAGCCCAAGCCTGGGCGCCATCGATCAAATAACCTTGTCCTTGCAGGCACGTTATGGCGTTACCCACGTGGAATTGGTCATAGTCGAATTAGCGCACAAATCGGCTGGAAAGATAGGGTTCCAAGTAACATTCATATTCAAATCTGTAGACCAGATGAGACGGCCGGATCGTCTTCAACCAATCAAACACTGCCCGACCCAAAGGTTGCCTCCCAAGATCAACTAGATTCGTAGACATATGTTCATAGCCAGTTGGAGGGGAAACACAGTAAAAGTTCCACCCTTTCCCGAGATTCAGAGCTCGTCTGCAATCTCTTAGGATGGTGTATATCCATTTGCTTCTGGAGAATCTCCTTAAGAAGCTGCCGCCTATCGCTCCCATGTCAGGATTCATCAATGTAGGATAGTGCAAAAGCAACCATCCGAACAAATAAGTGTAGAAAAGCTCCATCCGAGGGAAGTTCCCTTTCTCGCCTTTCTTCTTGAGCATTGAATCAACAAAAAGACGGAGGCCCGCGTTCACTCGGCAGGTCATTGCCGACAGCAGATCCATCCGGTAGCCAAAGACTAAACGGACGGCAGCAAAGAGCACGCCGCGGTGGAAGCGATCGACGGCGCTCGCTCCCGGGACGACGAATCATCGGAGCCAATAGGTAAGGAAACCCGCCATCTGGGCTTCCTTTGTCATGGGCCTATAGCCCATCCTCATAAAACTTTTGATATTATCTCCTGTCTTGAAAGGAGGGTATTGGAGATCATCATCGATCAAGATGTCCATTTCCTTATTCTCCTCCATCAACCCAATCACCTCACTGCTGCTGAGTGGTTTGAAGAAGTTGGGTTTAGAATTGTCGTATTCCTTGGTTTTCTTCTCTATAATGTGGTTAAGGAACAGATATGGTAACCATTTCGACGAATAACAGGTGCCTGATGAACCGCTTTTGTAATACAAGGAACATATCTTGTAGTGGCACAAGAGCTCCTCGAAGACGGCCACCATATCAGCGTTCTCTTGACGAAGTTTGTCCAACTCATCATTTGTGGGGACAAATTCCTCATAGGGGAATTCTCCCATTGGTAGACTCGAGATGTATTTCATCTCATGAAGAGCCAGTCCAATCTCTCCACAGGGCGTCATGAAAGTCCCTGTCCTGAAGTTGTACCTTTCTGCTAAAGCCAGGAATAGGTGAGGATTGGGTTGGAAGCCGTATATTGTGGATTATATCGCCTGGTACAGCTCAATTTCCTTGAGCCTCTCTTCGAATTGAGCCAATATCCAATTGGCTATGCAGTTCCACCTTTTGTTATCTGGATTCACCAGACCTGTCAATTGGATGTCTTGATCCGGATATCTTCCCTCAACTTTTGTAAATTTATTTGCAAAGATCGGTGTGCGGACCGGCAGCAGCATGGAGGAGTTCTCGGGTGGGATGCACCCAGGTTTCAATCCCCTGAGCAGAGAGCTGTGACGCTTCGAAGAACTATAAAACATGTTCTTGTTGTTGGGTCCTTTCTTCACACAAATGTTCCCTGTTCTGGCTTGCTGGAGAGGAGTTATATCCCAGTCCATCTTCCTGGGATAGCTCGTATGAGCGTAGCGAGATAAAGGAAGGCACCTAGAAATCTTAGGCAAAAGTATCCTCTTCTCGGCTCTCTGAAAGAGTCTCTGCTCAACACGAGGTCTCGGCTGAGAACTCTTATCAATAGCCTTACCAAATAGAAACATGGGTTTCTTATGAATAATGGCATCGGCAGTCTGCAGAGGCTGCCCATTCATCAGACTCAATAAAGTTTCGTTGTCTTGTGCTACTAAGATGGCTTGACGGGAAGATGGCAGAGCATACTGGAGAAATGTTACATGGGACAGATCTTCCTTAAACTCTGGTTCAGCCAGGGTCCCTGCAAAGATTTCATAATCTGGGTCTTCTCTGATGTTAACTGCATCAAACAAAAAGACAGAATTCAGTACATGCAAAATCAAAGATTTTGTTCAAAAAAATCAGTAAATTACGCAAGCATCAGATTGCGCTGTGTGTAAAGCATCAGATTGCGCTAAAGTAGCTTCCATGCACAAACTGTCCAGTTGTGCCAATATATTCACTTGCGCAAGTCATCAGATTGCGCTAACACGCTTGCGCAAGACAACAGTTTGCGCTGGATAGACTTGCGCAAACCGTAGATTGCGCTGAATATTTGCCCGCGCTTTCAACCGATTGCGCAAGAAAATAATTTTTCATAAAAATGAAAACTATTGGGTTTGTGCAACCGAAACCCTAAACAGGGCGGCGCACAACAACCAAATCTCTAAAAAGAGAAAGGTTTGAAAGATTCAACCATGTCAAAGAACCCTAAAAAGGGTTTTTGATCGAGTTCACTACCTTGCAGTGCGGGATGACCAATTTCGTGACGAGAAATGCGAGGCGCAGCCCGAGTCGAAGACTCAGCGGGGGCTTTGCCCTTATCGGCGACGGAGCGTTTCGGAGCCATTAGTGTCGACGAAAAAGACGGAGAAGGGTCGGAGTTGGCTCAGAAGTTTTCTCTCTCAAATGTTTGGAAACAAGTAAAGAATAACAGAAAGAAGAATGAGAACTATTTATAGTTTTTCAAAAGTAAATAGACACCTCAGATTACGCCGAAGAAATAGGGACTAATTCCTCCAAATGCACAGACCAGGCATTACTTGCGCAACTTGATTTTAAAATCAAAATTCAAAGTATTTCGAAACTTTGAAACACTTTCAAATTTCGAAAACTTTAAAGGGGGTCGTGTAGGTCCTAAAAATCAAGTTGCACCCATCAAAAAAGCAAGGAAAAACAAATTGTGCACCCTTCAAATAAATTGTACAAGCGATAGATTGCGCAACACCTCAATTGCGTAGGCTGAACTGCACACTCATCCAAGTGCGCAAGCTGACGTGGCCTTATCATCATTATCTGACAGAAAATTAGATCTTCTGACAGCTAATAGTTCGAAGAACGAGAAAACTGTTCGTTTCTCGTGCAGCACAGCGCTCGAGGACAGCTGTACATGAAGCGCAAGCTACCAGCCCAATCGAAGCGCAATCTGCCAGACTCTCTACAGCGCAATTCAATCTAGCACAATCTGAAGCCAGCACAGTTCATGTGGCGCACTCCATCAAGACAACTGACAATTTACACGTGGCCTACATGCCATCAATTACTCACCATGTGGCAACCGTCTGTACACGACCAAGCGCATTTCAATCAAACAATGCCAAGCGTCACATACAGGTGGTCCACGATCGAGTAACTGCCAGCACAGTTTGCTGCTTGCGTAATCTAGTGTCTGCACAATCCATCCTGCGCAATTCAGAATAACTAAAAATTAGTTATTTCTAGAACTCTATAAATAGAGTTTCAAGTCTTCATTATCAGGCGGAATCGTATCAGAGATCATTCAAGTCATCACCAGAGATCAGGAGTTCTTGCCAAAGTGCTGCTGTATTCTTCAGAGGCTACCATCTTCAATGTTCACATCGTCCAAGGGATAAAGCGATCGTCTTCAGATCGGATTCCTATAGTTGTACTTTCTCAGAATTCTTGTAATCTTCTTACAAAGTTTGTGAAATAAAGATCAACTTTTATTTTTGTAAACATCAGTAGCTTTTAAGTACTAATAAGCCACTGTGACACCTCTAATGGCTTCTCTGTTCCTCTAAAGGCCTTGGGGTTCATATCTGTGAAATTCTTGATAGAGCCTTCATAGGGGTGCAGAACCGGTACTGGTACTGGTATTAGAGGTGGTGGTGGAGGTCTAGCCATTGCTGCCATCATCGTTTGTCTCATCAGCTCAGTCTGCTGCCACTGAGCCTGCATCATGGCATACATAAACTGAGAAGTAGGGCTCCCATCAGTCGGTGGTGGAGGCATCTGAGGTCCCGACTGCGGAGGAAACTGCTGAGGGAATGGTGGTGGTGGAGGCAGTAGTACATTCCCTTCCGGTGGTACGGTAGTGGTCTGTCAAGCCTGGCTGCCTGGGGGTGCTGCGGTCTCTGGGTACTCCGTCGTCGGTGTCGTAGTAGGCTGCGATAGTCCTGGCTGGTATGGTGTCGCTGGAGTCATGGGAGGATTCTGTCCCTCCGGAGTAGCCTCTTCACCAGATGTGAGGGCCAAGACAGAAGTGCGTCTACTTCTTAAATGCATACTGTTGGCACAAGGGAGATAAGTTGATATTAGGAAAGATTAGATATGAAGTAAATCGAATAATCAAGAAAGTTTTGATAAGTTTGGAAGTCAAGAGGTAGCAGTAGTTCTGGATGAGATATTCATATTCCTATATGCAGGCTTGTTGGGCACAGTCATGTAACCCAACAATATTACGATGACCTGTATGGGCCAACACAAAAATATGTAACACCCCAGTCCCAAAATACGTAGGACCAAGTACGTGAACATGCCAGCTGCACATATACGAAGAATACTCCAATATATGGAATCCTCATATATGCACATAAACTGTAAAATAAAATAATCACAGGCCAGAATACATAATCTAATCTTATCACAGCTCAACACAGAAGATAATAGAGTCCAAACAAATAGATAAGTATCTCAAAAGATAGCCGGGTGAATATACTCACTCCAAACAGCTATAAAAAAATAGTCACACGAGATCGGAGGCCAACCACCGCAAAATAGATAGAAATGAGATATAAAATAATGTCCACTAATGTCTCAAAGAAAATAAACTAGAAATCAGTAGTGACTGCCTCGTCATCGATATAAGA
The DNA here is from genome assembly GCA_029216955.1 of Iris pallida. NCBI lineage: Eukaryota > Viridiplantae > Streptophyta > Magnoliopsida > Asparagales > Iridaceae > Iris > Iris pallida. Next base: position 19,174,118 of record JANAVB010033220.1, on the reverse strand, counting down.
TGGATCCAGTGCCGCTCCGTACTCCTGTGGAAAGTCGTCTAATCCTGGAAAGATAACCAGGTCCTCAGGGGACATAGCAAGATACAAGAAAACACCATGCCATATACACTGTGATAATATAATAGAAAGAAAAGGGATGCATGCAACAGGGTGCCTACCAGTTCTACAGTGACAATGCAGTTAAGAACAGACCTTCAACGCATGGGTATCTGGCTCAGTAGCAGTAACTCAGGTGTGGCCCCATCAGGATACCAGGTTCCTCAAAGCATAACATCCCTCGAATGTCAGAGGCCAGCAGTATCAGTAATAGGAAAGTGCATAAGGACCCATACGTTAAGGAAACTGTTCTCCCCACCCAATGCCTAGTAGGGTCACATCCATGACTTATGAACCTCTAGTAACTGCCAAGTCTTCTAGCATGCAATATTATTGGCAGTTACTCCTATCCGTTGCACGCACCATACGTATCGGTGGCCAACCGTCTACACGGATACGTGTCCTACATGTGACTCATATCACGTGGTAAGCAAGTGCCAAGGCCGTACGAGATATACCAATACCTCAATATCAATGGGTGGTCACTAGACTAAGCCAATACAAGAAAAATAAATAAAGCGAGTAAAACGACCGATAGAGTCGCTTGCACCCAAGTGTGACTTGGACGCACAGTTTTATAATATCAAGAAAAGAACTGCTAAAAATAACAACTAAAAATAAGAATTTAATAATCACAGAGTAAAGTGGCAAGGTATCTTGCCTGCGGTACGAGAAATGGCAAGTCCAGGGAATCACAATGTCAGCCAAGAAACGTCACAATCTCGAAACAACTCCGGACGCTTGAGTGGGAAAACTGCTCCGTGGGTGACGCGGGGCTGACTTCTGATGCTCCGTTCGTCGCGCACAGAGCTCCGTCACTGGTGAAACGAACTCGTAGGCGAAGAGGATATGATCAGCCTCAACTTTCGTTTTGGAAGTTTAGGGTTTCGAGGTTTGTGCAAGAAGATATATATATATCAAGTTACTCTCAACCCTAATACTAATGGGTTTTGGATTAACCCGATTCCCACTATTCTACGGATTCACGCGCGCGGGGGGGGGGGGTGTTTCTTTTGCTCTGCTGCTGCTGTGGGCCCGCTCACTTAAAGTGAGCGGCTGTGCTCACCTCTTTCTCTCTTTTTTTATATTCACTAAAGGCCAACCATTTGGCCTGAGCTTCCCTCGGCCAAGCCTGGCCGCCCCCTTGCTGGGGTTGAGCCGGGCCCCACCAATTATTATATTTATATTATTATTATTATTATTTTTTAAACACAATCGCCACTACTTATATATATATATATATATATATATATATATATATATATATATATATATATATATATATATATATATATTTATATATATATATATATCTATATCAAGCTATAAATATATTTATATATTATTTTAAGCTATAAATAAATTCTCAAAATTTACCAATAAATTCCTAAAAATCCTAGGACTTATTATATTCCTTATTTAATAGAAATATTAACATGCACACATATAATAATGTATATATACACATACTTTAATTATACTAATAACTTAGTAGTAAATAAATCCATAACTAATGAAATACATAACAAAAACTAACTTAATTTATAAAAATCAATTATAAATTATGGGGGTTTACAATCAGCTAGTGCAGTATCAGCAGCCGAGGCAGCAGCAGCAGGCCCCAAGGCAGCAGACTATCAGTTGTACCTTTTGCAAGAAGTCGGGGCACGGATGGACTGAGTACAGGAAGAGGCTGGGGAAGTGCCTCCTCTGTGGATCATCAGAGCATCAGTTGAGGGACTATTTCCTCTTTGCGGGCAGGGCAGCTCAGGGAGCCGGAGCCAAGGCTCTAGGGGGATCGCAGAAGGGACCGTTGCCGACTCAGCAGCAGCAGTTCGTATAGCACCAGCAGTTGGCCAGGGGAGGCCAGCAGGGGCGAGCTTTCGCCATGGCGGCCGAGGATGCAGAGGCCATTGGAGAGTTGATTGCAGGTTCGGTTCTTCTCGACTCCATTCCAACTTTTGCTCTATTTGATTCTGGGGCTTCCCACAGTTTTGTGTCAGTATCATTTGCTATTAGACACTGCTTAGTATCTGAATCATTGCCTAGGACCTGCAAGATCACGACCGGGGGTGGTGTTATCCTCGTGAGTGATGTTTACAGAGGGCGGAGTGTCATTTTGGGAGACCGAGAGTTGGAGGTGAGTCTGCTCGTAATGCCACTACCGAACAACGATATCGTATTAGGTATGGATTGGTTGAGTAGGCATCATGCCAGCATAGATTGCCGAGGGGGTAGAGTTCTGTTTGGGGTGCCAGGAGAGCCAGAGTTCGAGTACACCCAACGGCAGGAGGAGCAGGACGGCGAACTTTTCTGCGGAGCTTCAGTTGAGAAGCAGGCGGCTCCACATCCTTTGATTTCAGAGTTCATGGACATCTTCTCGGAGGAGTTGCTAGGGCTTCCACAAGATAGGGATGTTGAGTTCTCGATAGACTTGGTTCCCGGCGCGGAACCGATTTCTCAGCATGTCTATCGAGTGAACAACAGTGAATTGGTGGAGCTGAAGAAGCAGGTGGATGAGCTACAGGACAAGGGCTTCATCCGATCGAGTTCTTCACCTTGGGGTACTTCGGTACTTTTTGTACCCAAGAAGGATGGGTCGGTACGGATGTGTATCGACTACAGGGCACTCAACAACCTCACGATCAAAAACAGATACCCATTGCCGCGGATCGATGATCTCTTTGATCAATTGAACGGAGCTCGAGTTTTCTCCAAGATTGATCTGAGGTCAGATTATCACCAGGTGAAGATGAAGAGGGAGGATATTCCGAAGACCCTTTCAGGATGCGGTACGGACAGTTTGAGTTCTTGGTTATGCCGTTTGGGCTGACCAACGCACCAACAGTATTTATGAACTTGATGAACAAGGTGTTCCACCAGTACTTGGACAAGTTCGTGGTGGTGTTCATTGATGATATCTTGGTGCATTCGAAGACCGAGGAGGAGCACGAGGAGCACTTGAGAGTGGTTCTGGAGACACTCAGGAGGGAGAGGTTGTATGGCAAACTCTCGAAGTGCGAGTTCTTTCTGGATAGAGTTGACTTATTGGGTCATGTGGTGACTGGAGGTGGGATCTCAGTAGACCCGAAAAAGATCACGGCAGTTGAGGCTTGGTCGGCGCCGAGTTCAGTAGCAGAGATCCGGAGCTTCTTGGGGCTGGCAGGATATTACAGGAGGTTCGTGCAGGATTTCTCCCAGATTGCAGAGTCGTTGACTAGGCTGACCCGGAAGGATGTTGAGTTTGTTTGGTCAGAGGAGTGTCAGGCAGCTTTTGATGAGTTGAAGAAGCGGCTTACGACAGCTCCGATTCTGACATTGCCTTCAGGTTCAGGAGGATTCACTATCTATAGTGACGCTTCAGGGAAGGGATTGGGTTGTGTCTTGCAGCAGCATGGAAAGGTGATTACCTATGCTTCCAGGCAGTTACGTCCCTATGAGAAGAACTATCCTACCCACAACCTGGAGTTGGCAGCAGTAATTTTTGCCTTGAAGTTATGGAAGCACTACTTGTATGGAGAGAGGGTGGAGATCTTCACAGATCATAAGAGCTTAAAGTATGTGTTTACACAGAAAGAGCTCAACATGAGGCAGTGCAGATGGTTAGAGCTGATGAAGGACTAAGACATCTCACTTCAGCATCACCCAGGGAAGGCCAACGTGGTTATCGATGCCTTGAGTAGGTATCCGACAGCCATGTATTTGACTATGGAAGATCACTTGCTTGCTGATTTGGAGAGCCTGGGGATTGAGGTGATTGTGCCCGAAGTTCAGATGCAGATGTGGGGCCTTTAGATTCAGTCAGACTTGGTGGAGAGGATCAAGTCGACGCAGTTCGAGGATGTTGCTCTGTGGTGTATCCGAGAGCAGGTTTGAACAGGGCTAGTGGGTGGCGAGTTTTCTCTTGCAGAGGATGGTGCCTTGAGGTACGGTTCCAGGTTATGTGTGCCCAGTAGAGAGCTCAGGGAGCAGGTCATACAAGAGGCCCACAGATCTCAGTACTCTATACATCCTGGTGCCAACAAGATGTACAGTGATCTGAGGGAGCATGTGTGGTGGTACGGGATGAAGCGGGAGGTAGCTTGCTTCGTAGCCAGGTGCCTGGCCTGTCAGCAGGTCAAGGCAGAGAGGCAGAGGCCAGGAGGATTATTGCAGCCATTGCCCATTCCAGAGTGGAAGTAGGAGCATATCACTATGGATTTTGTATATGGGTTACCGCGTACACCAGGAGCGAAAGACGCGATTTGGGTCATCGTAGACAGGTTGACCAAATCGGCCCACTTTTTGCCATTCAAGGTGGGTACATTTACGATGAGACTTGCAGAGATGTACATGCGGCAGATTGTCAGGATTCACAGAGTTTCGGTCAGCATCATCTCGTATCGGGATAGCCGCTTTACTTTCCATTTCTGGAGGAGTCTGTAGACTAGTTTGGGCACTCAACTCAAGTTTAGTACTGCATACCACCCCCAGACGGACGGACAGTCAGAGAGGACAATTCAGACGCTCGAGGACATGCTGCGGACGTGCGTCTTGGATTTTGGAGGTTCTTGGAAGGATCACCTACATTTGGTAGAGTTTGCTTACAACAACAGTTTCTAGGCCAGCATTGAGATGTCACCTTTCGAGGCTCTGTACGGGCGTAGGTGTCGTACACCCTTATCTTGGGATGATGTTGGTGAGCAAGCTTTACTGGGACCAGAGATGGTTGTTGCCGCAGCCGAGAAGGTGAAGCTCATCAGGGACAGACTTCGCGTGGCGCAGGACAGACATCGGCACTGGACCAATAGCCACCGGAGGTCCTTGGAGTTTGAGTTACAGATTAGAGATAGGATTAGAAGTAGGTTGTTTGTTTTTGTTGTTTGATCATGTTTGATTATTTAGTAACATGAGACCTTGTTTGTGTTTAGGTCGGAGACATGGTTTTTCTGTGAATATCTCCGACTCGTGGTACCATACGTTTTGGTGGAGGTTGAAAGCTTAGCCCATGCTTCATCGGACCTTTCATGATCAGCGGAAGAGTCGGTGACGTGGCATACAGGCTAGACTTGCCACCTGTACTAGTGGGTGTCCACAACGTATTTCACGTATCACAGTTGAGACGGTACGTGGCTGACCCTAGCCATGTACTTGATCACTCGGAGATTGAGGTGGGACCTGCTCTCAGTTATCCAGAGCAGCCAGTGGAGATTCTGGATCACCGAGAGAAGGTACTGAGAAACCAGGTGATTTTCTTGGTTCGCGTCGCTTGGAGGCATCATTCTCCAGGAGAGTCTACCTGGGAGCAGGAGGATGAGATACGCGAGCGATACCCTTATATTTTTGGACCTTGAGGTATGATTGTCTATCCTTCTCATCAGTTAGTTTCGTATTTTAATTTCGAGGATAAAATTTTTTTAAGGAGGGTAGATTTGTCACTACCATATTTTAGATTGAGGGTATTTTAGTCATTTGTGTTTTTTTGAAATTTATTTAATTTATTTAATTGGTGATTGTGATGGTGACTTTGACTTATTGAGACTTTGTAGACTGGCCTAGAAGCTAACCCTAGCTATGGTGACCCTAGTCTAACTTAAGTTAACCTATTTTAGTCATTAGAAATTAGTTTTAAATAGGAGGATTGAGATTAAGTGAAATGGGTTTATGACTTATGATTTAACTCAATGACTTGTGATTTCCATTCAATGACTTATGTAATTAAGCCCATAGGCCCATAGTATGTAACCCAAACCCTAGAGATCAGCCCATGGCTGACCACTTAGGGCTCCCCCCTTGCCTATAAGTATTCTCTTCCACTTGTTCTTGCCTCTTTTGTGCTTGACCTAGTTTTTAGAAGAAAAGGTAATTCCTCACCTTCTTAAATTCCTAATAAATTCATTTCAAATCCTTTTTGACTCTAGTCTTATGCATTATGATCTAATTATTGTTTATTTACTGTTTGTGGAGATTTATCTCAGTTTTTGTGCAATTTGGAGCTTGGGAGTTGATATTTGGATTCCTTCCGTTTGGGGCTTTCTTTGAGTTCGACACTCAATAGGTAAACCACTCAAACCCATTCTTTTTCCTAATTTCTTTGCATTTAGGGCTAAACCTAGGTGTCCCCTACCTGTCCCTAGAGTTTGGGTTAATTTCGTATCCATTTGATGTCCGTATCGGATACGTGTCATAGTGTATAGATAGGTATTTGTTAAAATGCCTCTTAGGAATTTATTTTCATGTTTTGTAAAACTAATTACATGGATCCCTAGATCAATATGTGTGTGTTAATTTTTGTGAAGACTGAAAGTATTTTTGTGTCTTTTTGTGTCAGTTTTTGGTGTTGGACACGCTGCATGAGACTCGGCTAGGTGTCCTGCCTATCGAGCCCTAGTACTCCCTGTATAGGGCACGTGGGGACACGAGATTTGGTGTCGATGAGGGGGCACTGACTGAAATGTCAGCCCCTAAGTCCTGGACCTATTCGTGTCGTGTCGGACACAGCACACGTGGTGCACTGGTCTCGTACTGGATTGCAGTGCGTAGATTTTGTGCCTTGATACTCTGTGATAACTTAGATACGACACAGCCTAGACATGAATAAGGGTCCTAGACACTTAGCCCTATCCTAGGCGAACCTATAGCCACGGGCACGTGTCCTAATTCCTGTCGTGTCGTGTCCACGAATGATGTACACGCGTGCACGATACTGCCTGTACACAGTTTGTGTTTTGTGTTTGTGTGGTAGTTGGACACGATTCGTGTCCAGTTCTTGGACACGAAGACACCCTCTGACACTGTCCCATATGTGTCATTAATTTCTAACCCTAATTTGTGTGTTAATTGGTTGATTTAGTTTTCGAATTTGGATTTTTCCCATTTTCCTGATACTCTTGTTTCACTGATTGGGTTTCCTGAATTTAATATATTTTCAAAACCATTATTCCATGATTTAATTACCAAGTTAGTTCAATTACATGTGAATTACATTACTGTAATGTTGGGTTGTGATTTGTGTTGGTGATTGGATGATTGGATTTTCGAAATGGGTTAATGTGCAACTGTCAATGCAATACCCAACTGTCATTTGCAAAAAACTGAGAACAATGGAGATGGATTCTGCCTTATACACCTGACCTCTACAGTTACTCTATATCACACACACTACCTAAACTGAAGTCACTTTGACACAATACTGAGACACACTTGCACTGATTTCAGTCCATATGCACACACATTCACACCACAAATTCTAGAATTTGAAGAACACATGAATATGCAATGTTTGCACACACACTTTGAACTGAGACCTTATTCACTCACAAACACACATTGATTGTTAAACAGGGAAACACAAACTGAGTTTGACACACTGATACACTATAGTATGTACTGAACCTGAGAACACATGTACCCTATTACACACACTGTTTCCTATTTTTTAAGACATCAAGTATACACTGAAAGCCTATGACACTAATCTCACATTGACACATTTACACACATCTATGCGCTATTCCTAATACCTATCATTCACTCACCTACACACACACACAAAATCTGAACTGAAGACACATTACACTGTTATTGTAATCACATACCCACATATATATATGCATAGAGAGGGATAGAGGGAACAAGGCATATATGGGTGTGTGATTACAATAACAGTGTAATGTGTCTTCAGTTCAGATTTTGTGTGTGTGTGTGTATATATATATATATATATATATATAACCAATGTGTTTTATGTAATGTAATAATAAATATTGCATTGCCTATAGATATGGTATGTATATAGGCATATGGGAATTGGTAGGCATATATGGTACTTGATATATGTGTGGCCTATGTGTGTATATGGCTCATGGCCTAGGTGGAATAGCCTATGGCATGTGGAGTATGTACACTTGAGTTTAGTGTGTTGTTGGAGTGTGACTTGTGTATGGTATGCTAGGAAAGTTTGGTTAGAGACCTAGATGGACTTGATTAGGCCTAGGTCGACCTAGTTGACCTAGCATTGACTAGTTAGTTGACTGAAGTTGACCAGGGTTAACTTTAGTCTAGATTTGACCCAATATCATGTAGAATGCATTGTAATGCTACAGTTTACCATTCTGGTCATGTTGTGACTTGTGTTTCTCTGATTAGGAGACAGATACCACTCCTCAGGCAGTATTTCATCAAGACACCCAGGATATCAGGCAAGTACATTCTCTGACCGTTTCATACTTGCTAGAAGTATTTTCTTGCTCTAGATTATCTTACTTAATGCTGACACGATGGAAACACGGATTAGTACTATATGGATCTTTTCATACGATGTTATCCCCTTCGGGAGCATCAGATACATCATGTCATGTGCGTTTCACTTTCATCATGTATTCTTGTGCTTTCACCATTCATGTACACTCTCGTGATTCATGTACACTTATATTCATGGAGCCCCCATGTTTATATTCATGTGCACCCATTTATGGGCCCCCATGTGAAATCATGTACAATAACATAACTTGAACGGATCCTTGTGTATTGATTGGGGTACGGGGGAGTATAAATAGTCATGTGGACAATTTCCAAAGTAATGTAGCCATGTACAACTTCTCATGTTTATTATCAAGCCGTTCACATGTCTAGCTTGTACTCTAAATCACTAGTTTACTGTAGTTCTTTACTTATAGTAGATATTTCATTACAGTCTTCTCTTTTACTTATGTATATTCTTCAGCGTTTCATGTATCTTACTCTATTGCCTGTATTATATTCCTGTCATGATATGAACTGCGTGAGATGTACTGTGCTCGCTCCAGTCCAGACTGAACCTGTTGAAATATTACAGATAATTTTGAGGAGCTGTGTCCCACCTATTACGGGGCAGGCCTAGACGACACATGTGAGCTGGACCCTCAGGAGGACCCAGCACTTGCAGACGATACTACCCTAGTAGACTAGGCTAGTTAGCTAGACTAGTTTCTATTACCATTTTGTCTATGGGATACACTTGTATTTATTGGAGATTGTATTCTGGATATGTGGGGTTGTTATCTTAGACTTATAGCTATATCTTTCATCTGTTTTATCATCTGTGGATTTTGTGGTTCATCTATTCTATCTTATCGAATTTTCTTCCTTAGTTGTGATTGAGTTGTACTTTATTATGTCACCTCCATTCGGAGTGTATATACTGTACAGGTACCTTATAACTGTTAGATGATTGGCCTAGGACAGTGTTCTACCGCCGACACTGCGGCGTAGGCTGGACGTACCCACGTCTCGTGCCCTTACTCTACGGTACGGGTCGCGACAGGTAGCACCCGCAGTACCACCAGCACCGAGACCGGGGATGGCCAGGGACTATCAGAACCTCTGTCCGATGGACTTTTGGGGCAATGAGGGGATCGTCTATGCAGATGAGTGGCTAGAGAATGCAGAGAGGACGCTGAAGATGGCGAGGATCCCTGATGACTTGAAGGTAGAGGTGGCGAGTATGCGACTGTTCGACCTTGCCAGAGCCTGGTACCATGAGGAGCCCCAGTTGGCAGCACCCCAGGTTCTTTGGGCAGATTTTAAAACTCTGTTTAAGGAGAAGTTTTTCCCAGACATCGAGAGAGACAAGCTTCGGATGTAGTTTGAGGCTTTGCAGCAGGGGACGATGTCAGTGGCAGAGTATACTTCAGAGTTTACCCGACTCAGCAGGTTCGTAGAGAACCTAGTCGACACACCGGAGGAGAGGGCCTGAAGATTCAAGAAGGGCCTGACCAGAGAGCTGCGACACGCAGTAGCTATTAGCCAGGCGACTACTTACTTGAGCATCCTCAAGATCGCTCAGGCAGTTGAGAAGGAGATGGACCCAAGGCCCAAGAGGGATAGGGACATCGGCATCAGCAGTTATCAGGCGTCGGTGAAGAGGGTGCAGATGCAGACTCAGACGAGGCCAGATCAGCAGGCAGCAGTTCAGCACCGTCCTGCCAGAGTTCCAGCAGTTCAGCATCAGAGGCAGCAGGGGGTCACTTATACATATTGTCATAGACCGGGATACCACGTGGAGGTCTGTCACAAGAGGATGGGACTTTGCCTATTCTGCGGGTCAGATGCACATCAGATGAGAGACCGTCAGCAGGCCACAGCCAAACTAGCAGGAGGACCTCGAGGAGCTGGAGGACCACTACCTGTACCACCCAGGGTACTGCCTGCTGCACCACAGAGAGGAGGACCAGCTCTACCACCTAAGCAGCAAAGGTTTACATAGCACCAGCAGCAGCGGAGGGGAGGACCACAGCGGGGACGTGCTTACGTCATGGCCGCAGTTGAGGAGGAGAAAGCAACTCCAGATGTTACACAGGTTCTGTTATTATATATTTATTTCCTGCTATTACATTGTTTGATTCTGGAGCTACACATAGTTTTGTATCATATAAGTTTCTGCATAGACACGGCTTCACATCCAAGCCCACTAGGAAGAACTGTCGGATTATGACAGGAGGAGGGGTAGTGCCAGTTAGTGAGATGGTGGATTGCCCTATCACTATTGCTGAGCGGGAGCTTAGGGCTCGACTTCTAGTGATGCCATTGCCCGGATTCGACGTAGTCCTCGGCATCGACTGGATGAGCGAGCAGTTTGCTGTAATAGACTGCCATGAGGGGAAGGTCACTTTCAGCCCGCCTGGAGTTCCTCCGTTCGAGGTCAGAAGACGGATCACAGAGAGGCCAGAGGGAGTCTACTTCGGAGCAGTTGCAGAAGCCCAGGAGTTGCCGCATCCGCTATTTGTAGAGTTTCTCGACGTCTTTCCCGAGGAGTTGCCAGGATTGCCGCCAGATCGAGATGTAGAGTTCAGCATCGACCTAGTGCCCGGATCAGCGCTGAAGTCCCAACATTGCTACAAGATCAACCCGAAGGAAGCTGCAGAGTTGAAGGCCCAGATTAATGAGTTGGAAGGCAAGGGTTTTATTCGGTCCAGTGCTTCACCCTGGGGAGCACCGGTACTTTTCGTACCCAAGAAGGATGGGACTATGAGGATGTGTATTGATTACCGTACACTCAATAACATCACCATCAAGAATAGATACCCGTTGCCGCAGATTGATGAGCTGTTTGATCAGCTGAGTGGAGCGAAGGTCTTTTCCAAGATTGACCTTCGGTCGGGGTATCATCAGATGAAGGTTCGGGAGCAGGATATTCCGAAGACAGATTTCAACACCCGTTACGGCCAGTATGTGTTCTTGGTGATGCCGTTCGGACTCACCAATGCCCCAGCAGTATTTATGAACTTGATGAATAAAGTTTTTCACAAGTATCTGGACAAATTTGTCGTAGTCTTCATTGACGACATTTTGATATATTCGAAGACCGAGGAGGAGCATGTGGAGCACCTGCAGATCGTGTTGGAGATTCTGCGGAAGGAGAAGCTGTACGGGAAGCTCTCGAAGTGCGAGTTCTTTCTGGACAGAGTGGAGTTCTTGGGGCATGTGGTGACTGGAGAGGGGATTTCTGTGGATCCCATAAAGATTGAAGCAGTAGAAGCATGGGCACCTCCCAAGTCAGTAGCTGAGATTCGTAGTTTCCTGGGGCTAGTAGGATACTACAGGAAGTTTATGAAGGATTTTGCCAGGATAGCAGAGCCGATGACCAAGCTTACGCGGAAGGACGAGGAGTTCATCTTGAGCGACGCCTGCCAGTCAGCATTTGTAGAATTGAAGAGAAGACTCACTTCAGCACCAGTTCTAGCTTTACCATCTGGATCGGGAGGATTTGTCATTTACAGCGATGCATCAGGGAAGAGCTTGGGATGTGTGCTTGAGCAGAACAAGAAGGTCATTGCTTATGCTTCTAGACAGTTGAGGCCTCATAAAAAGAATTACCCCACACATGACTTGGAGCTTGCAACAGTCATTTTTGCCTTAAAACTGTGGAAGCACTACTTGTATGGAGAGCGAGTGGACATCTTCATGGACCACAAAATCTTGAAGTATGTTTTCACTCTGAAGGAGCTGAATATGAGACAGCACAGATGGCTGGAACTCATGAAGGATTTTGACATCAATCTGCAGTACCACCCTGGGAAGGCGAATGTGGTAGCAGATGCTCTCAGTCGATATCCTGTTGCTATATATCTCACTATGGATCGGCATCTTTTGGAGGATCTTGAGTGTCTTGGGATTGAGATTGTTCTTCCAGGAGTTGGAGGGCAGCTGATGCACATGCAGATACAGTCAGGACTGATAGAGAAGATCAAGGAGGCCCAGTTTCTTGATGAGGGACTCCGATGTATCAGAGGCCAGGCAGAGACAGGATTGCTAGACGACTTCACCATTGCAGACGATGGATCCCTGAGGCACGGAACTCAGTTGTGTGTGCCCAAGGATTTGTGGGAGGAGGTAATGCAGGAGGCCCACCAGTCGCAGTATTATATTCATCCCGGGTCTACCAAGATGTACAAGGATCTGCGAGAGTATGTTTGGTGGTATGGGCTGAAGAGAGAGGTTGCTAGATTTGTTTCCAGATGCCTTGTGGGCCAGCAAGTCAAGATGGAGCGTCAGAGACCTGCAGGACTACTCCAGGCCTTAGCTATTCCGAAATGGAAGTAGGAGCATATCACCATGTACTTCGTCTCTGGTTTACCGCGTACGCCAGTGGCAAGGATGCTATTTGGGTTATCATGGACAGATTGACGAAGTCTGCTTATTTTATTCCGTTCAAGGTTGGGCTGTCGACCGAGAAGCTTGCAGACCTCTACATGCGGCAGATTGTGCGGATTCACGGGGTACCAGTGAGCATCATTTCAGACAGGGACATCCACTTCATATTACATTTCTGGAGGAGTCTACAGCTGAGATTGGGGTCACAGTTGAAGTTCAGCACCGTCTATTAGCCACAGACGGACGGGCAGTCCGAGAGGACCATTCAGACACTGGAGGACATCTGCGGGTTTGCGCACTCGACTTCAGCGATTCGTGGGAGGATCACTTGCATCTAGTGGAGTTTGCCTATAACAGCAGTTATCAGGCTAGCATTGAGATGAACCCGTTCGAGGCATTATATGGGCGGAGATGCCGCACACCCTTATCTTAGGGCGATGTTAGCGAGAGGGCTTTGCTTGGGCCAGAGATGGTGGTAGACTCAGCTGAGAAGATCAGGCTGATCAGGGAGCGTCTCAGAGTTGCACAGGATCGACAGAAGCACTGGGTGGACAGCAGCAGACGACCACTGGAGTTCGCGGTTGGAGATAGAGTGTTCCTGAAGATCTCGCCGACTAGAGGCGTCATTCGTTTTGGCAGAGGTAGGAAGCTCAGTCCGAGGTACATCGGGCCCTTCGATGTGACGGTCCAGATTGGCAAGGTGGCGTATCGACTAGCGCTTCCAGCTAGTTTGGAGGGAGTGCATGACGTTTTCCACGTGTCCCAGCTTCGACGTTATATTTCAGACCCGAGCCATGTGGTGGACTACTCAGAGCTAGATGTGGGTCCGAGTTTGACCTACGAGGAGCAGCCAGTGGAGATCCTTGATCGGAGGAAGAAGCGCCTGCAGAACCAGACTATTCCACTTGTCCACGTCATGTGGAGACACCACTCTCCGGAAGAGTCCACATGGGAGCATGAGAATGAGATGCGAGATCGCTACCCCAGTTTATTTACTTGATTGTACTTTTGTGTTTCAGAGAATTTACATTTCAATAAATGATTTGTGTTTGGTATGAATATTTTTGATGAATATGTTGTTTTCCTTGAAATTTCGGGGACGCAATTTTTTGAGGGGGGGAGATTTGTAACCTCACTTTTTCAAATTGGTAATTTTCATAACATAAAAATTTATTTGTTTTATAAACTTTATTTAAATTATAAATTCTAGTAAACTATAAAGATTGGGCTTAAATTGTTTTATTAAATTTTCCATATTGGACAGTCTATGGGTTGTCCTAGCATCCAGACCCCATCAAGGGTTAGTATTAATATGAATATACTTTTGATTCTTCTTTTCTCCTTCATTACTAAACTATGCAATGGAGGAATAAAATTTGAATTCCTTCTAACCGAATGCCAGCTGAGCCATGTGCAGCAACAAACCAATTCCATTTTTCCTCCAATCCTTCTTTCTCTTTCAAATTTTCCCCAACTGCCTATAAAACTGGTGAGCCTTCTCTCTTTGACAATTTCATTGAGGAGCTCTACTATTCTAAATTCTAATAGCCACTTCTTCTCCAAACAACCTCTTCTTCATAACCTTCCTGAGCAATACTTCGAAGGAGGATTCCATGGCGTGGGCGGATGAAGGAGGAGATGGCCGTCGCTTTTGAAGATCCTTGGAGCTTTTCCTCAACGATCGGTTCAGGAAGACTAGATCGATCTGGTAATTGAAGTTGCATCTAAATTCCTTGATATTGATGATGCTTGATCAAATTTCTGAACCAAAAATCTATTGTTATTTCTCCATCCTAGAATTCCTTTCGAAGATCACTTGGGAGTCATTGAGAATGCTGTCAATTAGATCGATTACTTCGTAATTCCTCATTTAGATCTGGAGATCTCAGAAGTGAGTATCAAGCTTTTCTCAAATCGCATCTATGTTGATTATTCCTGAAATTCTTCTTCAAATCAAATTTAACTGTCAGAAACAATCCCTGAATCTGAGGTGCAATTCGAATCTGAGTTGAAGTTCGATTCAGATCTGAACTAGGAGTTATAGTGAGTATACTTCTGTTGTTAAATCAATGATTGATGGAGTGGAGGATGGAACAATCTTTGAAATGATGTTCCTGATCTTCCATTTAATTTTAACTAGGAAGGGAGATATCAAATTGCCTGGATTTAGTAGTGCTCGACTCATTTCTTGATCTGAACTGATTCTAAGGTATTTCTAAACCGATTCTTATGTGGTATTTTCATTACACTATAGTAGATTGTATCAATCGAGTATTGGTTCATTTTGGGATAACTTTGATTTCTATTAATTCATGGGTAGAAATTGATTTGCCTGGGTTCACAGTAGATGAGTTTTGCTTTTCTTCAATCAATGAAAATCTGTGGCTTTTCTTCAATCAATGAAAATCTGTGAATGTGTCGAGGATTAAGTCCTTAGCTGATAGCTTATAAATCTGGAGTTGGTTGATTGCCAACTGAATGGTTTTAATAGGAGAACTGTAAGTACAGATGGAGTAGGGATTTCCTGAGCTAATTTCTGAAATGTAGGTAGCAGTTTTACAATTTAGCATTGCCTAGTTAAATTATAGTTGTCTAATCCTGTTCCCAGTTTTAATTGCCAAGTTAAATTATAGTTAGAATTGTTCTATACATTGGCAATGTATTTTGTAAACTGTATAGGAATAGGTTGAGTAATGTATGGCAGCAATTGGAAGTTGTAACTTAGATATTTTAACTTAGAGTATAGTTGTGTTATGAAATCCTATATTGGGATTATGGTTGAACCACAGGTTAGCTAATCCAGTAGTCTATATTAACTGCAATACAGAAGTCCAGGAGATTATAGCTTAGACTGAACTTTAGAAATTGATTGTGGAGTTCTGATTTTGCCTTTTTAAGTTAAGAACAGGGCTGTCAATTGAGGACCCCTATTTTCATATGTCAGTCAGTTTGCACTCAGGAATTTCAGTCAATGCTTGGATTCATGGGAACAAGTTATATTCCTGTTACTACCAAGATGTGTCACTAACTGTAGTTGGGACAGGCTATAGCAAGTTATTAAGTAGAAATTGATCCCTGTGGACTTGAGTAGATTCCTGGATTAATGCATGAGCTATGGATTGTCACTATGGCATGTTACAGGAATGCTCATGGGTATGACCAAGGATTCTCTGGATTAATTCTTAAAAGGATGTAGGCTGAAAACCAAGTTCCAATTTGAATTGGGACTGTTATGTTTGAGGACTGTTTGGTCAGACATTGGTAGCAGTCCTATTTAAGGACTGAGTTAGATTTCCATGAAAGGACTGAAACCATTGGATTTAATGTATAATAAAATAGGAACACCTGCAATATAGTGTCAACATTTAAACAATCTAACTTGGTTGTAGCTGACAAACATTTGGGGGGACTCAAGTTGGCCATGGGCTCAAGACTGGTAGGTAAGTCCTGCCTGTGAGACTGACCTACATCAGTCATATCTCTAAAACTGAACAGCAGGGTATCAGTCCCATCTATGACTGAACCATGGTATCAATGTTCTGAGAATTTGGAAAGTTCTAATTGCAAGGTGGATGGCCAGGATAGTGGACTAGATGAGTAGTAAGTTAGGACCGATTTATATTAGTCCTTAGCTAGGACTGAATTGAATCAGCACCAGGACTGATTAATCCAAGTCTTAGCAAAGACTGATCTACATCAGCCCTAGGAAGGACTAGACTGTGTATATCAATATTTTAGGAAACTGAACCTGTATCAGCCCTATTTATAGGACTGTATTATGTCCTGATATTGGTCTGAGATATGGGACTGTATATTGAACTCATATTGGACTATATTTAGACTCATATTGGACTGATATTTAGATTGTTATAGGACTGGTATGGGATTGATATAGGACTAGTATTTGGGCTGTTATTGGACTGCTTAAGGACTGGGTTATATAACTTTTAGTTAGAATTTGGATATTAAGGACTGTTTGACCCTAAACTAAGATTAACTAGGTTAATGGTTAAAGGGGGGGTCATATGCTACTTGAAGTAGTACACTATAATTGGGTGTAATACTTTATGATCTTGTAATTGGGATGATTATGTAGCTATAATAGGGAATTGAATTATAGTATAGATTTTAAGTAGAGGACTAAAACTAGTGTTTCATGATTAGAATTATTGATAACCAGATTAGAACTAGTCAGATTATTAACCAACTTGTAAATCATAAACAGGAGGATTTCCAGCTGTACATCCCACACTTGATCACCCTGAGCAAGGCAAGTATACTCCTCGGACTTGTTCATTTTCTCATGTCTTGTATATTCATTCTTGTATCTCTTTGTTGACACGATGTATCACGGGGTTGTCTTGTTTCATGTTTCTTGAGTTTACTTGTGTCTGGGAGGGGAAATACTACAGATGTGTGATCAAACCCATGTTACTATTCATATGAATAGCTTAGGCCCCGTATCATGCACGCGGGATCAAAGCCGTACCATTTCATGTTCATTGAATCTACCCAAGCCGATCACACACTCTGGATGTATTTTGATATATTGTACATTTCAGGTTCAGGTTGTATTTCATGTTCAGGACTCATTTTATGTTTCCTGTATTTACTTTCAGTATTCAAGTTCAGGTTTCATGTCTTGTTCTCATTTCTCATACTGTATATATATTTCATGTTTCTTGTTCATACCATGATGTTCATGTTCATTTCCTTGGATATACTTAGCTCCGCTCCTGACTAGGATATGTTGTAGGTGAGTTGGAGGCTATCTGTGATACTTACTATGGCCAGGAGCCTGGAGGCACCTATGAGCCAGTTGATATTGTCCAGGACCTAGAGGCTGAGGAAGCCTAGTATTTTTCTACTTTAGCTTTATCCGGACTTGTATTAGAGACATTAGTACATTTTACATTTGCTGGAATGTAATAACATTTAGACTTGTATCTGAGATTCTGGGATTCGATATATTAGATGTTGTGACTTACTTTCATTCTTATCTTGATTCATAGTTCTTCCTAGATATTGGTACATCTTACTTCATTGTGTCTAACGATGAAGGCTGGGCGTGTCCGACTCGTATCCGATTATTCGGAAGCGGGTCGTGACATGACTGAGTTGTACCATATCGTTACTTGTACCTTGACTGGTTCATGTCATAGAACGAATACGTATAATTAAACTGCTAAATCCTTGTTATTGTTTCCTTGGCACCAGAGAGTCCACTCGGGACGAGGGTTATTATCTTGATCTGTTGTACCAGAGAGTCCATACTCGGGATGAGGGTGTTTGTCGTGTTCATTGGCACCAGAGAGTCCACACTCGGGACGAGGGTGTTTGTCGTGTTTACTTGCATCTGAGAGTCCACACTCGGGACGAGGATGTAGTACTTGCACCAGAGAGTCCACACTCGGGACTAGTGTGCCTTGCCGTGAACTAACCAGAGAGTCCACACTCGGGACGAGGGTTAGTGATTAGTTCAAACCTGTGAGTCCACTCGGGGCGAGGGTTTGGTATTCTATTGATCTCGTTTTCACTTGTTCATCCAGCAGTTCAGTTACGTGTAGTTATTCTTGTATTCTAGTTCATAGTCACCTGTCAGTAGCCACTTGTCATTAGTCACTTGGTAGCAGTTTGGTCGTAGTCTCGTGCCATGTTAAGTGTCTTTTTTTGTTTATATCCCGTTTATATTATCATGCATGATTAAACTACTAGATAGGCATGTTTTTATGTATCTTGCTATGTCCTCTGAGGACTTGATGATCTCTTCAGGTTAGTGATTGCGTGGAGTTAGTTAGCAGTTCTGGATGGCGGATGATTATGACACTTGTGGGTTTCAGATGATTACAATATTGCTTGTGAGATTCAGGTATTTGTCAGTGATATTACATTGTTATCCTATCGTGCTTTCTTTTCATTATCATGAGATACCATGTTTATTGATTCAGTTTGTAGACTCCTATTATATTCTTTGAGTCTTATCGAACATATATGCTAGTGGGCTGCAGACCACGACCTATAGTGTTCATTCAAGTTTCGTACACCTATTGTGGATTTGAGATATAGATTTGTTTTGCCATAATTTGGCAATTCACCATAGCCGTGACAGTGTTTACGTATTCGAGTCGGACTGGAGTCTGCTTGTTGCGTAGCTGGCTTGCTCACGCTCTCGCGTCCAAAAAACGGGTGTGGGTCGTGACAGCAAACCTCTCGATCTTTGATGTTATGCCTTAACCTGCTGGCATACTACAAATTTGGAGACAAATCTAGCTACCCCCTTCATCCCATACCACCATATATGCTTTCAAAGATCTTTGTACATCTTTGTTGCTCCTGGATGAATGGAATACTGTGACTGGTGGGCTTCCTGCATGATTTCTTCCCTTAGACTACCCTTGTGTACGCAAAATCGAGTGTCATGCCTTAGTGTACCATTCTCTGCAATAATAAAATCTTCAAATAGCCCTGCTAGTACCTGTACTCTGATGCTGTAGAGACTATCATCAAGAAACCGAGTCTCCTTAACCTTCTCCATCAGTCTGGACTGAATCTGTAAATTCATCAGATGTTCTTCAAACCCTGGAATGATGACCTCTATTCCCAAGCTCTACAAGCCTTCTAGAAGATGTCGGTCCATAGTCAGAAACATAGCTATCGGGTACTGACTGAGTGCATCTGCTACAACATTAGCCTTCCATGGATGATATTGTAGACTGATGTC
The DNA here is from genome assembly GCA_029216955.1 of Iris pallida. Taxonomy (NCBI): domain Eukaryota; kingdom Viridiplantae; phylum Streptophyta; class Magnoliopsida; order Asparagales; family Iridaceae; genus Iris; species Iris pallida. The sequence goes on along the minus strand of JANAVB010033220.1, from coordinate 19,154,689 downwards.
AAAGTCCTTCATAAGCTCTAGCCATATCCTCTATCTCATGTTTAGTTCCTTCTGAGTGAAGACATATTTCAGGCTTTTATGGTCTATAACTCTCACCATAAAGGTAATGCTTCCAAAGTTTCAAAATATATATGACTGCTGCAAGCTCCAGGTCATGGGTGGGTAATTCTTCTCATGAGGCCTAAATTGTCTGGAAGCATAGGCTATCATCCTCTTATTCTACTCTAGCACACATCCCAAACCATTCCCTGATGCATTTCTGTAGATAGCGAACCCTCCTGATCCATTAGGTAAAGCTAAAATAGGAGCCGTAGTCAGCCTTTTCTTTAACTCACCAAAGGCTGCCTGACATGCTTCAGTCCAAACAAATTCTTTATCCTTCCTGGTAAGCTTGGTCATCGGCTCTGCATTCTTGGAAAATCTTGTACAAACTTCCTGTAGTAGCCTACTAATTCCAATAAGCTCTGAATCTCTGCTACTGAGTTTGTCCATGACTTTATTGCCTCAATCTTCTTCGGATCTACTGCTATGCCATCCCCTGTCACTACATGCCCCAGAAACTTTAATCTATTTAGGAAAAACTCATATTTAAATAGTTTTTTGTACAACTTCTTTTTCCTCAAGGTCTCTAGGACTATCCTCAAGTTCTCTTCATGCTCTTCAAAATTCTTGGAGTATATCAAGATGTCGTCTATAAAGACCACCACGAATTTCTCTAAGTACTGGTGGAAAACCTTATTCATAAGGTTTATAAAGACATGCAGGGCCTTGGTGAGTCCAAAGGGCATGACTAGGAACTTATACTGTCTATACCGGGTGTTGAAAGCTGTCTGTGGGATATCTTGCTCTCTGACCTTCACCTGATGATACTCGGATCACAAATCTATTTTGGAAAACAATTTTGCACCACTCAACTGATCTTAGAGCTCGTCTATCCGAGGTAAAGGATATTTATTCTTGATTGTGATGTTGTTGAGGGCCTGATAGTCGATGCATATTCTCACTTTCCCATCCTTTTTGGGCACACATAGAACTAGTGCTCCCTAAGACGAAGCACTAGATCGGATGAAGCCCTTCCCTTCTAACTTATCGATATATTCCTTTGTATCCTTCAATTCTTTAGGGTTGACTCTATAGCAATTCTGGGTAGTGAATTCAATATCCTTGTCCGGGGGCAATCCTGGTATATCTTTGGGAAAGACATCTAGGAACTCTACAAAGATGGGGTGTGGTAGTTCCTTCTTTTCAACCACTGCTCTGTAGTTGACTCCCTCAATTCTCTCCTTGGCCACTCGTTTGGACATCAAATGGTGGACTCCCTGGTAGTCTAAATATTACACTTCCCCTGTGGTAGTCTATGATTGGAAAATGCTCACTCAACGAATCCATCCCAAGGACCAGATCGAATCCCAAGAGTGGAATTACGAGGATCTTGGATCTAAAATCTCTACTGCGAGCTAATAGGACAGTAAAAAATATCACTAACTAGTACTATACCTCCGTCGGTCATAATTCTATAATTCCTCCTAGAAACAACTGGTACTTTACAGTGTCTATACATGAACTCAAGTGATAAAAAGCTCTGTGAAGCACACGAATCACAATGCAACAGCAGGTGTAAGCCCTCTAAATTTTAGGATTTATTTTTAGATTATATTTTATTATTATATATTATTCCTTTTTCAATTTTGACTATTAATACCCTTTATTGTAGCTTTGATTTTTGAAGCACAATAATTGCCAATTTCTCGAAACCAATTTCATATTCGAGTCCTAGACAAGTCCACTAATAGTAAAAATATCTAGAAATAATATTTGATCATATTAATGGGCACTAACTAAGGTAACTATCCACTATGGTCGACTAGTTGCACAATATGTCATTTATTCGGTTGATTAAACAAATCGACACAAAATAAAATATAACTTTATAATCTGGAATAAACAAAAAAGATCTATTTCAGAAGTCTCTAACATAGGAAACATGATTTATATCATGGAGAATTAATAGGTCGAGGTGGTGGTATCACATAGCAAAGTTACAAGTTGTGTTTATGGGTTTTTCGGTGTTCGATGGGTTGTCCTACGAATATGGATGTTCAAATATACTTAAAACACTAATGAGATCAAAATATAACATATTAATATGATAGAGGGATGTGTTAGGATCATTACCAAGTAATTATTTGCTATAATGGTGCGTCGCAAGCAGGTAAAAATAACAACGCACAAAAACTGGTTCGACCTGGACCAACTTTCATAAAACGCTCGTCCAGGACAAACCGTTGAGATCCACATGATCTGGCAATTGAATAAGATAGAAGACACGTTGGGGTACATGTTAGTATTGGTTTGGTGGAGGTTTAATATATAAAATGTGGAGAAATAAGGGTTAGAAGATGACAAACTTGTCGTTTGGATTTTCGTTGTAGGCTGAAATTTATGCTCGAGTTTAGCCTTGTACCGACCAAAAAACTAGCCAAGGCTCCTTGGAGATTAATAGGATTGAATAGGGTTCTCTTGGGGTCACTGTAAAGGTGGTGTCATGTCAAAGGGGGGTTAAGAAGTGGTCCAAAAGGTGGCGACGGCTGAGGGTGTACTGGCTGGTTGGGGCTGTAGGTAGGGCAATTTTGGATGTATGAAGGAGGTAGAGATTATTAGGGGGATATACTTGTAGTATTTTGAGGGTACACGGGTTAGGGTTTGATAGATGTAGTTTTGGTAAAGTTTAATGGATTTTTATGGTCCATGTCAAGAGATATAGTTGAAGGATCTTTAAAAGATTTAATGCTTTCCAATTATAGAAAGTGTTTAATGGTGGATTTGCACATGGGTTTAAATCTAATACAGCTGGACATAAATTGACAAAAATTTCCATCATAATTAATCCAATTAGGTTAGATCAACCTAGAATAGTCTCTACTACTTCTAGTTGGGCTAGTTTCGGGTCGGGGTAGCAGTTAAGTCCCGAAAATACGTATTTTGTGACTTGTGTGTATAAGTAGCACATGAGAACTCCATTGAGTGGGACACGAGTGGCATGTGTGTCGTAGGATTAGAGTAGATCAAAACAATATATTGGGTCGAAAAGTTTGAGTCGAGGTTGGGCATCCAATTTTAATAGGAAAGTACATCGATATTACGGTAGGTGTTAGAATTGCCTTTTTAATCCGAAAGTTGCACAATAAAAATAGAGTACAAGGAGACATATTTTAGTGAGACATGATATGTCTAAATAAAGGTAGACTCGTCTAGATCACACATAAAATTTGTTTTGAGAAATTGACAATTGTTGTGCTTCAAAAATCAAAGCTATGATAAAGAGAATTAATAGTCAAAATTAAAATTAAAATTAAAAATATATTTAATAATAAATAATTCTACTAAAATAAATTAAAATATAAATACCCAAATTTATAGTGCTCACAATCTATCCACCTTAGAAAATTTCGTCCTCGAAATTAAGAATATAACTACACTAGAACTCTATAAAGTGATGGCAACAAAGATAGTCTAAAAATCTTATCAGAATCCTCGAATAAATGCGGATAACGCTCCTACATGGAATTCTCATATTCCCAAGTAGATTCTCCTAGGGAATGATACTTCCAAATTAGTTTGATAGTCTGTCCCCTCAATGTCTTCTCGCTGGTATCTAATATCCCAATTGGCTGCTCTTCGAAAGACAGACTGGGTCCCACTGGGATCTCAGAATCGTCAACTACATGACAGGGATCAGTCACGTACCTCTTTAACTGTGAGATATTGAATACATCATACACTCCCTCCAGAGGTAGGGTAATGCAAGATGATATACCACTTCTCCAACATGCTCTAAAATGTCAAAGAGTTATAATTCTAGAGATAAGGCTTCTAACTTGGCTCTTGAGTCTTTATCTATGGCTAACCAGAGACATAGAAAAAAATTCACAATTACTCCGTGGACTATGTTATTCCTTTAACCTCTTTATTATACTCCTATAAGTCATATAACCAACCCTTTAGCAATCTATAATATTCTTACAAGTGCGCCTAACCATTTTACACCTATATGATGGGTAAAGATCGAGGCTGAGCTAAATAGATACGTAAATCTATTGGTCAATTTTCTAGTCCTGGCCTTTTATAGGTTATTTCAGGGCCAGTCCTATAAAGTATGGATTTATATCTTCTTCAAACAAAAATTCATACGGTAATTGTAACATCCCAGTCCCAAAATACGTAGGACTAGGTAGTGTACATGCCAGCTGTATAATAAATATATGTAAGCTGTAACGCAGTATAATCACGGCTCACTAATCTCATCCATAAAATAAAAGAATAAAGATATTATAAAATTAAATATGGATTATCGCTGTACAAGCTGCTGGATGGCGACAAATCTACTACCATACATTTTAAATGATAAAAAATAAATAATAAATAAAAGAATGTGTTACAACAGTAAAAGACGATCCAAGAGCAAGTCATCTTCGATAGAAAAGAGGAGATCACGATCTTGGCTATAACTCCTACGAAAAGTCAAGAACATATACACCTGGAGAGATCACCAGGTCCTCAGAGGGATGTAACAAGATACAGAAAAATATGCCATATAAACTGAATATAAATATGTCATAAAATTATAATTAAAATAAAATAATCCAAATTATAATATGGCACAGTATCCCATCATCGAAGCCGTGGACCACCCCGACAACCAAACAAGGACAAGGGGAGGCATACTACTCCATGATGTGACACTACCCTATGCTATGATTGGATGGAGTGTAACAAGACATACTAAGGTCACCTAACCATTCTACTGTGTACATACAGTTAAGAACAAATCTTCAATGCATGGGCACTCTAGCTATAATGGGTTCGACATAGTCCCCACTTGGGGCACCAGGGTCCAAGCATATAACGTTCTACAAATGTTAGTGGCCAACCTAAGAAGGTAATCTTACACCGTATCTCTAGCGTAGCTTCCGGGTTACTGAAAGGGAATGTGCAATCTTAGCCCATACGCTAAGGAACTGTCCTTCCCACCCTATGCATCTATCTAGGTCACATCCACGACCATGTACCTCTACTAACTGTCAAGTCTTCTAACATGCCTCTATTTGTAGTTAAACCTAACGCATGCATACGGAAGATCAGCCAACACGCAAGTTACCCTATATGCTACTCACAATTCGCACACATCTTGTGGCACATCTATGTTAAATTTTATGAAAAATGTACTAACAAACTGTAGTCCCTTAACTCTAGGACTACATGCACAACAATAAAGTATGACTAACACTTATTACATCATGTATAACTTGAAAGCACAGTAACTATAAACAGTAAACCATAAACAACAAATCATGGGTGCGACTGGGTGAACTGGAAATAGTAAACAGTAAATATGCAGTAATAAAAATAAAGATGTAAATAAATATAAGCTGTAAATATGACAATATATCTTGCCTGGTGGTATGTGATGATTTGATATGTCCTGATTTGTCCAATAGTCATGGTCATTACGAAAGGGTCAGAATTCACGAAAAATAGGAGTGCACGATTAGTCATGATCAGTGAGGATAATAAAGAGGAAATTTTTGCGTAAGTAAATAAATAAATTATTTATTTAGAAAAATATTTATAATACTTAAAAACTATATTGTACTAGTCAAAATATGTCTTTAGATATATACTTAAAAGTAAAAATTATTTTTAGGGTAAAACCCTAAGTTAGTGAAAATACAATTTTTAGATAGGAAACTATATTTCGTTAGTCATATACTTTTTAAAGAACTATTTTGAAAGTGGGCTGAAATATAATTTGTGTCAAATATAATTTAGGTCAAAATATCTATAAAAATATATTTATTTAGAAAAGCATTAATAATTTCTTTACAAATTGTTATTATTTATATGAACTTGTTAGAAATAAAATTTATATATACATACATATTGACTGAAAATCTAAACTCTATATTTTTAAATATTTAAAACCTTTTAAGATCCAAGAGTTTAAATCCAAAATAATTTATATATACCATTTTTAAGGAAAACTGTTATTATAAAGAACTAAACCCTCAAATAAGCCCTTAAAGGATAATACTTACATATGTATGAAAATACTTGATATATATAAAATTCTTTGAAAGCCCCCAAAACAAAATCAACATATAAGAGCCTATATCTTTTTATAAGAATGGAACCCAATATATTATTTAGAATCCCCCACATTAATTTCAATAGGCTGAACAGAGAAAAAAAAATTAAATAAAAGAATTTCAGCCCATTAGGCCCTAAGAGCCCACTACTGTCCGCTTTTTAGCAACCTAAAATGAAGAAGATATAAGAGAGAGAAAAGGAGAGGGGGAGTCAGAGAGGGTGAGGTGAGGGAGGAAGAAAGAAAGAGGCGAGAGAGAGGTGAAGAGAGACTCACCGCAGTGGCGGAGCTGGCGTTCGGCGCGGGCGGTTCGGCAGCCGAACGTTTGACACGGCGGTGCGTGACGAAGCAGTGCACGACGAGGCGGTCGACACTGCTTGATGGGGGCAGCAACCCAGATCTAGAGAGCGGAGGAGTGCGGGAGGTCACCTTGGTCGTGGCGCGATGGTTCGGGCACAGAAACGGCGACGCTTGGTGACGATGAGGGTGGTGGCTGCCACGATTGTCACCGGTGCGGTCGACGACAGCTCGACAAGGGGCAAATCAAGGGTTCGTTGGTCCACACGGTGGGTCTTGGTCATCGGTGATGATGGTGAAGATGTAGTCAACGAGGAGTGGTGGAGATGGCGGCCAAGGATTAGGGTTTTATTTGGGTGGTCGAGGAGTTGGAGTTTGATGGTCATGGAAGGTGGTGATGGTGCCCAAGCGATAGGTCAGGTGGTGTAGGGAGACGGAGGTGGTGCTGGCAGTAATGGTGGTGAACGGAGGAGCTTTGGCGAGGTTGGCTAGGCTGGACTCGGGCTGCGGTGACAGTGGTCAATGAAGGGGGTGGTAGTAGGTGGCCTACTGGACGTAGCCATGGGAAGGCTATGGTCGATTAGGGTTAGGGTTAGGGTTTGATGTAGTTAGGGATGGTGTCGGGTTGGGTTGCGTCGTGTCGGGAGTGTCCGACACGACAAAGGATGGGTTGTTACGGAGAAATCGTGTCCGAGATTGTCGGACACGAGAAAAATGTAATTGTAAAATTAATAAAGTAATGGAAAGACACCAAGGGTCGTACGCGAGGCTGTCACGGCTGACACGATAAAATTAGACACGGACACGATGCATGACACAATTGTGGATGGATGAGAATTAGCTGTGGAACTATTTGGGTTTATAGGAAAAAGTGCAAGGGAGCTCTCCTTATATAGGAGGTGGGCTTCTAGTTAGATAAAGATTAGGACTTTTTAAATACCCACTAGACAACTTTCAAATTAAATTTAAATCAAATTAAAATTAATTCAATAACATCTAATTCAAATTTAAAACTAGATAAATCTCGTCTTTAATTTAAAACTATTTAAAATATAATCCAGTAAAAATCTAATCCTAATTGAAACTACAGTAAATAAATTTAAAATATCTTTTAAAAATTAAAAGTAACTTTCAAAATTAAAATATACATGAATTTATTTTCATGTACCTCGAATACAAATAGTATATTTACATAAAATATTATTTTCTAATATATATATATATATATATATATATACACACACACACACACACACACACACACACACACACACACACATATATATATATATATATATATATATATATATATATATATATACACGTATACATATACATACCACACACACACACACACACACACACACATATATATATATATATATATATATATATATATATATATATATATATATATATATATATATATATATATATATATATATATATATATTTATTTATTTATTTATTTTTTATATGTATACGTATATATATATATATATATATATATATATATATATATATATACACACACACACACACACACACACACACACACACACACACACACACATATATATATATATTATATATATATATATATATATGTGTGTGTGTGTGTATAAAAAAAAAAGTACACACACACACACACACACACACACATATATATATATATATATATATATATATATATATATATATATATATATATATATATATATATATATATATATATATATATATATATATATAAAATTTTCTAAATCATTACCTATACTTTTATAAATAAAATAGTTTTTATATAATAATAAAATAAATCAAGTTTGACAAATCTATGGCAACCTATTTTATAATCAAACCAAAAAGAAAAAATATATTTACCGTAAATATATATATATATATATATATATATATATATATATATATATATATATATATATATATATATATATATATATATATATATATATATATATATATATCCAAAAATATTTATTTTCTATATTAAAATAAATCTATAATAAAACTTTTTTTTGTAAAAGTAAATACTTCGTATTTACACTCTCGACGTATATTACCAAAATAATTTAAATAATTAAAAAATTATAGTAAAATTTAGGAATTTACATCCTACCCAACTTAGAAGAATTTTGTCTTCGAAATTAAAAATAACTAGGGTAGGTAGGTTTGAGGAGTTAAAAGAGTTTCTCGTTAAGAAAACATGACCAATACATTGGGCGAGGAGAGGAAAACATAATCTAACGAAATAGGCAATTTAGATAATCGTGATTTAGATAGCTAGAAAAATAAAAACACAGATATGGTTTAGAAGATATCACATGACAACCCATCAGTATCTAATTGTACCATCAAACTATAAATATTTAAACTCAAAAATTGGTAAGAATTTCCCATATCTGAATTTTTTTTATCAATAACTCAATATTCGAATTTAGTTTCATGTTCAATCTAATATCGTCAAATTTCATGATTTAACCAAAATCGTCAATATCAATGCTTAATTCTTCATCTAAACTAGTGCTTCTCCTCAAAAATTTATCTTTCATAAAATTTAAATTCCTTGAAATACATGTTCTTTTTCTTTGATTCAATTAGATATTTATTCTAAAAATTTAACTCACAAAATTTTGATTCCTTAAAAATATATTTTTAAATCCGATATCTCATAATAGAAATGTAATAAGTCCAAAACTTTGAATTCAATAAATCTCTACTCTTCTTCTTCCAGCATATCTATATATATTTATATATCTCTTTTTCTCATGCTAAATTTCGTCTTTCATAATCTCCTCGAAAATTGAAATTCAATAAACATTCAGTCAATTTAGTCGAAGGAAAAAATCAACTTATCTTAATATGAAATTCGTATCCCTAATCATCATAAAAATTTTAATCAAGAATTTATATCCTCAACATTGGAGTAACCTCGAAAATCAAAACACCATGTTTTATTACTATATGAAAGATTTCCCTATCAATTGAATTACCTCGAAAAACCAAATTTGTCAACCGTGACATTTATCCGTCTTTGATCATATTATTTTATTAAAACACAATATCACATTCCTCACTTTATCTATTAGGATATACCACATATTTCAACTTATGTCCAATCTTATACCTCGTAATCGCATAATCATCTTAACCAACTATACCATTAATCTCCTCTATGGGGCTTTTTAATCTAGTCCCGTATAACTGAAGGGTGTCATGATCCAATTTCCATTTTTGGACAAGAAAATTATATAAGAAACAAGGTTTGCATGAATCATAGAGGAGTTTAATAAAAGATCCACAATGAGTGAAGCAATTCAATTGGGAGGAAAATATGGTTAGGTGTAATGATCATGGTAGGATTTGGGTAATAAATAAGGGTTGCTAATTAATATACGAAATACAAATACTTAGGGTTAAGAAATCAAGAAATTTTTTTAGAGATCAATGGTACATGGTTCCTTGATAGAAGATTGTATGCTAGTCATCTAGGTTAGGGAACGATTCTAATCATTCTGAAGTTTTAAATGATTAGGAGCTCATTATAACAGATCTAGGTTAGAGGGAAAAAGAGGAGTAACTCGAGACGAGGATGTAGTTACATGGCTTGGTCTATAACTAGATAAACTTGTGTATATACAACTTTTATGGTCATAGGTAATATGGCAACTGAGCTGAGACACTCCTAATCTCATTAGGGCAACCTCTCTTCCATCTTGGTTCCCTATCACGATAAGATATAAATGTATAAATTTGAGTTCCTCAAAAGTTTTCCAATATGTATTTCAAATCACAAGGTAAACTATCACAGTCTCTAGGCATTTTAGATCGTCAAGCATAATATATCATAACTTAAAATTTCAAATTCTCTAATCAATCACGAGACAAACCCTTATCATATCACTAATTTTTTTCACCAAAATTTTAATTTCATTAATCCAACATTAAACTCAAAATTTAAATAAACTTATCAACCGTAAATCATACGACAAAATTTGAAAATTTAATTTTTTTTCCTCAAATCGATTTCATATCCTCCAAAATATGTATATCTATAAACCCAATAACTCATAAATATTTTCTAAAATCTTCAAAAATTAAAAATCAAAAATCAAAATCAATTTTGTTTTCTCAGTCTTTTACGGATTCTATCTATCCTCTTGTGAATACCACCTAGTAGTCTCAAAATAAAATTCTAGCTATCTTTCGAAGATGGTAATATCTCTACTACCCAACTTAGAATTAACTAATCCTTCACACAAGACCATACCTTTGAGAAAAAAGGGTTCCTCGATCCTTGAATATATAATGCCTTAAATATAACCTCTAATGCATACTTAATTGCCAAGGTGATCCTTCTAGCCATATAATTAACCTATGGGCATACACTAGTGTAGTCATCTTCCTAACCCCTATTAAGCACGGGGATAAGATTCACGGTAGAAAGAGATCAAGTAAGATACATCAAGGCAGTCAAACAAGAGTTCGAAGAATGGAATCAAGGAAAGGAGATCAAGCACGTGGATGAGATCCTAGATTAGGGCTGGCCCTGGCCCAGGGCGGCCATGGCGACCACCCAGGGTCCCATGGAATTTGGGGGCCCAAAAAATTAATTTAAATATATTATTAGTAATCTTGTATCGAAAGTAGAACTAATACGTAACATGACCATTCTTTATCACAAAACAATTGTGGTGTTGTGTTAGTATGTTAACTTGCACACAAGAGGTCCCAGGTTCAATTCTTGGCCAATAACATTTTCTAAAATTTACTTTTAGTTCAATTTTTTTACAGGGCGGCCATGGCGACCGCCCAGGGCCCCATGGAATTTGGGGGCCCAAAAAAATTAATTTAAATATATTACTAGTAATCTTGTATCGAAAGTAGAACTAATACGTAACATGGCCATTCTTTATCACAAAACAATTGTGGTGTAGTATTAGTATGTTAATTTGCACACAAGAGGTCCCAGGTTCAATTCTTGGCCAATAATATTTTCTAAAATTTACTTTTAGTTCAATTTTTTTTATATTATATATGGGCCCTATTTTAAAAGTTTGCCTAGGGTCCCCATGAACTCAGGGCTGGCCTTGTCCTAGATTCTAATCCTATATACATGCTTGCTTGGTATAGTGATGCAACCAAACAATTTGTTCGTTGACCTGCATGGGTCACCACAAAAACGTGTAACACGCTAGTCCTAAAATACGTAGGACTAGAAAGTGTACATACCAGCCGTATAATAAATATACGTAAGCTGTAATGCAGTAACAATCACGGATTATCCACAAAATAAAAGAATAAAGATATTATAAAATCAAATATGAATTATTATTGTATAAGCTGCTGGATGGAGATAAATTCACTACCAAGTATTTTAAATGAGAACAAATAAATAACAAATGAAAGAATATGTTACAACAACAAAAGATGATCCAAGAGCAAGTCATCTTTGATAGAAAATAGAATATCACGATCTTGGCTAGAACTCCTACGGAAAGTCAAGAACACATACACCTAGAGAGACACCAGATTCTCAGAGGGACGTAACAAGATATAAAAAAATATGCCATATAAATTGAATATAAATATGTCAAAAGTCATAATTAAAATAAAATATTCCAAATCATAACATGGCATAGTATCCCATCATCGAAGTCGTGGACCATCCCAACAACCAAACAAGGACAAGAAGAGGCATACTACACCATGATGTACACTACCCTATGCCATGATTGGAACGGAGTGAGACAAGACATACTAAGGTCACCTAACCATTCTACTGTGTACATTCAGTTAAGAACAAATCTTCAACGCATGGGCACTCTGGCTATAATAGGTTCAGCAAAGTTCCTACTTGGGGCACCAGAGGCCAAGCGCATAGCGTTCTACAAATGTTAATTAGTGGCCAACCTTAGAGGGTAATCTCACACCTTATCTCCAGCTGAGCTTTCGGATTACTGAAAGGGAATGTGCAATCGTGGCCCATACGCTAAGAAATCGTCCTCCCCACCCTATGCATCTATCTAGGTCGCATCCACGACCATGTACCTCTACTAACTGTCAAGTCTTCTAACATGCCTATATTTGCAGTTAGATCTAACGCATGCGCACAAGTGATCAGCCAACATACGAGTTACCCTATATGCTACTCACAACTCGCACACATCACGTGGCACATCTATGTTAAAGTTTATGAAAAATGTACTAATAAACGGTAGTCCCTTAACTCTAGGTCTACATGCGAAGCAATGAAATATGACTAGCACTTATTGCAACATGTATAACTTGAAAGCATAGTAACCATAAACAATAAACCATAAACAATAAATCATGGGTGCGACTGGATGAACTGAAAATAATAGACAGTAAATATGCAGTAATAAAAAATAAAGATGCAAATAAATATAAGCAGTAAATATGACAATATATCTTGCCTGGTGGTGTGCGATGATCTAATAGTCTCAATTTTTCCAATAGCCATAGTTATTACGAAAGGTTCAGAATTCACGAGAAATTGGAGTGCACGATTAGTCATGATCAGTGAGAATAATAAAGAGGAAATTTTTGCGTAAGTAAATTACATAAATTATTTTTTAGAAAAATATTTATAACACTTAAAAACTATATTTTACTAGTCAAAATATGTTTTTAGATAAATACTGAAAAGTAAAAATTATTTTTAGGCTAAAAACCTAAGTTTGTGAAAATACAATTTTTAGGTAGGAAACTATATTTCATTAGTCATATACTTTTTAAAGAACTATTTTGAAAGTCTAGAAAAATCATTTTGGGGCTGAAATATATTTTTTGTCAAAATATAATTTAGGTCAAAATATCTATAATAATATATTTATTTAGAAAAGCATTAATAACTTCTTTAGAAATTGTTATTGTTTATATAAACTTGTTAGAAATAAAAATTTATATATACATACATATTGCCCAAAAAATCTAAAGTCTATATTTTTAAATATTTAAAACCCTTTCAAGATCCAAGAGTTTAAATCTAAAATAACTTATATAAACCATTTTTAAGAAAACTATTATTATAAAGAATTAAACCCTCAAATAAGCCCTTAAAAAGGATAATCCTTACATATGTATGAAAATACTTTATATGTATAAAATTCTTTGAAGTCCCCAAAACAAAATCAACATATAAAAGCCCATATCTTTTTATAAGAATCGAACCCAATATATTACTTAGAAACCCCCACATTAATTTCAATGGGCTGAACACTATATATATATATATATATATATATATATATATATATATATATATATATATATATATATATATATATATATATATATTTTATATATATGTATATTTTTATATATAAAATATATATATTTATATAATATATATGTGTGTGTGTATTTTGAAAAAAAGAATTTCAGCCCATTGGACTTGGCCCTAACAGCAGCCCACTGTTGTCCGATCTTACCAACCTAAAATGAAGAAGACAAAAAAGAGAGAAAGGAGGGGAAGAGTCATAGAGGATGAGCTGAGGAAAGAAAAGAGAGGCGAGAGCGAGAGAGAGGTGAAGAGAGAGAGACTCACCGCGGTGGCGGAGCTGGCGCTCGGCGCGGGCGGTTCGACAGCCGAGCGCTTGATACGGCGGTGCACGGCGAGGCAATCGGCGCTGCTCGATAGGGCAGCGACCCAGATCTGGAGAGTGGAGGAGTATGGGAAGTCACCTTGGTCGCGGTGCGGTGGTTCGAGCACAAAGACGGCGGCACTCGGTGACGACGAGGGTGGCTGTCGCGATTATCACCGAGGCCATCGATGACAGCTTGGCAAGAGGCGAATCGAGGGTTCGGCGGTCCACGCAGTGGGTCTTGGTCATCGGTGATGATGGTGAAGAGGTGGTCGACGAGGAGTGGAGGAGATGGCAGCCAAGGATTAAGGTTTTATTTTGGTGGCCATGGAGTTAGAGTTTGGTGGTCATGGAAGGTGGTGATAGTGCCCAGGTGGTGGGTAGGATAGTGTAGGGAGACGGAGATGACGACGGTGGTGCTGGCAGTAATGATGGTGAACGAAAGAGCTTTCAGGAGGTTGGTCGGGCTGGACTCGGGCTGCGGTGGTGGCGGTCGATGAAGGAGGTGGCCGTAGGTGGCCTGCATGACGCGGCCAGGGGAAGGCGACAGCCGATTAGGGTTAGGGTTTGATGTAGTTAGGGATGGTGTCGTGTTGGGTTGCGTCGTGTCGGGAGTGTCTGACACGATAGATGATGGGTTGTTACGGAGAAATCGTGTCCAGGATTGTCGGACTGAGAAAAATGTAATTGTAAAAATAATAAAGTAATGGAAAGACACTCGAGGTCGGATCCGAGGCCATCACGGTTGACACGAAGAAGTTGGAGACAGACACGATGCACGACACAATTGTGGATGGATGAGAATTGGATGTGGAACTATTTGGATTTCTAGGAAAAAGAGTAAGGAAGCTCTCCTTATATAGGAGGTGAGCTCATAGTTATATAAGGATTATGTCTTATAAATCCCCACTAGATAACTTTCAAATTAAATTTAAATCAAATTAAAATTATTTTGACAACATCTAATTCAAATTTAAGACTAGATAAATTTCGTCTTTAATTTAAAACTATTTAAAATATAGTCCAGTAAAAATCTAATCCTATTTGAAATTACAGCAAATAAATTTAAAATATCTTTTATAAATTTAAAATATTTTTCAAATAAATTTTAAATTCAAAATATACATGAATTTAAATCGTGTACCTCGCATGTAAGTAGTATATTTACATAAAACATTATTTTCTAATATAGTGCATATTATCTATATATATATAAAATATTATTTTCTAAATCCTTACCTATACTTGTATAAAGAAAATAGTCTTTATATAATAATAAAATAAATCAAGTTTGACAAATCTATGGCGACCTATTTTATAATCAAACCAAATAGAAAAAATTCCTTTACCCCTCGACGGGTGCTGGGCCTCTCAAGTCCCCCCTCAAAAAGCAGGCGTGCAACCAAGCCTTTACCCCCCCCCCCCTTAACCGGCAGGTTCTGGATAGCCAAGGAAGGGGATCTCCTGGACAGTGGCCACCCCTTAGGCATCGAGGAAGGTACTGCCGACCCCGCTTTCACCGACAGATTCAGGCAAGCCAAGGAAGCGGGTTTCTTAGACCGTGGCAATCCCCTATGTGCCCTGGAAGATCATCTTCATGAGCCAACCTGGCCAGAGACCAGTAACGGGACCTCCAGTGGCAACGGGGGCAACAGATCCACTACCTCTCCCACCAAAAAAACCTCCTCCAAAAAGAACAAGAACAAAAACAAACAGAAGCAGCAGACGACCATGAGAACTAGGTCCGCCTTGAAGCTTAACCTCCCCTCTTCCACTTCCTTATCCAATGCTTAACATCATCTCCTGGAACGTTAGAGGGCTTGGGAACAAACCGACGCTGAATAGAATTCTCAGCCTCAAGAAAACCAACCGTATCGACCTCTTAATCATTATTGAACCAAAAATCCCCAAAGAAGAAACAAAGCCACTCAACTTAAGCTAGGATTCCCCACGCCCTCTCGGGATGCAATGACATCTGGATTTTTCTCGTGCCGGAATTCAGATTTGGAATCATAAAAGATTCGCCTCAGGCTCTTTCTTGTTGAGTCGTACATCTGACCCTCTTGTCCCGCTCCATCCTATGAGCCGTCCAGGGAAGTTGTGACATCCCCGAACGCCGTCTGCTTTGGGATGACTTGCTGGAAGCCACTTTACCTTATCCTGGTATCCCGTGGCTCTACATCGGAGATTTCAACACAGTGTCCTGCAGAGAGGAGAAATCCGGGGGGCGATCGCCCCCCCAGACGGCGATGGATGATTTCAACAACTTTATTTTCCACGGCAACCTATCCCCCATCCCCTTCCATGGCAGTGCTTTCACCTGGTGCAACATGCAGGAGGGTCACCGTCGACAATACTCCCGTTTGGATCGAGCGATGGTCAACGTCGGTTGGTCTGACGTGGGCCTCAACACCCACCTCTCTCATTTAAACTCCACGGAATCAGACCACTCCCCCTACTAATCCGGATCGGCGACAACCACACCAGTACTAAAAAAGCCTTCCGCTTTCTCGACTTCTGGCGACATCATCCACAATTTCAGAACGTCATCAATGACGCTTGGAACTCTGTCTCGATCCTCGATCCTTTGGTGCGGATGGCGGCCAAACTGAAAGCCACTCGTAAGGCATTAGCATCCTGGAGCCAACACGCTTTTGGTGACATATTCCAGGCTATCAAGGTGGCAGAGGACGACGTCACTCGTGTCGAGCACTAGTTCACCATCAACAGTTCTCCGAATGCCCGCGCCGCGCTCAACCTTGCCAGAGCTCTTCTCAAATCCCGGCTTAAAGTGGAAACGAAATTCTGGAGACAAAAAGCTAGATTGACCTGGGACACCGATGGTGACCGGAATACCGGTTTCTTTCACGCTTGTGTCAAAGGCCGCAGAAACAAATTAAAATTACACCGGATATATGACGACAATGGAGCCCTTCTGGAGGACCAAGGTGACATTCATGCGGCTGCGAAAAACTTCTACCATAACCTTTTCACTAAAGAGCCGGTCGTTAAAGACGCCGCGCTCCTGTCCGAGATCCCATCCCTCATCAGCGACAGCGAGAATGAGACCTTGTTGGCTACTCCTTCAAAGGAGGAGGTCAAGGAGGCCGTCTGGTCCATTAATAAACACAGTGCTCTGTGGCCTGATGGTTTCAACGGCGTCTTCTTTAGAAACTGTTAGGGCATCTTAAAATCTGACTTACTGGAGGCCACCATTGCCTTTTTCCAAGGGGCGAGATACCCCAATTCCATCTCTTGTGCCAACATCATCCTCATTCCTAAGAAAGACAACCCGAAAACCTTCAAAGACTTTCGTACTATCAGCTTATGCACCTTCACCAATAAGTTCATATCGAAGATCGTTGCCAACCGGATGTCCAACCTCCTCTCTGATGAGCAAAGCGGGTTTGTTAAAGGCCGGAACATCACTGACAACATCCTCCTTGCATAAGAGACGATCACATGTATGAAGTTCCCGTCTAGGGGGGAGCGTTGCCATCAAACTGGACATGGAGAAGGCTTACGACCGCCTGGACTGGCAAATCATGATCTGGGTCCTCAGGGCTTTCAGATTTTCTGAACCCTGGATTGACATCATTTTCAGATCCATCAACAACGCTTGGTTTTCCACCGTCATCAATGGCCAGGCCGCTGGGTTCTTCCGATCCACCCGCGGGGTTAGACAGAGGGACCCACTCTGTTGGTGCTTTATTTACATGGAGAGAGCTTGCTCTCAACATGCCTTGTAAAATTTTAGTCCCACATTGGAAAAGCACCATGAGTTATCTCAACATATATACTTGGGTGTGTTGTTGAGAGATGCACATGGGGTGGTGACCCTAAGGAGGGAACCATGTGGGTGATTTTACTAGGAGGTAAGAATAAGGCTCCAAGGATTAAGCATTAATGCTTTTGTCATTCTCTTGGATTAATTCCACTTGGAGCTAAGCCCCAAAGGGGCTTAGCGACTCGGACTCGGACTCGGACTCGGACTCGGACTCGGACTCGGGCTCGGGCTCATGGGCTCATGAGGCGTAATGTGGCATTTTGTTGGCGCACTTTGCACTTAGCACGTCAGCAGTCATGCGGTCTTTATGCGGCTCATATACGGCCATGCGGTCTTATGCGGCATGCGGCTCATATGCGACCTCATGCGGCTCATGCGGTTCATGCGGTTCATGCGGCCATGCGGTTCATGCGGTTCATGCGGCCATGCGGTCCATGCGGCTCATGCGGCTCATACGGCTCATGCGGTCCATGCGGCTCATGCGGCTCATGCGGTCCATACGGTCCATGCGGCTCATGCGGCACATGCGGTCCATGAGGCCCAAGCGGTCCATGCGGCCAGGCTGCTGCTGCTGCTGCCGCATGGAGGGCTACGCTGACTGTGCAGATTTCAAATCGGTTATGGAAAGGGTGAATCAATGCGATTAATTCAGATTCTATCTTTGTGGGATTTGAATTAATTTCGTTACTTTTGTGGGATTTGAATTAATTCAGTTCCTATCTTTGTGGGATTAGAATTAATTCGTTGCTATCTTTTTGTGATTTGATTCAATCTTTCCATAACTGAAGAGGCGGCTAGGGTTTCCCCCCTCTCTCTATAAATACTCTCTTCTGGCCTCCTTTGTGACCACTACGAAAATACAAGTCAGAAAAGGAGAAAGAGAGAGAGAGCTGCTGCCGCCGTTGCAAGTCCATCCGAGGAGTCAGAACAGAGGTGACATCGAGCGTTCCACAAGTTATTCAACTTGCTGGTTCCTGGAAGCAGATCGTGTGGGGCGAATCTTGCTTTGAGCTACGGTGTTTTGACACCCCAGCATTGTTCTTCTTCTCATCTCTCTCTAGTTTTATTGTAATTCGTTCTGTCCCAATTGCAACACGTTTGCAAGGAAGAACGAGAGATCTTCTCTTCTCTTTTTCCCTCCTTCAGATTGTAATTTGGCTATTTGATTTATTGTACCATCGTAGATCTTGAGTTTGATCACTGCAAAATTTTTGTGTGACATCTCAGATCTCGATTGCATCTGTTTTTCCATCTTTGATCAAGCCCCGGGACTAACAGTCTCAAAGCAAGATCCGTATAGATGGAAAACATTAATGCTTCGCTCCTCCAATCGGACTTCTGCAAGTTGGAAAAGTTCGATGGAGAGCATTATCAAGTCTGGAAGAGAAAGGTGTACCTAACTCTTCAACTAAAAGACGTTGATCATGTTCTGTTGGAGGAAGAACCCTCTGTTCTAGACACTGGATCTACTGCCGCCATCAACGCGGCTACCAAACTCCAGGCCAAGTGGAGAAGGAAAAATAGCATCTGCAGGCTTCTCATCCTGAATGCTATGGAGGATTCCTTGGCAGAATCCTATTCAAAGAAGGAACTTGCCAGAGACATATGGGAGTCTGTGGAAAATCTGTATGAAGAAGACAAGAACAGGAGCAAAATGTTTGTGGTTGAAAAATATCACAAATTGCTCTTTGAGGACGAAAAGTCCATGTTACCACAGGTGAAAGAATTTCTGAAGCTGCGTCAGAAACTGTAAGACGAAGAGATGCCCCTTCCCGACAAGTTTGTCGTCGGAGGGATCGTCTCAAAACTTCCTGCTGGATGGAGTACCTTCTATGTAAGGATGCACAGAAAGAAGCTAGACATTAGCTTGGGAGATCTACTTCAAGAGATCCATGTTGAGGACGAGATGCGTTCTCAACAGAAGGTGGACACTCTGTCCAAACAGTTGGCTAAAGCCAATCTTGTGCAGACGAGAGATTCCAAGGGGAAGCAGACGGCTTCTCATCCCAAGAAGAAGGACTTCGCTAATCTAAAAGTGAAGGGTCCTTCTTTCAAGCAACAGAAGACTAAGTCCCACGTGACTTGTTATAATTGTGGCAAGAAAGGCCACTACAAGAGTGAATGCAGATCTAAGCCTAAACAATCAGAGAAAGGTGAGCCTAATAAGGTTTCATTGGTTTCTAACGTTGTTGCTATGATCGGACAGGTCACAACTGTGGGGGTTGACTCTGACTGGTGGATAGACACTGGTGCGACTTGCCATGTCTGTTCAGGCAAGGAATGGTTCGTCACGTACCAGCCGATATCTGAGAAGGTTGTCATGGCGAACCAGGCCCAAGCTGAAGTTCTGGGGATCAGGACCGTGGAACTGAAACTCACTTCTGGGAACACTCTGACGCTTCAAGGTGTGAAGCATGTTCCGACGATTGCCAAGAACCTGATCTCTGGGAGCCTGCTCTGTAACGCAGGCTTGAGGATGGACATCAATGCTGGTCAGATGGTGATGTCCAAGAAAGGAA
The DNA here is from genome assembly GCA_029216955.1 of Iris pallida. NCBI lineage: Eukaryota > Viridiplantae > Streptophyta > Magnoliopsida > Asparagales > Iridaceae > Iris > Iris pallida. The sequence goes on along the minus strand of JANAVB010033220.1, from coordinate 19,134,319 downwards.
CATACTTCGGGAAGGCTTATCAAACCGAAGGCATGTTTAAAATTCAGCTTGTTAACCAGTTTGAAGACATTAATGCAGTTGCATTTTCTGATTATTCTCTTGAGTTGTGGCATAATAGACTAGGACATGTTCATTGTAAGGGAATTAACAAAATGTCTAGTCTAGGACTTATCTCCAAATGTGGGGGTAAGGTGGAGAAGTGTGAGGTGTGTGCTCAGACGAAGATCACAAGAAAACCCTTTCATAGGGTCAATAGAAGCACAGATCTTCTGGAGTTGGTGCACTCCGATATCTGTGACTTCAAACATTTCTCCACGAAGGCCGGGATGAAGTATTTCATAACCTTCATCGACGACTTCTCAAAATACGCGTTCGTCTACTTGCTCAAGTCCAAAGACGAAGCTTTCGAGAAGTTCAGAGAGTTCAGGGCCGAGGCTGAACGGCAGACTGGACAACAACTCAAGAGGCTGAGAAGTGATCGAGGTGGGGAGTACAGGTCTCATGAATTCGCATCGTTCTGCAAAGAACATGGAATCATATGCGAGACTACTGCTCCATATTCTCCTCAATCCAACGGAGTAGCAGAGAGGAAGAACCGGACATTAACAGAAATGATGAATTCCATGCTGCTCACTGCAGGTCTTCCAAAATGCTACTGGGGAGAAGCTGCATTAACGGCCACTTTCATTCTGAATAGAGTGCCATATGCAACTTCGGACGTAACTCCTCATGAACTCTGGTTCAAAGTCAGACCCAACTTGAATGTCATTCGAGTGTGGGGGTGTCTGGCGTATGTGAAGCTTCCAGATCTGAAGATTCAGAAGCTGGGGACAAGGACTACGAAGGCTATCTTCTTGGGGTATGCCGAGAAGAGTGATGCTCGGAGATTTCTTGATATTGAATCAAATCATATTATCGAATCTCGCGATGCTGAATACTTTGAAGACAAGTTCGCAAAAGACAAAAACATTATTCTTTCGGACATTCCGAAAAATGATGTAGGTACTAATGAGACTGAAATCTCATACGAGCCAGTAGTCCAAAAAGAAGCTGTTGTTGATGAAACAACTCTTCCACCAGAACTCGTCGAGCCGTCAGCTAAGCGAGCGAGGAGACCGAAAGATTTCGGAGATGACTTTGTCACCTATCATGTGGAAGCAGATCCGCTTACCTATGATGAGGCGATGAAGACCAGAGATGCTATCTTCTGGAAGGAGGCAGTGAATGACGAGTTTGACTCTATCACCTCCAATAACACATGGATGTTGGTAGATCTACCTGAAGGAGAAAAGTCCATCGGATGTAAATGGATCTTCAAGAAGAAGATGAAGGCAGATGGAACTATTGACAAGTTCAAGGCCAGGCTGGTCGCCAAGGGATTTTCTCAGAAACAGGGGATAGACTACTTTGATACGTACGCTCCAGTAGCTCGGATGACCACCATCAGGATGTTAATCGCTCTAGCAGCTATACATAAGTTGGTGATACATCAGATGGATGTAAAGACAGCATTCCTGAATGGGGAGCTGACCGAAGAGATTTACATGCAACAGCCAGATGGATTTGTCGTCAAAGGTCTTGAAGACAAAGTCTGCAAGTTGGTGAAATTATTATATGGTTTGAAGCAAGCTCCCAAGATGTGGCATGAGAAGTTTGACAAAGTTATTAGGTCAAATGGCTACAGAGTCAGCGAGACGGACAAATGTGTTTACACAAAGTTCGCTGATGGAAGAGGAGTCATCGTTTGTCTGTACGTGGACGACATGCTAATCCTAGGTACGGATATAGGCTGTGTCACAGAGACAAAGAAGTTCCTCTCAACCAAGTTCAGTATGAAGGACTTGGGGGATGCAGATGTCATCTTGGGCATTAAGATCATCCGGACAGACACTGGAGTAGCGCTGTCACAATCTCACTACATTGAGAAGATGCTCACACGCTATGGGTATAAGGATCTTCCAGGGATCGATACGCCATACATGTGTGATCAAAAGCTGAAGCCAAACTCGAAGAAAAGCGTCAGGCAGCTGGAGTATTCTAGCGTTATCGGAAGTCTGATGTACGCAACTACTGCCACAAGGCCTGACATAGCTTTCGCCGTGGGAATGCTGAGTCGGTTCACAAGCAACCCAGGGATTGAGCACTGGAAAGCTGTGAAGCGGGTAATGAGATATCTCAAGAAGACTCAGACATATGCACTGCACTACAACGGGTATCCGACAGTAGTGGAAGGCTTCAGTGATGCTAGCTGGTGTTCAGAGGTGGAAAGCGAGAGATCCACAGGTGGATATGTCTTTTCCTTGGGTGGAGCTGCTATATCGTGGAAGTCGAAGAAGCAGACTATACTCTCTCGTTCCTCCATGGAATCTGAATTCTATGCACTTGAAACTGCAGCAGATGAAGCAGAATAGCTTCGGGAGCTCATGTATGATCTTCCAGTGGTTGGGGCTCAGATACCGGCGATACCGATATACTGTGACAACCAGGCGACTGCGGCGGTGGCATCAAATGACCTCTTCAACGGGAAGAAGAGGACTGTGCGGTTGAAGCACAGGGCAGTACACGATCTTATCAAAAGAGGTGTAATTGCAGTGGTTGATGTTCGGAGTCAGGAGAACCTGGCAGATCCGTTCACAAAGGGCCTCAAGCGCCAGTTGGTCGAGGACACAGCTTGTAAAATGGGCTTGAAGGCATTCTGATAGTGTGTCTTTGTAATCCTACCATAAAGTTTTATGCTATTAGTTCAAAGAGAAATCTACTAGGCATCTAACTTTTGGTTCAAAGGAGGATCACTGACTGGGAAACTATCAGGTAACAGTGGGTACTTGTTCTCTGGAACATGGAAGGGATACGGACCCATAACCACTGTTGTCTACTATGTATTTTTCTGCAGAAAAACAGATCTTGTGGAAGGTTGGCTTAAACGCCTTAATGAGTTCTCAGGCAGAGTGAATGTCTGGTGTGCTTTATAGGAAGCACGGTAGAGCAGCACTACAAGGAGTGAAACTCCAATGTACAGTGGGATGACTCCACCATGAGGTTCCCAGGTAGGGGTAATGCCTCGGCTTTGCAAGCCAAGTCATAGCGGCGTAGCACCGCAAATAGGCAGGTAGCCTAATGCTGTATGACGTAATTAAAGAGTTGTAGACAGCACTACAAAGGGGAGGATGGCCCCATGTTACAGTGGCACGACACCACGATGAGGTACCCAGGTAGGGGTAAAGACTCGGCATTGCAAGCCATGTCGTTGCGGCGTAACACCGCAAGGAAGCCTTAGGCTTCATGCTGGGTAGTTTGGCACTACAAAGAGGCTTGTGACCTCATGCTACAGTAGTATGACACTACGATGAGGTTCCCAGGTAGGGGTAATGCCTCGGCTTCAGGCCATGTCATAGCGGCGTAGCACCGCAAGGAAGCGCAAGGCTTCATGCCATATCTCTTTAATAAAGAACTCACCTATAGTGTATGGAAAGAGATATCAGGCCGTCTCTTGAGGGTAAACTTGTAGACGCCCAAAATTATACACTGAAACCAGGCTGGCACAGGGCCTTTAATGTGCAGCCAGAAGCACACGTAACTACACTTTGTGAGTGGGAAGAATTACAATTGTGGTGCAGAATTCAAGGCGTAGTCCATTCTTGTATCACATTGTTATTTAACCCATACGGGAAGATTCAAGTCGTCAGCGACATCTATCCTAATGCAAAATGGACAGTTACTGTGGGGAACGCTCAACCCTGGACACATATATATGTTGTGATATGTGGGGGATTGTTGGTGCTTTATTTACATGGAGAGAGCTTGCTCTCAACATGCCTTGTAAAATTTAGTCCCACATTGGAAAAGTACCATGAGTTATCTCAACATATATACTTGGGTGTGTTGTTGAGAGATGCACATGGGGTGGTGACCCTAAGGAGGGAACCATGTGGGTGATTTTACTAGGAGGTAAGAATAAGGCTCCAAGGATTAAGCATTAATGCTTTTGTCATTCTCTTGGATTAATTCCACTTGGAGCTAAGCCCCAAAGGGGCTTAGCGACTCGGACTCGGACTCGGACTCGGACTCGGGCTCGGGCTCGGGCTCATGGGCTCATGAGGCGTAATGTGGCGTTTTGTTGGCGCACTTTGCACTTAGCACGTCAGCAGTCATGCGGTCTTTATGCGGCTCATATGCGGCCATGCGGTCTTATGCGGCATGCGGCTCATATGCGGCCTCATGCGTCTCATGCGGTTCATGCGGTTCATGCGGCCATGCGGTTCATGCGGTTCATGCGGCCATGCGGTCCATACGGCTCATGCGGCTCATGCGGTCCATGCGGTCCATGCGGCTCATGCGGTCCATGCGGCTCATGCGGCACATGCGGTCCATGCGGCACATGCGGTCCATGCGGCCCAAGCGGTCCATGCGGCCAGGCTGCTGCTGCTGCTGCCGCATGGAGGGCTACGCTGACTGTGCAGATTTCAAATCGGTTATGGAAAGGGTGAATCAATGCGATTAATTCAGATTCTATCTTTGTGGGATTTGAATTAATTTCGTTACTTTTGTGGGATTTGAATTAATTCAATTCCTATCTTTGTGGGATTAGAATTAATTCGTTGCTATCTTTTTGTGATTTGATTCAATCTTTCCATAACTGAAGAGGCGGCTAGGGTTTCCCCCCCTCTCTCTATAAATACTCTCTTCTGGCCTCCTTTGTGACCACTACGAAAATACAAGTCAGAAAAGGAGAAAGAGAGAGAGAGCTGCTGCCGCCATTGCAAGTCCATCCGAGGAGTCAGAACAGAGGTGACATCGAGCGTTCCACAAGTTATTCAACTTGCTGGTTCCTGGAAGCAGATCGTGTGGGGCGAATCTTGCTTTGAGCTACGGTGTTTTGACACCCCAGCATTGTTCTTCTTCTCATCTCTCTCTAGTTTTATTGTAATTCGTTCTGTCCCAATTGTAACACGTTTGCAAGGAAGAACGAGAGATCTTCTCTTCTCTTTTTCCCTCCTTCAGATTGTAATTTGGCTATTTGATTTATTGTACCATCGTAGATCTTGAGTTTGATCACTGCAAAGTTTTTGTGTGACATCTCAGATCTCGATTGCATCTGTTTTTCCATCTTTGATCAAGCCCCGGGACTAACACACTCTCTTCCACCATTTTCATCATTGCGAAAGAAGCCCTCAGCAGAAGCCTCAACAGCATGCCCAGATTGCCCGGTTTCCACCACTTCCATACCACCCAGGCTACCCGCTTATCACTCACCTGGCGTACGCGGATGACGTCCTCATTTTCTCCTTTGGAGACGTCGAATCGATCGAGGTGGTTCTTAGTACGCTCGAACGGTACACCAGATGCTCCGGACAGCGCGTCAATAACAATAAGAGCGTCATCTACACCCATCACAAAACTGACAGATCTCGCTCTACGGAGCTCTCCAACATAACCTCATTCGCCACGGCCTACCCGCCTTTCCTGTACTTGGGCTGTCCGCTAGTGTACGGGAAGACGAACTCGGGCATATACGAGCACCTTGTAGACAAGATCCGCAAACTGATCGTGGGATGGCACAACGCTACTCTTTTCCCCGGGGGTAAAATGATCCTCATCAAACATGTTCTTTCTTCCATCCCGTTATTCACCCTAGCTGTCTGCTTCCCTCCCAAGAAGGTCCTCCACTCTCTCGAGGCCCTATTCACCAAGTTCTTCTGGGGTCATAGCGACGGTAAGGACAAACACCACTGGGCCAGTTGGGACACCATGGCCAAACCCACAGAAGAAGGAGGTCTGGGATTCAGCAGACTAGCCCACATCGTGGACGCATGCTCCATGAAGCTGTGGTGGAAGTTGCGAGCGGAGACCTCGTTGTGGACGAGGCTTATGAGAGCCAGATATTCTAGATTCTCTCATCTAACGGAGGCGGTCACCAACAACAGATCTTCAGCGTCGTGGCATCGCTTAACTCGGGGACGCATCCTCGCAGAACCTTTAATCCGACTTATGTTAGGCGACGGGCGATCATCGGCCTGTCAGGAACGGTGGCTTAGTGTAGACACCATCCAGCCCAATGTTCGTACACCGCAGGGATACGAGATTAGGGATCTTTGGGAGGAAAGTTACGGATGGAATTGGAAGAGGGTCAAAAATTGGCTCGGATAGCCGACGGCCGACGGTCTCCTTGCTGCTAACCTTCGTGTCACTAACACACCTGACACGTGGAGATGGTTCCCTAACCCATGCAGGAATTTTATGCTGGCTTCCGCCAGAACAGTTGTTAGAGGCGGTGGCGTGCTGAATACCACGTACACTAAGTTTTGGCATTCTTGCATTTTCACCAAATGGTCCATCCTTATCTGGCGTGCATTACGCCGGAAGCTTCCGACGGACGACTCAATAAGATCTATCAGATTTAGCCTCGTGTCCAGATGCTTCTGCTGCGTGGAGCACTCTTCGGAATCGGTAGAGCACGTTGTAAGCCCACTTTCCGAGTTTTCAAATTTTTTATTTTAGTTATAGCTTTTAAATAAATTTTTCTGGTTAGAAAATAAATAAATAACAATTTAAAAGTAATGTTCATTTTCTATTATCGATAAATTAAAGGGACTTGCTAAATTTATTTTTAGAAGAGATAGACTTCTAGAATTTTTGGATCATTTATTATTGCAATTATGTTTCGAATATTATTTGATATTATTAAAATATTATTATAGAGTACCATTTACAAAATATTAAATTAGTTAGGATAAATATGTTTTAAATATCGTTAATAAACTGCGGTATCATTTCTAATCATTGTAGATTAATCTCGATTAAACCTAGAACTCACCAGATTTGATAATTATTGGAGTTGTCGTTTTATGATTTAGGTTATAAAATTTCTTTGAATATTATTGGATGAAATCAGATATTACTTAAATTATTGTAGTAATCAACTGTTCGATTTAGATTTGAATCTATGCGATTTCAAATTATTGAATATCTCGAGTATCGTTTTAAAGCGTCACTATTACAATCTCTAATAGATTATGATTGGATTATCATCGATCCAATCTTATCCCTCTAATGTAGTTTTAAATGCTCAAGATATTAATATGTAAATATTAATGTTGGTTGAGGGAAAAAGACATGGGAGGTTTTGTAAATAACCAATTTTATATGAGGACTTCGGCTTATATTTCTATTCTGGTGTTAAATGATTATATATTCAAACTCATATTCAATCCAGGAGAGGAACCGAATTAAATATCACTTCTAATCTCCCTAGGATTTAGATCTATCTATAGTCTGATTATGGAGAGGTCAGCCGATCTCTTTTCATCACAAGCATAGAATTACATCACCACCACTATCGTCGTGCCCCTGTTCCGCTTACGACCACCACCAATACCAGTACCACCCTCTCCGGTTTCCTCTATCAAACTACCATCCGACGTCCCCTGTCACCACCCACATTCACCACCATGGTCAGTCCACCATCACAACCACAGCCAATAACAAAATATGTGTCCCGGTGTCCGTGTCCTTGTTTGCATCCATGCTTTCCATCCAATTCTTACACCCGTGCAAAATCTTGTGTCCGAATCGGACACAAACGTAGAAAACCAAAGCAACCCGTGTCCAACATCCGGACACGATCCGAACTCACAACAAAAAGATTCCAGAATCAAATCCTAACCTAATCCTCGGAGCTTCCACCTGACCGTCGCACCCATGTGCCGCAGCGCCGTGCCATCTCCGATCCTGGGTGCACTGAGGCCAACATCTGACTGCCGCCGCCGTGAAGAATCGACCGCCCGGGACTCCGTGCTCTGCCGAGCCCGCGTGGTCCGCATCGCCGTAGAATTCTTCCCCCGACCGGAGCTGTAAGCCCTCGCTGCCACCCACCGGAACCCACTCCTCAAAGCGCCATCACCGCCACCTAAGATCCGGAGCTCCGTAGCGGCCGCTGTCCAGTTCTCTCCTCCCCGCATCGACTGTCGACGTCGTGCGCAAAGCTCGGAGAAGTGTACCACCCTTCACCGTCGGTGGGAAATCTTGCACCGCGCCTCCGTCAAACAAACTCGGCGAACCCTCCCTCTTTTTTGCTCCCGACGTGCCGATCCAGATCTCGAGGACCCAGCTGCTTCGCCAAACTCCGGTGAGCTCCTACTACTACTCCTTCTCCTCTTCTTCTTCCTCTTCTCTCGATCTCTCTCTCTCTTTCCCTCGTGTTCTTCTCTGAAGAAACATTAGGGAAGAGAGTTATATTTCCCCTCCTTCTCTTTCTTACATTATTTCCACTAATAAGTGCACATAAATGCACATAAGGAAGAATGTTCCTTCATTGTCATTGAAAATCGAGAAAGGAAGGGGAGAAAGTAGGAGTGTGCATCGGTCGGTGGTCGACCTATTTGATTCCAACCGAAGTCGTACCGAATTTAATCGGTTTGAAAATAAACAAAACCGAACCAAACCGACCAAATGGTTGGTTCGGTTTTGAAACCGACCGACTTGGTTCGGTTTGGATTGGTTCGACTTGGTCGATTTTGATCACATAAAAAATGGACTGTATACTTTTTTTTGTGAAACCTCAGTCAACTTGTACTTTGCAACAGTAAATGTTATTCAGCATCTTCAATTCAACTTGTGCTTTGCAGGTGGAGAAAAATGCCAATTATACGTATAAAAAAAATCATATACATTCAACCAAAAGTCCCTTTCATGTGCACACGAGCAATTAGAAAAGAATAGGAGCCGCAAGTACTCCTCTCTGAGAGTAGAGAGAGAGAGAGAGCTCTTTCAACTTCAACTTAATAAATGTCTGTGATGTGAATAAATGACCAAACCGGTATAATACAACCCAATGAACCCATACCCAACTGGCCAATCATAATTATTTAACAAGAATTTGGTTCGGTTCGGTTTAGACGGTTTTTGGCATAACCAAATCGTGAACCGAACCGAGTCGGTCGATTTTGAAAAAATTGAAGCCGAACCAAACCAACTGAACCATCGATTCGGTTTAAAACCAATCGGTTCGGTTTGACTTGGTTCGATTTGGTCGGTTTGACTTAATTGTGCACAGCCCTAGGAGAAAGTATTAATTATTTAGGTAATATATTATTTCATACACTGTATAATATGTTAACCATATTTTATAGATTTTGTGAAGTTGTGGTACTACCACTTTGTTTCTCTGTTGGGTTACTCTTTAATAAGTCGGTTTTCATGACATGGACTTATGTACATTCATGTATGCTGCTAGTGTCTACTGCCATGCCAATTTGTTCATGCCATGGACTTATTATTATTATTTTATATTATTATTATTATTAGCCATGCCAATTTGTTCATGCCGTGGACTTATTATTATTATTGCTATTGCTATCATAATGTTATTGGGGTTAATTATTAGAATTATTTAAGTTGTTTTGGTAAATATACATATTCCCTAAAATTATATTATACTGGAAGAGTGGAATTTAGTTTGGGCCAAAGGTCCTACACAAATGGTTCAATCAAATCTTTTGGGCTTTTATTCAATTTATAATCAATTATTTTATATAAGTATTATAAGATAAATATTTTCCTTAAAATGGAGGGGGGGGGGGGGGGGGGGGGGGGGGGGGGGGGGGGGGGGGTGATAATACCTACTATACTCCTAATATATAGTTATATTTTTAAGATGATTTTTCTAGAATATTTTAGCTAAATAAAAATACATAATTTCGAGGTACCATAAATAGGTTATGAATATTTTCTACAGGCTTTTGCATTTCAAAATTATTAATTGGGTTCGGCATGATATTATTAATAGAATTTTTATATAATTATTGGCATAAATATTTGGGCTTTCATTTATATGGGTTTTCTTATGTTTCAAAGATTGGTTTTGGAATTATTTTAGGTTTAGGCTTCAAAGCCCAATGAATAAATTGCCTTGATGCTTTTATTAAAATTAACTATTAGTATGGACCTTGGCCTTAGTATACTTTTGGGTTATTAATGTTTTTAAAATTATGATTTTTGTTGATATTTAAACAAGGGTTTTCGAAGATAATCTAAATCTCGTATGTAGTTAAACATAAGTCTTAAACTTGACATTATCTTCCAAATAGATTTATATATGATTTTAAATAAGTTGTATATAAATATATATTTTTCAAATGTTGGGCTTTTGATTAAATAGAGTCTGAAACTATATTTAAAATATATATTAGCTTAAAATAAATAAATAGAAGAATATAAATATTTTTAAGATATGGTTCGACTAAAGGTTTAACTTCTCCTAAATCAATTTCCCTCTCCGATTTAGACTATTCTCGATCGTGACGATTTTGGATTTCTTCGTATCGATCTTAGGTAATTGAATGATTCTGAACTCAATGGAATTATTGGTTTCACCAGCAAAGGACCTCAGGCAAGTGCACTTTCTGATTGCTTTTCGATTCATAGTAGTTTTTATGTTTCATGTTTATACATATGTCTTGCTGCTTGTTGACACGCTCGTCACACGGAGATTAGTATTATGGATTTATTTTATTTCTTGACTGTCATTTTCATGATTATCATGCTTACGACTTGATTCCATGAGTACTAGCCGGGAGGGAAAATATCTTTGTAGACGTGTGAACTACCCCTTACCCATCCCAAAATGTCTGATCTTGACTGATAGCAGCTGCACACGACACTTGCAAGGTGTCGTATTTACCCCTTAGCCATTCACATGTCGAACAAGAAATTTCAAAACACATAGATAGTTGTCTTTTATTTATTTCCTTGTTTTCTTCACCGCTTGCCATGACATCAGTTACTTTCTAGTCTTCACCTCATATATGTTATTTTTATGTCTTATGAATTCTATTATGTTTTCGTATTGCCGTCGGTTTGTGTGCTTGTTCCATTCTGTAGAAGCATGGAAAAGAACTAGAAAAGTCCATGCGGCTCAAAACAGAAGAAGCCCATGCGGCTCAAAACAGAAGGAGCCTCATGCGGCTCAGAAATCTATCAGAGCCTTATGCAGCTCAGAAACTCTTCAATAGCCTCATGCGGCTCAGGAAAGAAGCACGTGACCCTATGCAGCTTGCCTTTACAGCTGGCCATAAAGTGACTGCTCCCATTAAATGCTCTGACATAAAGTGATAATTCTGACATTAAAACTGAAATGATGAACTTCGACATGACGACGTATTTTTCGGGAAACGAAAAAAATCTCCTTTGCAGCTGGCACGATCCACCAACTACAAAGCTCCAAATGCGGCTGCCACCACCCCATGCGGCTGATGCTCGCACGCGGCTTGGATCGTGGAGACCCTCGTCATGCGGCTCAAATTATAAGAAGTCACCCCATGCGGCCGTTGTTCTCATGCGGCTCGGATCATGGGGATCATCTCCATGCGGCTCAAATATTGAGAGGCCATGTCCATACAGCCTTGACACGTGACTAGTCCTATGCGGCTTAATTGGAAACCACCCCTATGCGGCTCAGATTTCGGAGGCTACACCTATGCGGCTGTCACCTTCATGTGGTTCAGAACCTAAGAAGCTACCCTCATGCGGCTTTGGCTCGCGGTTATGACACGTGGCAGAATATCAGCTTCCCACGTGGCACTAAATCAATCAAGTGTCATCAACAAATCCCAACAACCAGATTTAGTGCAATCATCATAATTATTCGAATCAAAACAGATTTATTGCAGTCACGCGGGTTAAACACGTGGCAGGAAATCCGAGCTTCCAAAGATTAATGACAATCAACATTGATTCCCATACGGATTTTGCACAATCAGCATTAATTGTCCAGATTCGTTGCAATCAAGATTAGTGGTCCAGATTAATTGCCAACAAAATAGGATCAAGGAAAATGGCAATTAAATCCCCAAGCCGTCGACTTTTTAGGGTAATCATTGCAAACCCTAATGATGACACCCCACTCCTATAAATAGCAAGGTGCCATTCCCTTGTAAAAAGATCCCCGATCCAAAACCAAAAAAAAATAGCAAGGTGCCATTCCCTTGCAAAAGAGATCCTCTCCACCCGGCTGGACACACAGAGAGACAAAGGCGCGCATAGAAGAGTCTTCCCATCTTGAGAGCAGTTCTTTACCGGAGCCAAGGCTACGTCTGATCGTCCAAGGAGTAAGGCAGAGCGGCCGTCGCTTTCCCGAACCTCTACCGTCACCCCCAGAATCCAAACTAAACAAGCGTACTTAGATTGATGTACCTAGGTTTTCGTCCCTAGGCTTTCTTTGTACGAGCGAGTTTGTATTGTGAAGTAAAAGTCCAGTCCTCCCATATAATTGTTCTGTTCTTTTATAATCAATGGCAAACACGATGGCGACTCTGCAGGGGACTAACTTCTCCATGGCTGAGGAGTTGGTGACGCAATCAGACGCAGCCAGACTTGGATCCATTCAACAAATGCTGGTCGTCCGGTTCGACCAACAGGCGTTTGAAGAAATGCTCTCCGACGGGAGTGCTGGCCCGGTCCAGCGGCGAGCCTGCACAAAGAAGTCCCGCAGGGAGTGGAGACCCAAAAATTTCGCTCCTCCCCAAGCTCTCGAAGAAGTACTCTCTGTTGCCCGAGACAGCGGAGAAGTCTCGCTTGCGGCCCCACTTCAGACCATAGAGGACACTGCTGTCCCCAAGTCCGGCAGAAGAAAACACTATGATGCTGGACTTGCAGGGGCAAAGAGGAACTCTATGCAGTCCAAACCGCATAAGGGCGCTAGCCGCATGGAAGCTCATGCGACCGCAACTGCCAACCGTATGGAGAAAACTCATGCGGCCACAACGTCAGCTGCATGCAGAAAACCCATCGGCCAAAATTTCTAGTCGCATGCAGACGTCCTGCACGGCCATGACATCTAGCCTCATACATAAAGTTCATGCGGCCACAAAGGATAGCCGTATGCCGACAGCCTGTACGGCCACGACTCCTAGCCGCATACAGAAAGGTCATACGGCCACACATACCAGCCACATGTAGACAGCCTGCACGGCCACCGATCCCAGCCGCATACCATCTATCTAATGCGGCTCACGGTCAGTCTTTGACCGCCTCTCATACGGTCCTGACCACGAAGGCTCTCTGGAGCATATGCCAGACTCTGTTGTGACCAGCTTGGACTCTTCATACTATACACTCTCAGGTGCTAGAAGGAGAAAGCCTTGGGCAGCACGGGCTCGACGAGCTCAGTCGGTTGTCCCAACTTCTGACTATCAGGGCGTCCCGCTGACTATTACGCGGGCCCCTGATGGAAAGTTGTATAAAACTATCCGCGTCCAGCCCCCGGCAGCCGACGAACGGGATACTTATCGAGAATCTCCCAATAACGATCAGGGGCAAGCACTCGTACGACTCCCACATCAGGGAGCAGGCAGGAGGCCAACACGCTTATGTGCTCAGAAATCCTGGACTCACAAATCGGGTGACTTGCACAACGTGGTTCTTCACAAGCGCAAGGAAAGAGACAAAGATTTGATGTGCAACGAGTCCTGTCAAAGACATCAATGCACCCAAGTCATAGTCAACTGCTGCTGCAACAAGGCAGCAACACAAAAAGACCGGCGGTCCGTCTTCCAAAGGCTGCAACACCCAAGCTCAGAAGACGAGACGCTTCTTGTCGCCTCTTGCAATTCTGCTCTGAAGATTCCCGGCAGTGGAAGAGGGAAGAAAACAAATGTCCCAAGCCCAAAAATTTCCACTGGCGTAACCAAAAAAGTTCCTTCTAAACGGTTGTCTACCACCGTTGCAGGAGGAGTTTACCAAGGTACCCGCTCAAAGATGAAATCTGCCATACTGGGAGATTTGTCCACATTTATGGGAGACACTGGAGCCGGGGGTAGCATTTCTCCAAATATCCACAATAACCCGGTGTTCCAAAAAGATTGTCCAGGGGAAACGGTTCACCCAACAGATGCAACAGATCCCGACGTTCCTGAGGACGTCCACGATTTTGAAGACGAGGCAAGCTCTGAAGCTGGGGGTACCACTCTTTCTGAGTCCGAACCAGAGGAGAACATTCCCACATACCTTGACGACTTTTCTGTATGAGGGTACGACTCAGGGGGCACGTCTTCTACCGCTCCTTCTATCTCTCATCATATAAGGACGGTATTTATGACGGACATCAACCAAGAGGGTCCCAGTGATCGCCACCGTATTGACACTCTGGAGGCCATACTGCATGCCTTGGTCAAATCCGTGGATGAGATCAAAGCGGCCCTTCCGACTTTGCAAGGAAGGACGCCTGGCCAAACAAGTTTGGGTCCCGCGGTCAATACAGACTCGAACTCAGCTGTACTAAACCCGGACGATAATCCTCCTGAAGTATCGGCCCCCACCGCTGTAGGCGAGGCCAGGGAGGCAAGAAGAGAGGTCCAGGAGCTCCGGGCCATGTTCCAAGCCCGAGAAACTTGCCAGGACCTCAAGATACGACAACCGTATCCTGCTGCGTGGAGAGATGTTCCCTTCCTACCAAAATATAAACCATTCCACATCAATCCATATGACGGGAAGGTATCTGCAAACAAGTACATCACCTACTTCGAAGTCACAACCGACCATCTGCCCCATGACGACGCCATCCTTACGCGGTTGTTCATCGGAGCCTTGGAAAGGGTCGCCTTCGACTGGTACCGCAACTTGCCGGACAATTGCATCCACTCATTCACCGGCTTCAAACGGATGTTCCTAGAGAGGTTCTATGAAGTAGGACAAGACGTGACAATGTCCACTCTCATGGACGTTGTTCAGGGAGAAAAGGAGCTAACAAGAAATTATATCGAGCGGTTTCGCCAAACTGCGATGAAGCTGCCTTCCGGCAACCCTGATTCCTCCTTAATTGAAATTTGCCAAAAGAGACTGCTTTCCACAATCAGCCTCTGGATGGGCGAAAGTCAATTCAAGGATTGGAAGACATTCATCATCAGTGCCACTAGCGCAGAAGACAAGGTGAAGAAAGCCCGCCAACTGGGATTGCACATCTCGGAAGGAGAAGACAAGGGCAAACGCCCTAACATCAACAACAACAACGGTGGTAATTCCTCCAGCAACCGAGACAACAAGGGCAAGCAGGCTATGGTGGCCGACACAGCCCCAAAGCCCGAATCAACACCGGCAGAAAAGCAGTGGCCTCAGATGACCTACTCCTTCGAGGATGGCCATGTTAAACCTATCTTAGACATGCTCATCCAAGGAGGACGAATTCAGCTCCCTCCTCCTAGGTGTGAGCCTCGTCCTGCAGACTTGGAGAACCCCAAATACTGCCACTATCATCGCTATGTCCACCATGCCACACATAATTGCTACCAACTGAAGCGATACATCCAGAATCTCATCGATTCTAAGGCCCTGGCCATTGATTTCGAAGAGGTGACTGTAGCAGCCAACATGGTGTCAGTATAATTCGGCAACTTCCCTCCGACAAGGACTCAAGACGGAGTAGTACCTGTCCCCCGAGCAAGGAAGGAGGTCGCTAACCTTCCACCTCCTTGAGACCAAGCTGCTGGTCTAGTACCCCTTACCACATCATGAGGGGAGATCATGTGGGTCCATCCGGACTTGGTACCTGAGGTGACTCAGCCCGCGCCTCCCTCCACCAGCAAGAAGAAGAATGAGAAAGTCAAATTATGTCGCATGATCTCGACAGAGGTCGAAGAAACTACTGCTGTTGTTACCCGCTCCGACGCACAAACCCAATCTCCACCAGGTAACTCAGCTGAGGACCATCAGCCGACAGCCGCTGATGCTCCCGGACCTCTGCAGCCTTCGACGACCGACAAGCCTAGGCCGAAGGAGACTCGCTTCGACAAACCACTCCGAAGAGAGACGCCTCATGGGCTAGAGAGGCCGTACAACTTTGACATCCTGGCACAATTGGCCAACACACCGGCCAAATTATCGCTATATGAGCTCCTGAGACTCTCCAAAGATGTTCGCGACGCACTGAGCGAGGCGCTCCAGAACGCCGACACATATCTGGCTCAGTCCAATCTCACCGGGGAAAGCCCGCCTGCAGATCTCCAGGATAGCGCTTGCACAGGCGCAATGTCCAACATCGTCTTCACTCCGTAGGATATGCTTATCAAGACCAACCTGCATGATTGCCCTCTGTATTACACTGGGTACATTGGCGATATCAAGGTGGACCGGATGCATATTGACCCCGGGTCCTCCATAAGCATCATTCCGAAGAGCCTACTACACCATCTGCGCATCTCAATGCATCGCCTGACGCCGACAAGCACCACCATCAGCGGTTTCAATTTGGGCAGGAGCTACCTGATCGGAAAGATTTGCCTAAAGTGCCAAATCGGCGACCTTCAGTCAGAAGTAACCTGTTATGTCATAGATGCGGACACTTCCTACAATATTCTCCTGAGGCATCCTTGGATACACGATTACATGATCGTGCCTTCCATACTGCACCAGTGCTTCAAGTACGTCGACAAGCACGGCCTCGTCAGGACGGAATTTGCCGACATCGATCCCTTTAAAGGGGTCGAATCCTACTACTCAGATTCATGCTTGTACGAGAATTCGAAAAAGCATCTTGCCGAAGGAGATACTCAAGCTCAAACTGAGGCAGCAACTGGATCAGAAGAACCTCTGACGATCCACCTCCAAGCCTGCAAACCTGGCATAACTGCGCCCCTTACAGCCACTCTGCGTAAGGACGCAATTAGCCTCTCTACACAGGAGGAACAGATGATAATCTGACTGCCAAGGTCTGGCCAAGCGCCAAGACCCACGACAGAGCCACTGACAATCAGGCTGCCTAAAGTTAGCCAGCAACAAGCAGAGGAGCTCAATCCCTCTGTCAAACTAATGACAATTCGTCTTCCCAGAATGAATCGGCAACCGAGCACCAAGCCAGGGACTGCTAGCCAGCCAACAACTCCCCGCTCAGCATCGAGCGCCCAATAGGGGGTAGCTAGTACGCCAACAATTCCATGTTCTGCTCCACCCATGGAGCCCCTGATAATCAAGTTGCCCAAGTCATTCTCTCAGTCTTCATTTACACAGGGGGTAGCTGAAGAAGAGTCAGAACTGGCTAAGTATGTGGCTGTTTACACTGACGTGCCATCCACAGATGATGTAATCCCACTGGAAAAGATATCTTACTTCATCAATAAAGGGCTATCTTTGAATTATCTCGAGCTTAATAAGCTTTGTACAATGTATGCTATGGAACACGGTATAGGCACTCACCTGCACACACAGGTAACAAATGTCTACACCGCAAACCAACTTACTCCAGTGGAAGACGCTTACCGCATAATTGAGGGAGGGGATCACCCAATCATCTTCGGCCGAAAGAATGATCCACAGCCCTTCAAGATAGAAAAAGTTGAGCTCGAACCCGACATTGGGTGATTGCCCCTTTATCTGTATAGTTTCCAATCCAAGTACCTCATGCAAAAACAAGGGAATGATCTGGAAACTACATCAGGCTTAAACTACGGCACTGGACGACGATTACCCTTACAATCGCCAGTTCCGGCTGGGAAACCATGAGACTACTACAACAAAACCAGATGTGGGCTAGGTTATGTTACACCGGCAACAACCCCTGAAAGCTCAGACGAGGAATGCGACTAGCATTCACACTCGATCGGATCATCCACTTTCGATTCGGATGTCAGCATGGGGGCATGCTCAGGCAAGTCTGGTCCGTCAATATGGCATTTGCCGACACCTACGAAGAAGATGAAGATACTCCTGAACTTCTTGAGTTAGAGCCGTGGGCACAACAACTAGATGCGCAGTGGGAGAAGCGGTTCGAATAAAGAGAGCCTCCCACCGAGGATGAGGTTGTACAAGTCGATCTCGGTGATGAGTCCTCTCCAAAGCCCATTTTCGTCAGCAAGAATCTGACAGATGAAGAGCGAGAATCACTACTACAACTCGTCAGAGAATACATCGACGTGTTCGCCTGGAGCTATAAAGATATGCCAGGACTGAACCCCGAGGTTGTACTTCACAAGCTCAACATCCGTCTGGACGCAAAACCGGTCAAGCAACAGCAACGACGGTTCCGCCCCGACGTCATGAACGCCATTGAAGCTGAGGTCAATAAACTAATAGCCAGCGGCTTCATCCGTAAGGAACAACATCCAGACTGGGTCGCCAACATAGTACCAGTCCTCAAGAAAAGTGGAAAGATTCGAATCTGCATCGACTTTCGCAATCTGAATGAGGCGTGTCCTAAGGATGAGTTCCCTCTCCCTATCACAGACATCATGATCGACAACACCTGCGGCTTTGAGCGTATGTCATTTATGGATGGTTTCTCGGGGTACAACCAAATCAAGATATTCCCTGATGACGAAAAGCATACATCATTCCGAACACCAATTGGCACATACTGCTACACAGTCATGCCATTCAGTTTAAAGAACGTTGGCACCACCTATCAAAGAGCTATGAGCGTCATCTTTAGAGACCACTTGCGCAAAACAGTAGAATGCTATGTCGACGACATCGCCGTCAAAAGCCGCTCTAAGAAAGATCATCTGCATGATCTGAGGACAGTGTTCGACCTGATGTGAGCGCACAATTTGAAAATGAATCCCACAAAATCCTTCTTGGGCGTATCCAGCGGGAAGTTCTTGGGTTTCATCATTACCTCCCAGGGTATCCATATAGACCCTGAGAAGACGAAGGCAATCATGGAGATGGGTCCCCCGAGAAATCTCCGTGAACTCCGAGGCCTTCAAGGGAGGCTAGCCTACATCAGGAGATTTATCTCCAACCTCTCCGGACGATGCCAGCCTTTCACCCACCTCATGAAGAAGGACGTTTCATTCGTATGGGATGAAGAATGCCAGCGCGCCTTCGACAACATCAAAGAATATCTGACGAATCCTCCAGTCCTGGTAGCCTCGGTTGCTGGAAGACCATTCCTGCTCTATGTACGAGCGATGGAGCATTCTCTCGGTGCTCTGCTAGCACAAAACAACGAGGCAAGCCACGAACAAGCTATATATTACCTCAGCCGAATGATGATGGTGCCGGAGCATCGATACACCGCCATAGAGAAAGAGTGTCTTGCTCTGGTTTTTGCCATTCAGAAGACGTGACACTACTTCACGGGACAAACCATCTATGTCATATCAAGAGTCAACCCCCTCAGGGTCCTCATGACTAAACCAGGTGCACTCAGCTCTCGCCTCGCTACTTGGGCGATATTACTGTCCCCCTACCACATGATCTTCGTTCCGCAAAAGGCTGTTAAAGGTCAAGCTCTGACAGACTTTTTAGCAGCTCATCCAGGTTTGGAGTCAACCAAAATAGACGAAGAGATTCCAGACGAGGTCGCTAATTCAAATATGGCCTCCCATGGTACCATATGGCGAATGTTCTTCGACGACGCTTCTAGAACTGGGCCCAAGGGCAACATTGTCGTTGGAGTCGGAGTAGTGCTGATTTCTCCTACCGGGCTGGTGATCAATCGAGCTTATTCCCTCACGGAGCCCTGTTCAAACAACATGGCCGAGTACAACGCTTTGGTCATTGGCCTCCGACTTGTAAAAGAGCTGGGGGTAGAGTACCTTGAAGCATACGGCAATTCACAGCAAATCGTCAATCAGATTCGAGGTTCGTACGAGGTTCGCCATGAAGATATGATCCCCTATCACCAAATAGCGATCGACATTATCTCGTCCCTGGAGGGGTTCTTCATAGAGCACGTTCCCAGGCTCTAAAACATTGAAGCTGATGCCCTAGCAGGTCTTGCCGCTTCCTTAGCAGTTCCGAATCATGCTCATCATCTGGTTGACATCATAGGCCGTGAGTTGGTCTGTCCCAGGAATAATGTTCAGTGTGCCGAGAGCTACTTCGCACTGACAGTCGACGAAGCACCAGACTGGAGACAACCGTTCATTGACTTCGTAATCTACGATATCCTGCCAGAGAATCCGAAGGAAGCCACTTCTATCAGAAGACGTTCTCTCAGATTCTTCTACGATACAGAGACAAAAATGCTATATCGGCGATCATACGATGGATTACTGCTTCGATGTCTGTCGAACATAGAAGCCAAAGAAGCCGTACGTGAAGCTCACGATGGCATCTGTGGGGCCCATCAGCCTGGCCCGAAACTACAAGATCGCCTTCGCCGAATGGGCTACTACTGGCCCACAATGGTTGCAGACGCAATAGACTATGCACGAAAATACAAAGTCTGTCAAGTCCACGCAGATTTCATCCACCAGCCATCCGAGTTTCTACACCCGACGGTGGCATCCTGGCCCTTCGAAGCATGGGGAATGGACATCATCGGTCCGATCACTCCGCCTTCGTACCGAGGACATCGCTTCATACTCGCAATCACAGATTAATTCTCCAAATAGGCGGAGGCTGTTCCGCTGGCAGAAGTGAAGACTTTAAATGTGATCAGCTTCCTCAAGCATCTCGTCATCTATCGCTTTGGACTGCCCCGAAGGATCATCCATGATAATGGTCCACAGTTTGCAAGCCACGTCTTCTATCGGTTTTGTGACAAACACTGCATCCAGAATATTGCTTCAACACTATACAACCCAGCGGCTAATGGTCTGACAGAAGCATTCAAGAAAACAATCATCAAGCTTCTCAAGAAGTTCGTGTCATCAAACAAACACGACTGGAATGAAAAGCTCGGTGAATGCTTATGGGCGTACCGTACCACAGTACGGACTACCACCGGGAACACACCATTCTCTCTAGTATAAAGAAGTGAGGCAATTCTTCCACTGGAGACTCAAATCCTCGCACTTCGTGTTACTTTCACATACAGATTGACGACGGATGATAATCACCATCGCAGGCTACAAGAATTGGAGGCTCTAGATGAGAAGCGCCTACTAGCTCAACAACGAATCGAGCTATACCAGGCACGTATCTCCGAAGCCTTCAACAAGAATGTTAAAATCAGAACATTCCAAGTGGGCGACCTCGTTCTGGCAGTTCGGAGGCCGATGGTTATGACTCACAAAACCGCCGACAAGTTCCAGCCAAAGTGGGAAGGCCCGTTCATCATTGATGCTGTACTCTCCAATGGAGCCTACCGCCTCGCAAAACAAAACGAAGACTTGCTCATGTTGCCCATCAACGGCAAGTTCCTAAAGAAGTATTACGTCTGAAACGACATCCCCCAAGGTGATGAGTTACGTACCCGCTCGTACCGCTGAACTCACATCATGACTTCAAATCTTCCAAGGTGATGAGTTACGTACCCGCTAGTACCGCTGAACTCACATCCTAACTTCAAGTCTTCCATAATAACGAGTTACGTACCTACTGGTACCGCTGAACTCACATCCTGACTTCAAATCTTCCACAATGATGAGTTACGTACCCGCTGGTACCGCTGAACTCACATCCCGACTCCAAATCTTCCAGATTATTGAGTTATGTACCTGCAGATACCGCTGAACTTACACTCTGGTCACTACAGATGAATCTATATTGCGTCTTTTAGGTAGTAAGTCATATATAATTATACTTCTGAACTTTCTTCCCAAAAGGAGCTCCCTCCTTATGATCCAATACCCGCACTTTCACTACACAAAAAGGGTAACAGATCCACAAATTCTCCGAAACAACCACGTCGATGTTACCTCTGTGTTGTTTCCCTTCCATCAAAAACAAACCGCCCTCACATAGAACCTCCATGTCCTTATTACCTCTGAGTTGTTCTATATTCCCTTCATGGAGCCTACTTCTGCCACGTCCTCATTACCTCTGAGTGGAAAGGCTCCATCGAAGAAACCCTCATATTTACCACGTCCTCATTACCTCTGAGTAAGTATGTTGGTTCTCTCTCGACCTATTATTCGTACCAAAAAAAAACCAGGGTACGCCAAGGATAATAGCCCACAAATGTCCTCTGTTGACCACAAATGCTGTACTAAGTTTCCTAGTACATGCCCCTCACTTCTCATCATGCCCCGGGGGCCCAGCTGCCCCACGGCATTCTTTCTCCCGATACCAGGAACGTCCTTAGCCACCTTGCTGTGGATTTGTTCCGAATATCCCCATCAACTTGTTATCTGTACCTAAAACTAAGGTATGCCAAGGGTAACAAGTCCTCGAACAGCTCCCCAGTGGGGCAAATACCACAATACCACAAACACAATAAGCAGTACAAATAAAGGGTAGAATAAAGCATACTCTTTTGTTTGAAAGGCAAAAGTAATACATGTTCTGGGGACCACGTCCCACTTAAGAAAGGAAAAGAATGAAAACGAAAAGAAGGAAAAAAGCCGAATATTGTTCGGCGATACATAGTGCCCTGAGACGGTCCCTCAACAAGGCAGTCGACCGCTCAAACCTCTGTTTGGCCCGACGTTCAGCCTCCTGAGTCAACAGCGCCGCATCTTCCAGGGGCGCATGAGCCCGCCAGCCCTCCTCAAACTTCTTCAGAGCACGTTCCAGGTTGGCAGAAGCTCTGAAAATCTATTCGGCATCCTGAATAATCAGCTCTTTGTCCGCGCGAGAAGCTTCAAGCTCAGACTCCAAGAAGGCCAGCTTCTTCTGACGTTCAAGAATCTGCTCCCTTGTATCGATTACTCCCTGGGAGGCGACCGCTTCCTGAGCCCTACAAATCTCGCTCCGGTGGCTCAGTTGGTCGTACAAGAGAGACAGGTCGCCAAGGTCCTTTATTATAACCGGCTTAGATGTATCCCGCGCGAGCCTTATCTCCTCCAAGGCGGTGGTGAGGAACCCCCGCTCCTGATCAATTGCTGCAGACAGATCAGCTTGTCGCAGCATTTGAAACTGGGCCACAAGCTGATCAGCCTCCAACAGTTTGGGCTCCAGAAGCGCAGCTATCCCTGCCCCGCCGGGAAGGGTTTTGAGAATGTCAATTTAGCCTTGGGCGCATTGTCGGGCCAACGCGAAAGGGGTTCCCCGCTCCACAGCAGCTTCTACTCCTCTATTCAAATGGCGGTAGAAACTATCAACCACATCCTGCGACGCCTCATCCAGAACTTCCGTAGAGGACGGTGTCAAAGGAAGTGTAGCTGGCAGTGTCGAAGAAGACGCAACAGAACTTGCCGCCCCTGCCATAAGGGAAATAAATTCTGAGCGAAAGGACGCTTGAACAGCGGCCAATTCTTCCTCCGCGGCCCGAACAATCTGGATACTCGGTAAAATTGAGAGGTCAACCCCCAAAGTCATATGAGCAGAGGAAGATACAAGGACAATTGCTCCATGTCCAGGCTGTGCCGCTATATGACCTCCCAAACTCGATCCGGCGGGAGGCCCCTCAAGGTAAGTCGGAAGAGGAGGGGACACGCTCTCCTCCACCAGGTCCCCTCTGGCAGAGCCTACCATAACAATGCCCATCATCGGCACTGAAGGGGCAGGACCTGTATGCCCAGAGAAACCATCAATCAACGTAACCCGAAGGATGTGATAATAGAGCGAATGGGCCTCCTCATTAGTCAAAATTTGGCTTATCTTACCAGGGGAGGGTTGTGGAGGCTGAGATTCGCTCACAACCGCCATAGTCCCCTCACCGGTAAACCCCAAGCTGAATCCAGCTGGCTCTTCTGTCCCAGCCGCCTCGGAAGGAGGTACGACTGGATCAGCGTAACCTTGATGGAATTCAGCAGTTTCGGGGACAAGTTCATCGGAGCCCCCGTCATCTCGAGTCGCGACCTCAGCAACGTGAGATCCCTCAGCCGCAATCGAGAGAGTCCCGGCAGAAATAATCCCGGCACACATGTCATTGATCAAAGTGTTCAAGGCTAGATCGACTTCAGAAACAGTGGCCGATTCACGAGATTGCTCTTCTTCTGATGCCTACGAGAGGAAAGAAAAATGATTAAGGTCAAAGTTCAGGAGAAAGGGAGAACTGAATAAAGATAATAGTAGCTCGATTTACCTCTGAAGCGGAGTCGACGTCCTTGCTTCTCTCCTTTATAGTTAACTTGCGACGTCTGGTCGCAGCCTGTTTTCGGGAGTAAGGAATACCGCCAACAGGGGAGATTTGCCTGCTACGTTTTCGTACAGGACCAGGTGCAACAGGCGGCTGATCTGCCACCATCTCATCTGACATAATAGGCGGCTGATCCGCCCCAACATCTTCCACGGAAAGGGAAGAGTTATCTGCATCATGCTCATCATTCTCTTCGTCCGCAGTGGTGGACTCCGAGTCAGGCACGGGAACTGTGTTCGGCTTCCTCTTCCTTTTCTTAGACCCCTTGGGCTTCTCCTCCAAGCCAGTACCCACGATAAAACTGGTACTCGGGTCGAAATTAACGGGTGGCTTGTTCGCTGTAACATGATATAAGGTTGCCATATATAAAATCTCCCCTGGCACCTCGCCATCAGGGACTGAAAATGTGGTTCGAGTATGAACCATGTTGTAATAATGCCATGCCCTGATACCGTCCAGGACGCTACCTTCAAAGCCCAGGCAAGAGCTGGGACTGTCCAAAAATAGTTGGTGTCACGACCCGCACCCTGTATAGAGGCACGAGAAGTGGGTACGCCCAGCCTACGCCGCAGTGTCGGCGGTAGTAAGCTGTCCTAGGTTGCTAACTAATCTCATGCAGTAAATATAAAAAGTACTTGTCCAGATATCAGCTCCGAATGGAGGACAAGTAAAGGGTATGATCTACTCAAATACAGTCTAAACACGAAAAGATAACACAGAAGTTATACCTAAGAAATTAAAGACAACAACAACTAACTACTAAAATAATACACCAATATCTCAAACCAACTTAATACAGACTCAATATCTTAACTTTAATACAACAAGCCAAAACATGAAAGCTAAAGCAGTCTACTAGCTAATCTCCTGAATCACTCCTGAGAGTCGGGACCAAAGGTAGCTAATCCTTCGCCAGGTCCATGGTAAGCAGGGCATGTGTCCTCAGGATTATCATCTGTAATATTTTTAACAGGTCCAATCAGGACGGGAACGAGTACAACTTATCTAGAAAAACCCAAGTAAATGACAAAGAACTATAAAGCAGTTATAGACAGTTTTATTGATGAGCATGGCAGTTTTATACAGGTAATGATGGCATAGAGAAACAGTAAGATACAAGAAAAGAAAGGTAACTAAAACAAGAGAAGAATCATGGCAATGAAGACTGTAATAAAAGCTAACTGAACTAGAATATCATGTGTGAGTCCAGACAGTACGATATAAGTCTAATGTAATCCCAGTGTGAGTCCAGTCCATATAATCCGATACCAGATGATTTCCAGTACAAGATGAGTCCAACAGTGATCAATGAATCCAGGGTGAGTCCAACTATGATCTAACAGTGTGTTTTAAAATACCGAGGTCGACATGTAAACGGCTGTAGGTATCAGGCACATCTCTTACGGATAAGGCAAGAGATGGCTATGCTTCCAGTAGATTCCAGTTGGAGATTTCAGATTTGGGGTATGTCTACATGTCTTACTCAATATTTCCCCGCCCAGCAAGTGAATCCAAAATCGACAAAAAGAATCGAGATGAGTCTGGCCAATACGTGATGATTCCAGAATGATTCCGGAATGATACCAATGACTCCAGTAATAGAGGCTAGTAAGTAAGGTATGTGTCGATACATGAATCCAGAAATATCCATACGTGTTGATACAGAGAATCATATAGAACTAACTAGAACTGAAATACAGTAATCGACAAATAAATGAGAGAACTATCAGAGAATGTACTCGCCTGATACTCTGGAAAGAGTAATGTAATATCAGATGTCTGTACCAGGGTCACAATGTCCTAAAATAGAGCAATACAGTTATGACATGTCCAAAATAAAGGTAAATGAAATCTACGATGCAATCTGTATGAATTCTAAGTCAATCTAGGTCAAAGTCAAACTTGGTCAACACTACAGTCAAACTAAGTCATACTAGGTCACAAGAAGTTAAACTAAGTCATACAAGGTCAAACAAAGTTAAACAAGTCTAATCTAGGTTAAAGTCAACTCTTGGTCAAATATTCTAGCCAAACTAGTCAACTCTAGTTACTTGGGTCCATATAGGGTCAAGTCTTAGTCTAACTAAGGTTTTGGTTAATCATAGACTAGTCAATAAGGTAATTAGGTTAATCTTGACTAATGGTCAACATCCAGTCAAACTCTATAAGGCTAACTCAAACCATCATAGGCTAACATGTCTTAGAATACCTAAGATACTATACTACAATTACCTATACAAAGTATACCACACATAAATACATATAGTACAATACCAACCTTAATCCTATAATCAAGCTAATCCCATTCTCCAACTCAAGTCATGACTCAACTCTAAGTATCTCACTTAACCCCATACATATCTTCATCTATATAGGATTACCCTCATAATCCATATGGTTAACCTAATCATCTAGTTAGGGTTTAGTCAAATAGTCCTTCTATGTTCATCCAAGTCATTTCTAGGTCAATTAGGTCATGGTTTGACCTATAGTTGACTATGGTCAACAATGGTCAACAAGGGTCAACTTGCTAGTTAAACTAGGTCTACTAGCCTATTGGTCAACTCCAAACTCACTAACCATAGACCATAGGCTAGTAACTAGGTTCCATAGGCTAATACCATATAGGTATCTACCTTATACAATATATATATATGACTCACATATATATATATATATATATATATATATATATATATATATATATATATATATATATATATATATATATATATATATACTACTTAGGCCTATAGGCTATGTGTCATAGGTTTCTATATAAACCTATATCTAGAAGGTCATTTATATATATACATATCTATATATATAGATATACAAAAGTCTATCTACTACATATATATATCAATATATGTATACCCTATATATATAATACCAATCATTCTCACATATATACATAATATATATACACATATAAATAGCTAACATATATACATTTTCATATATATATATATATATATATATATATATATATATATATATATATATATATATATATATATTTATATATATATATAAGCCCATAAATGTATACCCTCAACTATATACATACCAATATATATAGTTGTATATAATATAACATATATATATATATAAAATATATATATATATATATATATATATATATATATATATATATATATATATATATATATATATATATATATATATATATATAGAGGGAAATAGAGAGAGATGTGAGAGAGAGTGAAAGAGAGAGAGGGATAGAGAACTGAAACTGAACAGTGGGGGGGGGGGGGGGGGGGGTGTTCCAGTTTTCTGGAACCAGAAAACTAACACACACACACCACACAGAAAACACACACACACACCCATATATATACATATATGTATATACATATGTACATACATGTATATACCCCTAAATTCCACCTACGCACACACAAATACATACACTATGTATACCCTATATACACAGATATTTATACTAAGAAATAACATCAAAATTCGTTTTGAAATTGGATTTAAAAAGCTGGAAAATACCAAAAATCAGAATCCAGTAATCACTGTTCACAGGAAAATGGGTAAACCCAATTTCATGTCCAAAACCCAACTAAGGTTCGAACCCATGGGTTGGTAATCGAGCCCCTAGGTGTACATGTGTCGTAGGTGTCCCTAGGAGTCCACCACGACACGATACGGCGTGTCCAGTGTCAAAAAACCCAAATCGGGTAAATACAGTGCACAGGAATTGCACTGTATCGTGCACGAGTTCATGTGTCTCGTGGACACGACACAAGGGTCTAGAAGTCTCGTGATCACGTGGGTAGATTCGCCTATGGTTACCCTAAGTGTTCAGCACCCTGAATCGAGTCGGGGTCGTGTCGTGTCCGAGTAAGAGAGGCGTATCAGAGAGGGTCTGTGCGCGTGTTAGTACAGTGCACGAATCAGTGCAGAGCTAACTACGTGTCCGATACGACACGTGGTCGCATGAAACTTCGTGGGTAGGTTGTCAGAGGGTGCCCCTACCCTCGTGCCAAGTGGCACGTGTCCATGTGGCGTGGACACGAAGAAATCCGTGTCGGGTAGCAGGACAGCGTGCACAGTCTCGTGCGCGCGTGTCGGCCAGTCTAGGGCCACGTGTGTGCAACCTATGGTGTCGTGGTCGTGTCCTAGGATAGGTGGGGTGTCAGGGCATGCGTCCAAGTTCCTGTATCGTGTCTATGACACGTGTGGACACGACAGGAAGTGTCAAACAGTATCATTTTACAGTGTGCACAGTGGTTTATAACAGTGTGTTCGTGTCCCGTTTTGGACACGGACACGACTCGAAGTGTGCTCAGACAACTAGGGTTGTGTCCTACATGTCTAGGGGTACACAAAAATGTAATTTGTTTTGGAAAAACACAAAAACCAATCCTTTGTGGTATTTCATCAAACAAGGGTTTCTAGCTTAGGATATGTGTCCGATACGGACACCAAACCAACCCTAAATCTCACCAAACTTAGCCTACAGTTCCAAGGTACCTAGATGCATGCAACCATGAAGAGAAATCACAATATTAATAGGTTTTAGGGCATGTTACCTATGAGTGCAAAAATCCAATGAAACCAAGGTAGGGGGGTTTGTCCTCTTCACTTGAGATGGCCAAATTGATCTTCAACCTTGCTAGCTAGCCTCCCTTAGTATCCTCAATAGTAGGGGTTCCAATGCAAGAAACTAGAGATGATTTGGATCAAAATTGATCAAGTTATCAAGGTTTGAAGGTGGTGGATTTTCTAGGTTTAATTCATGTAAAAATTGATCATGAATGGAATGATAGGTTAATATAGGAAGGGGGGGTAGTGCTAGGCTGCCATGGGGGTAGGGGAGAGTGTCCTACCACCTTGCAAACTTAGCCCCTAAGTCTTTGACTAAGGGGTTAGATATTTAGGTTCTAAAATATCTAAAAAGTGAAATATCTAGATATTATCAAACCTAGATATTTACACAAAAAGCTAATATCTAACATTAGCCTCCTAGGTTAGTGACTAATCTCTAGGTTAGGGTAAACTAGGTTAGGGACTAACATGACACTAATCAACTAATTAAATAATAATAAACTACATAAATCCAAATAAATTCTAATAAATTACCAAAATACCCTTTTGACTAAAAAGTGGTAATTTGATATCCTAATCACATGGTTAGGCTTACATGGTCATGGTTAGTCTCTAGGTTATGAAATCTCTAGGTTTTACACTAGGGTTATACTAGTAAAATCACAAAGTCACAAGCCATGACTTAGAAAATAGTTTTAAATTAACTAAAATCACCAAAAATCATATCATGACTAAAACACCATTAATAAATAATAAAAATAATAAATTTTCAAAAATACCTCAATTTCAAAAAATTGGGTGTTACAGTTGGCTATACCCGAACTGGCGGGAAAACCTGCTAGGAAAGTAGGGCTCCAAATAGACGTTGTTACGATTATGATATACCAGGTGCGTCGGGCGGATATTACGCAGCTGAAGGAGCATTTTTTCAGGTAAGAGGAGAGGGGGTTTGGTATCCTCAACATGTGCGCTCCTCACTTCTTCAGTAGTAAAACGAGGTACGGACACAAAAAAGTCGTATCCGTCCACTCTCGCCAGCGCTCTCCGATATGCTGGCATGGTGCTGTATTCCCAGGGCTGATGGTGGAATTGGAAAATGAAAGCATCGTCAGCCGTAATGCCATCTTCTGCTCCAGGCCTCATTAAAGATCGGCAGTGCATTAACAGCCATCCCATTAGATAATGGTATGGCAGCTCTACGCGCTCAAAATCCATCGCCGTATCACGGGCGATGACCTTGGATGAAAAGGCGCGAAGGCCATGGTGTATGCTGTACACCATGGCCGGAAGAAGGACCAATTTGACCCTAAAAACCAGCTTTACGGCGGAAAGGATAAAGTGGCGGCTGATCCTCTCAATAGAACCCGCCCCTCCGAAGACTACGCAGTTCCGCAGCCACACCATCAGAAATCCTGCAAGGAGCGCCTTCTCCGACAGTCGTCGAGTACCATGATAAAAATAACTAAAGGAGTCGGTCTTACTCCCAAAGGTGTCGCCTGTGGACCTCGATCTCTTGGCAGTTGACACCAAATGTTCTACCTCCTCATGAGTCTGAGGATCTCGAGAAGAAACTCGGCCTGAGGTGCCGAGTGTGAAAAGGTGTGTGACCCAGGTGGTGGTTGTAGAAGCATGGAAAAGAATAAAGAAAGATCCATGCGGCTAAGGATCCCCATGCGGCTCAGAGAGCTCATGCGGCTCAGGGATCCATGCGGCTCAAGCGTCTATTCGGCTCGAATAGTTCCCTGCGGTCCAGAGAAGAGCCACGTGGCCTTCAATAGCTCTTCCCTTTGTCTTTTACTGCATTTAATGCCTTGACGGCTGACAGCTCTGACAAATGACAGCTCTGACGTACAATAATGACTGTCATAATGGCAGACTCCTAGGAAAACGAAGGAAATCTCTGACACAATCCATCAAACCCCAAAGACCTTTATGCGGCCTTGACACGTGGACTGTCGCATGCGGCTCAGACAGAGACCACCCCATGCGGCTCAGGCAGAAGCTACCCCATGCAGCTCACGAGGACTATCTTCATGCGGCTCACTGAGAAGCCACCCATCATGCGGTCGCCTACGCTCATGCGGCTCAGATCATCTCCATGCAGTTCAAATGTTCAAGAGGCCACTCCCAAGCAGCCTTGACACGTGGCCAGCCTTATGCGGCTCAGGGGGGAGCAATCCTCATGCGGCTCAGATTTCCTAAGTGGCTCGCGGTTAAGACACGTGGTATTATAGTGGGGCACGTGGCATCAAATCGATCAAGATTCATCAACAAATCCCAACAAAGTATTGGGATCAAATCAGATCATTTGCAATCAAGCAAATTGAACACGTGGCGGGAAATTCGAGATTGGCATAACAAATCATGAGGATTTATGTCAATTATTATTAATTACCCACAGAGATTTGATGCAATAACATTAATTGTTCAGACCTATTATATTCGAGATGAGCGGCCCAGATTCATTAATCCTTAGCCGCCAACTTTTGAAAATGGGCAATCATTGCAAACCCTAATGATGCCCCCCACTCCTATAAATAGCAGGGTGCCATTCCCTTGCAGAAGAGGGCACAGACAGCACAAAGAGAAGACAGAGAGCACATCCCCCTCGGATCCAGAGAGTCAGAGAAAATATACAAAGATCGAAAGGAGAGCATTTCTTCATCAACGCCAAGCAGTTCTTCTACAGAGCCAAGGCTGCACCCGATCGTCCAAGGAGTAAGGCAGAGCAGCCGTCGCTTTCCCGAGCCTCTATCGTCACCCCCCCAGAATCTAAAATAAACAATTGTACTTAGATTGCTGTACCTAGGCTTTCGTCCCTAGGCTTTCTTTGTACAAGCGAGTTTGTATTGCGAGTCTAAGTTCAGTTCTCCTACACAAATTGTTCTGTACTTTTACAATCGATGGCAAACACGATGGCGACTCTGCTGGGGACAAACTTCTCCACGGCTGAGGAGTTGGTGACGCAATCGGATGCAGCCAAACTTGGCTCCACGCAACAGAAGATGGTCGTCCGCTTCGACCAACAGGCGTTTGAAGAAATGCTCTTCGACGGGAACGCTGGCCCGGTCCAGAAGCAAACCCGCACAAAGAAGGCTCGTAGGGAGTGGAGGCCAAAATTATTTGCTCCTCCCCAAGCCCTGGACGGAGTACTCTCTGTTACTCAAGACGGCGAAGGTGACTCAAATGCGGCCCCACTTCAAGCCATAGAGGACTCTGCTGTCCCCAAGTCCGGCAGAGGAAAGCACTACGATGCTGGACTTACAGGGACAAAGAGTGATTCTATGTGCTCCAGGAAGAGCCGAACACTCATGCGGCCAAGATCGCCAGCCGCATGCATGATGCTCATGCGGTTGAAACTACCAGCCACATGAAGAATATCCATGCGGCCAGAACTTCCAGCCGCATGGAGAAACCTCATGCGGCCGAGACTTCCAGCCGCACGAAGAAAGCCTATGCGGCCACAACTGCCAGCCGCATGAAGACTGTTGACTCCAGCCGCATACTGCCTGCTCCACGTAGCTCAGGCTCAGTCTTCGATCGCCTCTCCTATGGACCTGATCTCTCATACTCCCGAGAAGACGTGTCTGACTCTCTCCAGCACCACTTAGACTCTTCCTATTATGTGCCATCACGCACCAGAGTGAAGAAGTCCAAGGCAGCACGAGCTTGGCAAGCTCAGTCTGCTGTCCTGACCTCTGACCATCCGAGCGCTCCACATACTGTTATGCGGGCCTCTGATAGAAAGTTGTACAGAACCACTCGAATCCAGCCCCCAGCGGCAAATGGACAGAATGGTTCCCACAAGTCTTCCAAAACCCAGGGAGCAAACATGGTCGTTCCAGACCCGTCTGACTTGCGTGAGGTTATCCTCTGCAAAAGCAAGAAAAGAGAAGAGGCCCCGGTATGCGAAGAGTCCTCCTACGGACATCTCTGTACCCAAATCATCGTCAACTGTTGTTGCAACAACGCGACAGCAAGAGAAGGCCGGCAACCTGTTTTCCAAAGGCTGTAACGACCAAGCTCAGAGGACGAAGCACCTCCCGTCGTCTCTTGCAACTCCACTCAGAAAATCCTCGCCGATGGGAGAGGGAAGAAGATAAATGTCTCCAGCCCGAAGATTTTAACCACTGCGACTAAGAAACTGTCGTCTAAACGGTTGTCCACCACCGGAGTATTCCAAGGTACCCGTTCGAAGACGAAATCTACCACAGTAGGAGATTCATCGTCCACACCACTGGGGGTTACTGAAACAGGGGGTAGCACTCCTCAGAACATCCATGATAATCCGATATTCCAAGGAGACGAGCCCGAGGAAACAACTCTCCTGTCAGATACAGCAGATGCCGACGTCCCCGAGGACGTCTACGACTCTCAAGATGAAGCAAGCTCTGAAGTTGGGGGTACTATTCCTTCTGAGTCCAAACTAGAGGAGAACATTCCCACATATCCCGATGACTTCTCGGTACAGGGGTATGACTCAGAGGGCACGTCCTCCACCGTTTCTTCCATCTTTCCTCATGTAAAGACGGTGTTTATGACGGACAACAACCAAGGTGGTTCCAGTGATCGCCAACGCATCCACACTCTGGAGGCTATACTGCATGCCTTGGTCAAGTCTGTAGACGAGATCAAAGCGGCCCTTTCAACTTTGCAAGGAGGGACGCCTGGCCAAACAAGTGCGGGTCTCCCGGTCAATACGGACTCGAACTCAGCGGCACCGAACCTGGGCAACAATCCTCCTGAAATGAAGGTTCCCACCGCTATGGATGAGGCCAGGGAAGCAAGAAGAGAGGTCCAGGAGCTCCGAGCAATGTTTCACGCTCAAGAAACCTCTCAAGACCTCAGAATATGGCAACCATACCCTGCTGCATGGAGGGATGTCCCCTTTCCACCGAGATATAAGCCGTTCAATATCAATCCTTATGATGGCAAGACCTCCGAAAGTCGATACATCACTTACTTCGAGGTCACCACCGACCATCTGCCCCATGACGATGCCATCCTCACACGATTGTTCATTGGAGCATTGGAAGGAGTCGACTTCGACTGGTATCGCAACCTGCCAGACAACTGCATCCACTCCTTCGCCAGCTTCAAGCGCATGTTCTTGGAGAGATTCTATGAAGTAGGACAGGACATCACAATGTCCACCCTCATGGACGTCGTCCAAGGGGAGAAAGAGCTGACAAGGAACTATATTGAGCGGTTTCGCCAAACCGCAATGAAGCTGCCGTCTGGTAACCCGGATTCCTCCTTGATTGAAATTTGCCAAAAGAGATTGCTCCCAACAATCAGTCTCTGGATGGGCGAAAGACATTTTAAGGACTGGAAGACGTTCATCATCAGTGCCACTAGCGCCGAAGAACGGTTGAAGAAGGCTCGCCAACTGGGATTGCACATCTCGGAGGGAGAGAACAAGGGCAAGCGTCCTAATACCAACAACGACAATGGGGGTAGCCCCTCCAACAATCGGGACAACAGGGGTAAGCAAGCTATGGTGGCCGACACAGCCCAGAAACCTGAGTCAAAACCGGCAAACAAACAATGGCCGCAAATCACTTACTCCTTCGAAGGCGGTCACGTCAAGCCCATCTTGGACATGCTCATACAAGGAGACAGAATTCAGCTCCCTCCACTAAGACGGGAACCTCGGCCGGCAGATATGGAGAGCCCAAAGTACTGCCATTACTACCGCTACGTCCACCATGCTACGCACGACTGCTACCAACTAAAGCGATACATCCAACATCTCATCGATTCGAACGCTCTGGCCATCGATTTCGAGGAGGTAACCGTGGCGGCCAACATGGTGTCCGTACAATTCGGCAGCTTCTCTCCAACAGAAACTCAAGACGGTGTGATACCCATCCCTCTGGCGACAATGGAGATTGCTAATCTTCCACCTCCTCGGGATCAGGTTGCTGGTCTAGTGACCCTCACCACATCATGAGGGGAGGTTATGTGGATCCATCCGGACCTAGTACTTGAGGTGACACAGTCCACACCACCTTCCATTCGCAAGAAGAAGAGTGAAAAAGTCAGATCCTGCCGCACAATCTCGGCAGATGTCGAAGAAGTTACGGCTGTCGTTACTCGATCTGGGGCACAATCCCAACCTGTGGCTGAGAACTCAACTGAAGATCATCAGCCAGCTACTGCTGATGCCCCGGTACCTTCTCAGCCTCCGACGACCGACAAGCCTAGGCCGAAGGAGA
Organism: Iris pallida; assembly: GCA_029216955.1. Lineage (NCBI taxonomy): Eukaryota > Viridiplantae > Streptophyta > Magnoliopsida > Asparagales > Iridaceae > Iris > Iris pallida. The sequence continues at coordinate 19,099,624 of JANAVB010033220.1, read as the reverse complement.
CTCGCTTTAACAAATCCCTCCGAAAAGAGGCACCTCAGGGGCTGGAGAGGCCCTACAACTTTGACATCTTGGCGCAGTTGGCCAATACACCGGCCAAATTGTCATTATACGAGCTCCTGAGGCTCTCAAAAGATGTTCGCGTGGCTTTGAGCGATGCACTCCAAAATGTCGACGCATATCTGGCTCAGGTCAACCTCACGGGAGAGAGCCCGCCTGCAAATCTCCAAGACAGTGTTTGCACAGGAGCAATGCCTAATATTGTCTTCACTCCACAGGATATGCTCATCAAAACCAATCTGCACGATCGTCCGTTATACTACACCGGATACATCGGGGACGTAAAGGTGGTCCGGATGCACATTGATCCTGGTTCTTCTATAAGCATCATCCCGAAGGGTCTGCTACATCATCTCCGCATTCTGATGCATCGCCTGACGCCAACAAGCACCGCCATCAACGGTTTCAATTCGGACAGGAGCTACCCAATTGGGAAGATTCGCTTGAAGTGCCAAATTGGCGATCTTCAGTCAGAAGTGACCTGTTACGTCATAGATGAGGACACTTCTTACAACATCCTCTTGGGGTGCCCTTGGATACACGATTATATGATCGTGCCTTCCACGCTGCACCAGTGCTTTAAGTATGTCGACAAACACGACTTTGTGAGAACAGAATTTGCCGACATCGATCCCTTCAAAGGAGTCGAATCCTACTACTTGGATTCCTGCCTATACGAAAAGTCAAAGAGGCACCTGGATGAAGATGTACAGGCTCGAACTGAGACAGCCTCAGGATCAGAAGAATCTTTGACGATCCACCTTCAAGCTCGCAAACCTGGCAAATTTGCACCCCTTACGGCCGCTCTGCGTAAGGATGCGATCAGCCTCTCGGCACAAGAGGGGCAAATGATAATCCGGTTGCCAAGGTCCGACAAAGCGCCGAGACCCACAACGGAGCCACTGACAATCAGGCTACCGAGAGTTAGCCAGCCACAAGCAGAGAAGTTCAATCCCTCTGACAAGCCAATGACGATACGTCTTCCCAAGAAGAATCGCCACTCCGATGCAAAGTCTGGGACTTCTAGCGAACCAATAACTCCCCGTCCAACATCGAGTACCAAACTGGGGGTCGCTAGTTTGCCAACAACTCCACGCTCGGCTTCACCAACAGAACCCCTGATGATCAAGCTGCCCAGGTCATCCTCTCAGTCTTCATTTATACAGGGGGTGACCGAGGAAGAACCAGAATTGGCCAAGTATGTGGCTGCCCACACTGATGTTCCCTCCGCAGATGATGTAATCCCGCTAGAAAAGATACCTTACTTCATCAATAAAGGGCTATCTTTGAACTACCTTGAGCTTAATAAGCTTTGTACAATGTATTCTATGGAACACGGTATAGGCACTCACCTACACACACAGGTGGCAAATGTTTACACCGCAAACCAGCTTACTCCAGTGGAAGACGCTTACCGAATAATCGAAGGAGGGGACCATCCAATCATCTTCGGCCGGAAGGACGATCCACAGCCCTTCACCATAGAGAAGGTCGATCCCGAATCAGTTACCGGGAGATTGCCTCTGTATATTTATAGCCCCCAATCCAAATACCTCATGCAAAAATTGGAATATGATATGGAGACTACGCCAGGCTTGAACTACGGCACCGGTCGACGATTACCTTTCAAGCCACCAGTCCCGGTTGGCAAACCACGGGACTACTACAGCAAGACCCGATTTGGATTAGGGTATGTCACGCCCACAATGACCCCTGAAAGTTTAGATGAGGAATGCGACTGGCATTCACATTCAACCGGGTCACCAACTTCTGATTCGGATACCAGCATCGAAGACGTATTCAGACAAGTCCTGTCAGTCAATATGGCATTTGTCGACGCTTAAGAAGAAGATGAAGACATCCCTGAAATCCTCAAATTAGAGCCGTGGGCCCAATAGCTGGATGCACAATAGGAAAAGTGGTTCGAACAGAGAGAACCTCCTATCGAAGATGAGGTTATACAGGTCGACCTCGGCAGCTAATCTTCTCCAAAACCAATCTTCGTCAGTAAAAGCCTAACAGACGAAGAGCGAGAATCGCTACTGGAACTCATCAAAGAATATATTGATGTGTTCGCCTGGAGCTATGAAGACATGCCAGGACTAAACCCCGAGGTTGCCCTTCACAAGCTCAACATTCGGCCAGATGCAAAGCCGGTCAAACAACAACAGCGACGCTTCCGCCCAGGCATCATGGATGCGATCGAAGCTAAAGTCAACAAACTGATAGCCAGCGGCTTCATTCGTGAGGAACAACATCCTGACTGGGTCGCCAACATAGTATCGGTCCTCAAGAAGAATGGAAAGATTCGAATCTGCATCGACTTCCGCAATCTGAACGAGGCATGTCCCAAAGATGAATTCCTCCTCCCTATCACAGACATCATGATTGACAACACATGCGGCTTTGAACGCATGTCATTCATGGATGGTTTCTCGCGATACAACCAAATCAAGATGTCTCCTAACGACGAAAAGCATACCTCATTCCGAACACCGATTGGCACATATTGCTACACAGTCATGCCTTTTGGTTTAAAGAATGCTGGTGCCACATATCAAAGGGCCATGAGTATCATCTTCATAGACCACTTGCGCAAGACTGTGGAGTGCTATGTTGACGACATCGTCGTCAAGAGTCGCTATAAGGGAGACCACCTGCATGATCTGAGGACAGTGTTCGACCTCATGCGAGCACACAACCTGAAGATGAATCCCACAAAATCCTTCTTGGGCGTATCCAGCAGAAAATTCCTGGGTTTTATTATTACTGCCCAGGGAATTCATGTAGACCTAGAGAAGACGAAGGCAATTATGGAGATGGGTCACCCGAGAAATCTCCGCGAACTCAGAGGCCTTCAAGGAAGGCTAGCTTACATCAGAAGGTTCATTTCGAACCTCTCCGGGCGATGTCGGCCACTCACCCATCTCATGAAGAAAGGCGTATCGTTCGTATGGGATGAAGAATGCCAACGTGCCTTCGACAGTATCAAAGAATACTTGTCGAACCCTCCAGTCCTGGTGGCTCCGGTAGCTGGGAAACCATTCTTGCTATATGTATGAGCAATGAAGTATTCCCTCGGTGCTCTGCTGGCATAAAACAACGATGCAGGCCATGAACAAGCTATATATTACCTCAGCCGAATGATGATTGGGCCAGAGCACCGATACACCGCCGTGGAGAAGGAATGCCTCGCCCTGGTGTTCGCCATTCAAAAGACGCGGCACTATGCCACAGGACAAACCATACATGTGATCTCACGAGTTAACCCTCTCAGGGTCCTCATGACTAAACTAGGGGCACTCAGCTCCCGCCTCGCCAAATGGGCAATATTACTGTCTCCTTATCATATGGTCTTCGTCCCGTAAAAGGCTGTTAAAGGTCAAGCCCTGGCAGACCTTTTAGCAGCCCACCCAGGCTCAGAGTCGTCCAAAATATATGAAAGAATCCCTGATGAGGTCGCCGACTCACATGTGGCCTCCCACGATGACATATGGCGAATGTTCTTCGACGGTGCTTCGAGAACTGGACCCAAGCGCAACATCGTCGTTGGAGTCGGGATGGTATTAATTTCTCCTTCCGGACTGGTGATCAACCGCGCTTACTCCCTTACGGAACCGTGCTCTAACAATGTGGCCGAGTACAACGCTTTGGTCATTGGCCTCCAACTTGCAAGAGAGCTGGGGGTAGAATATCTTGAAGCATACGGCGATTCGCAGTTAATCGTCAATCAGATCCGAGGTTCGTACGAAGTCCGCCACGAAGACATGATCCCCTATCACCAAATAGCGATCAACATTATTTCGTCATTTGAGGGATTCTTCATCGAACACGTTCCCAGACTCCAAAACATCGAAGCCGATGCCCTAGCAGGCCTTGCCGCTTCCCTAGCAGTGCCGAACCATACTCATCATTCGGTTGACGTGATAGGCCATGAACTGGTCTGTCCCAAGAACAACGTTCAAGTCGTGGCGAGTTATTTCGCTCAAACGATCGACGAAGCGCCAGACTGGAGACAACTATTTATAGACTTCGTAGTCTAGGACATCTTGCCCGAGAACCCAAAGGAAGCCACTTCCATCAGAAGGCGTTCTCTCAGATTCTTCTACGATACATAGGCAAAAATGCTGTATCGGCGATCTTATGATGGATTATTGCTTCGGTGTCTGTCAAACGCAGAAGCCAAAGAAGTCGTACGCGAAGCTCATGACGGTGTCTGCAGGGCCCATCAGCCTGGCCCTAAATTGTAAGACCGTCTTCGCCGAATGGGCTACTACTGGCCCACGATGGTAGCAGATGCGATATACTATGCAAGAAAATGCAAAGCTTGCCAAGTCCACGCAGACTTCATCCACCAACCATCCGAGTTTCTACATCCGACGGTGGCGTCCTGGCCATTTGAAGCATGGGAAATGGACATCATCGGTCCGATTACTCCACCTTCCTCCCGAGGACATCGTTTCATACTCGCGATCACGGATTACTTCTCCAAACGGGCGGAAGCTGTTCCGCTCGCAGAAGTAAAGACTTCAAACGTGATCAGTTTCCTCAAACATCATGTCATCTATCGCTTTGGACTGTCCCGAAGGATCATCCACGATAATGGTCCGCAGTTCGCAAGCCATGCCTTCTATCGGTTCTGCGACAAACATTGCATCCAGAATATTGCTTCGACACCATATAATCCGGCAGCAAATGGGTTAGCAAAAGCATTCAACAAAACAATCATCAAACTTCTCAAGAAGTTTGTGTCTTCCAACAAATGCGACTGGAACGAGAAGCTTGGTGAATGCTTATGGGCGTACCGTACTACAGTCCGAACAGCCACTGGGAACACGCCATTTTCTCTGGTGTACAGGAGTGAGGCAGTCCTCCCTTTGGAGACTCAAATACCCTCACTCCGCGTCGCCTTTACTTACCAATTGACGATGGACGATAACTACCGTCGCCGGCTACAAAAGTTGGAGGCCTTAGATGAAAAGCGCCTCTTGGCTCAGCAATGAATCGAGCTATACCAAGCACGCATCTCTGGAGCCTTCAACAAGAAGGTTAAAATCAGAACATTCCAAGTGGGCGATCTCGTTCTGGCAGTCCGGAGGCCGATGGTCATGACTCACAAAACCGCCGACAAATTCCAGCCAAAATGGGAAGGTCCGTTTATTATTGAGGCTGTATTCTCCAACGGTGCTTACCGTCTCGCAAAACAAAACGGAGACTTGCTCATGTTGCCCGTCAATGGCAAGTTCCTGAAGAAATATTATGTCTAAACGATATTTTCTTGATCATCGAGTCATGTACCTGCTGGTACCGCTAAACTCGCATTCACAAAATTTCAGATCATCGAGTCATGTACCCGCTGGTACCGCTGAACTCATATTCGCAAAATCTCAGATCATCGAGTCATGTACCCGCTGGTACCGCTGAACTTATATTCGCAAAATCTCAGATTATCGAGTCATGTACACGTTGGTACCGCTAAACTCATATTCACAAAATTCCGGATCATCGAGTCATGTACCCGCTGGTGCCGCTGAACTCATATTCGTAAAATCTCAGATTATCGAGTCATGTACCCGCTGGTACCGCTGAACTCACATTCACAAAAAAATTCCAAATTGCTGAGTCACGTACCCTCTGGTACCGCTGAACTCACGTCCTCCTTCCACAAAAATCCCAGATTATCGAATCATGTACCCGCTGGTACCTCTGAACTTACACTTTGATTCCAAAATTCCCGGATTGTCGAGTTATGCACCCGCTGGTACCCCTGAACTTACATCCCAGTCACTCTTTTGGGAGAAAGTTACATATAACCATACCTCTGAACTTTTCTTCCTGGAAGAGATCCTTCCTTTTGATCCACTACCCGCACTCCCAGTGCACAAAAAGGGTAACAGATCCACAAATTTCCAAAACAACCATGTCGATGTTACCTCTGAGTCGTCTCAATTCTGCCAAAAATAAATCACCCCTCTACATAGAACTTCCATGTCCTAATTACCTCTGAGTCGTTCTACGTACCCCCCTTGATTGAGCCCACTCCTGCCATGTCCTCATTACCTCTGAGTGGGAAGGCTCTGTCGAAGAAACCCTCATGCTTGCCATGTCCTCATTACCTCTGAGTAAGTATGTTGATTCCCTTTCGACTTATTATCTGTACCCACAACCGGAGTACGCCAATGATAGTAGGTCCACAAATATCCTCCGTTGAGTCCACTCCTGCCATGTCCTTATTACCTCTGAGTAGGAAGATTCCGCGATGAAAAAACCCTCATGCTTGCCATGTCCTTATTACCTCTGAGTAAGTATGTGGGTTCCCTTTCATCCTATTATCCGTATCCTAACCCAGGGTACGCCAAGGATAATAGGCCCATAAAATGTCCTGTGCTAAGTTTCTCAGCACAGGCCCATCATTTCTTGTCATGCCCCGGGAGCCCAGCTGCTCTACGGCATTCTTTCTCCCGATACTCGGAACGTCCACGACAACATTACCAAGGAACCGTTCTAGGTATCCCCAATCAAACTTGTTATCCGTACCTAAAACCAAGGTATGCCAAGGATAACAGGTCCACAGACAAGTCCCCCATGCAGGGCAAACACCACCATAATACCACAGGTACAACAGACAATACAAATGAAGGGTAAGATGAAAAATAATCTTTATTTGAAAGTCAAAAAAAAGGCATTACATGTTTTGGGACCACGTCCCTCTCAAAAAAAAGAAGAAGGAGGAGAACAGGAACAAAAGAAGAAAAGGCCGACTATGGTTCGACATTACATAATTCCATGAGGCGGTTTCTCACCAAGGCGGTCCCCCGCTCAAGCCGCTGTCTAGCTCGGCGCTCAGCCTCCTGGGACAACTGCTCCGCATCATCCAAGTACATATATGCCTGCCAGTCATTCTCCATCTTCTTCAGGGCGAGTTCCAGATTGGCAGAAGCTCGACTAAGTCTGTCAGCCTCCTGGATAGCAAGCCCCTTCTCAGTACGAGCGGCTTCGAGCTCGGATTCCAGGAAGGCCAGCTTGCTCTAGAGCTCGAAGATCTTCTCCCTGGTGTCAATTACCCCGCGGGAGGCAGTCGCTTCCCGAGCCGCACAATCTTCAGTTCTACGGCTCCATTGATCGTATAACTGAGACAGATAACGGCGGTCCTTCAGTATAGTCGGCTTGATCGATTCCCGAGAAAGCCTCACCTTTTCCACCACGATTGTGAGGAAAGTACGCTCTTGATCTATTGCCACGGACAGATCAGCTTGCCGCAGCACGCGAAACTGGGTCACAAGACGATCAGCCTCTAGCAGCTTAGGCTCCAGAAGCGCAGTTAGCCCTGCCCCACCGGGGAGTGTTCTAAGGATATTAATTTGGCCACCGACGCACTGACGGGCCATAGCAAAGGGAGTTCCCCTCTCCACAGCTGCCTCGATCCCTCTCTTCAGGTGGCAGTAAAAGCTGTCAACCACATCCTGGGACACTTCATCCAAAACTTCTGTAGAGGACGGCGTCAAAGGGAGTGTGGTTGGCAGTGCAGAAGGAGTAGCATCAGAATTTGCCATCCCCGCCACCAGGGAAACGAATTTTGTGCGAAAAGATGCATGAATAGCGGCTAGCTCCTCTTTCGCCGCCCGAAGAGCTTGGATACTTGGCAAGGCGGAAAGGTTAACCCCCGAAACCATATTCGCAGAGGAGGACGTAGGAAGCATCGTCCCTTGCCCCAGCTGTACTGCCACTTGGGCCCCCGAACTTGACCGAGCTGGAGGCCCCTCAATATAGGTTGGAAAAGAAGGAGGCACACGTGCTTCCATCAGATCTCCTCCGGTAGAGTCCGTCCCGGCAATGTCCGTCATCGGCAATAAAGGGATGGGACCCGTACGTCCAAAGAAACCATCAATCGACGTAACCCGAAGGACATGATGATAGAGCAGATAGGCCTCCTCATAAGTTAAGATTCGGCTTATCTTACCAGAGGAAGAGCATGGAGGCCGCAGCTCGCTCGCAGCTGACGTAGTCTCCCCACCCGCGGCTTCCAGGTTGAATTCAGCTGGTTTCTCTGCCCCAGCCACCCCCAAAAGGGAGCCAGCCAGGTCAGTGTCATCCTGTTGAAATTCAGCTGTCTCAGGGACAGGTGCAGTAGAGCCCCCGTCCCCATGGGTTGAGGTCTCAGCAAGGTGAGACTCCTCGGCCACCTCCGGAAGAACCCCAGCAGAAATGATAGCGGTACACATATCATTGACCAAAGTGGACAGGGCAGGATCGACCTCGACAGTCAGGTCCCGAGAAACAGACTCCTCTGACGCCTACAAAGAGCAAAAGAAAATGACTAGGCCATAGTTTAGAAAAAGAAGGAGAAGGTAGTTGAAATTCAAATCACCTTAGAAACAGCGTCAACATCATCAATAAACAGCCTACGACGTCTTACCGTAGCCCGTTTCGTAGAGTAGGTTCTGCCATCATCAGTAGACATACGCCTGCTTCGTTTGCACGAAAGACCAGACACAGCAGGTGGTTGATCCTCCACCTCTTCTTCCGGCACAATAGGTGGCTGGTCCCCCACCTTCTCGTCCGAGGAATGTGACGAATCATCGGCATCCTGCTCATCATCCTCTTCGCCCGCCGTAGTGGACTCCGAGTCCGGCACATGAACCATATTCGCCTTTTTCTTTCTCTTCTTAGATCCCTCGGGCTTCTCTGCCAAGCCAGTACCAACAATAAAGCTGGTACTCATGTCAAAGTTAACAGGAGGCTTGCTCGCCGCAACATGATAGAGGGCCGCCATGTACAAAATCTTCCCTGACGTCTTAGCATCTGGGACCGAGAAGCTAGCTCGGGTATGGACCGCTTGTAATAATGCCAAGCCCTGATACCATCGAGGACACTGCCCTCAAAACCCAAGCAAGCACTGGGGCAATCAAGGAACAGCTGACTATACCCGAACTGGCGGGAAAAACTGCTGGGCAAATAAGGCTCCAGGTATACGTTATTTCGGTAACGATATACTAGGTGCGCTGGACGAATATTGCGCAGCCAAAGAAGCATTTTCTCAGATAAGAGGATGGGAGGTTCGATGCCGTCAACATGTACACCCCTCACTTCTCTAGCGGTAAATTGAAGAAGAGACACAAAGAAGTCGGGCCCGTATACTCTCGCCAATGCCCTCTGACAGGCTGGCATGGTGTCGTATTCCCAAGGCTGACGACGGTATCGGAAAAGGAAGGCGTCATCAGCGGTAACATCATCTTCTGTTCCGGGCCTCATCAACGACCGGTAATGCATCAATATCCACCCTATTAGATAATGGTAGGGTAGCTCTATCCGCTCATAGTCCAGTGTCGTCTCGCGAGCAATGACTTTAGACGAAAAGGCACGGAGGCCGTGGTGTATGCTACACACCATGGCCGGAAGAAGGGCCAGCCTGACTCTGAAGACCAGCTTCACGGTCGGGAGGATGAAGTGGCGGCTGATCCTTTCAATAGAACCTGCCCGTCCCGAGACTACGCAGTTCCATAGCCACACCATCAAGAATCCGGCCAAGAGTGCTTTTTCAGACATCTGCCGGGTACCGTGGTGGAAATAACTGAAGGAGTCAGTACGACTCCCAAATCTGTCACTGATGGACCTCGACCTCTTGGCATTCGACATCAGGTCCCTTACCTCCTCCTGGGTTAGAGGACCTCGAAAAGAAACCCGGCCGGAGGGACTTAATTTGAAGAGATACGCGACCCAGGACGTGGTATGGGGGCATTCCCTTCTGAGCTATAGTGGCACAGCAGTTCCCGGTACACGGCAATGAATCCCGAAAATCGTCGATCTAGATCCTCGAATTCCTCGTTTGTCGGGGTGTATACTTCAAAGGCCTCGCCCCCCACGGTAGCTTAGAAACAGCATGCATTTCATGGAGAGCAAGTCCCAACTCCTTTCCGGGCGCGAAGAAAGTTCCCGTACGCCGGTTATACATCTCCAAAAGAGCCATGAACAACGGCTTGTTAATGGGTAACCCGTAACAGGTGCCCCGAATGGCATAATAGAGGTCAATCTTCCGAAGGAATGCCTCGTATTTTCTCAGGATCCATGAGGTAAGGTTGGCCCACGTAGGGATAGGGTTTATCCAGTTCAGCAGCGACAACCTGCCCACAGGATTAGACCCCTTACGAGCGAGCTGATTCAGGAAGGTATCGGCTAGAGTGAAAGTGAAGTTGGGACCAGATACGTTTATGAAGGTACCCAGAATCAGTCCCATCACACTCCGACTGACCGAGTCCCTGCTCGCACATGCTGACCCAATATTCCTATTATAGTGGATGTTGCCGACGAACATCCCCGATTGGGTTGGAGTTAGGGAGCCCACCATCTTCCTACTCAACGGTACCATATTGAACCACGAGAGGGGAAAATGCTGTTCCATCTCGGAAATATGGATCTCCACCCCGTCCACAGTAAAGTCCCAGCTCTCAGAAATGTCCAACACTCGGGGGTTCTTTATGGATAGAGCATCCCCGAAGAGAAAGGCTGGTTTCAGATACTCTCCTTCCAATCTCCCCGAATTCATCATAGTACAAAGAAAGTGGAAAGGCTGGTTATTGATGGCGCCCAACCTCTCCAAAGGCTCATTGGTGGGAAGCTGATCCGACACATGGCAAATTAAGCCGTCGAGCCGCACACCCACGGCATATTGTGCTGAACCCACCAAAGGCTCTCCTCCTGGATTGGTTGGCAGATTTACTGAAAAAGACAAAAGAAACAGGATTAAAAGATGGTTAAAACGAAACCACTTAAAGTTTCTCAAAAAAAAAAAGCTCCTATGAGCCAATGCGGCTCGGATCAAGAAAGCCTTATGCGGCCCAATTCAGTTGGGTTGCATGCGGCACGGCTTCAATAGAGCCTATGCGGCTCGGGTCAACGCAGCCTTATGCGGCCTGATTCAGTTGGGGGTTTCATGTGACACTGATTCGATAGAGCTTATGCGGTTCGGTTGAACTTATGCGGTTCTATTTAGCAGAAGAGCTTATACGGCACGACTTAGCGAAGTTTTATGGGTCCAGTTCGTCAGGAGCATAGGCGGCCCCATTCAAATGAGGCTTCATGCGGTTCAAATCCAGAAGTGCTCCTGCGGCTCAAGTCCTTCTCATGCGGCTCAAACACAGGGCATGCCCTATGCAACTCGGATATGAGAGGGCCATGCGGCTCATACAACATATGCGGCTTCATCATGATTAAACTTGGGCAGTTCAATAAAGACGAAGGATGAAGGCTTGTGCATAAATTATGCAACAGAGCCATGGTTTCTTAGGGTTCAAAGTATTCAATATTCCATTCAATCCTTACAGGGTGGACATCAGGGTGCACTTCAGGCATGGTGGCCGACGAGGAAGCCGTTTTCTTGCCCTTCGCAGCAGCAGAGGCGACCTTGGAAGACTTGGGGGCCATTATCGTCCGGCGGTCGGAGAAGGGAGACAAAGAAAGAAAGTTAGGCAACAAGAGTTGAAGACAAAAGAGAAAGTAAAGAAGTCTCTCCGACTGAACATGTCCCTATTTATAGACAAAAGGAGGGCGCTTCGATTCTCGTGCAGCATGAAAACTGACTCTTCGGTTATCGAGGCGAGCCGACTAAAATGAAGGCCAAACTCTTGGGATCCTGCCCCGAAAAGTGGCCTTAAATCTGACGGCAAATCAACAATATTTAATGCAAAAGATTTTCACACGTGGCAGAATGACGTGACAATGAGCTTATGCGGCCAGACAGCCTATGCGGCCAGAAAGTCCCTGCGGCTGATTGACCAATGCGGCTGAGGAGGCCATGCGGCTGAGACATCCATACGGCCAGGACATCATATGCGATCAGAAGAGTTTATACATAGCCATGCTTCTTATTCAAAGTATTTCAATTTTGCAAATTGAAAACTTTGAAGGGGGTCTTGTAGAAGCATGGAAAAGAATAAAGAAAGATCCATGCGGCTAAGGATCCCCATGCGGCTCAGAGAGCTCATGTGGCTCAGGGATCCATGCGGCTCAAGCGTCTATGCGGCTCGAATAGTTCCCTACGGTCCAGAGAAGAGCCACGTGGCCTTCAATAGCTCTTCCCTTTGTCTTTTACTGCATTTAATGCCTTAACGGCTGACAGCTCTGACAAATGACAGCTCTGACGTGCAATAATGACTCTGTCATAATGACAGACTCCTAGGGAAACGAAGGAAATCTCTAACACAATCCATCAAACCCCAAAGACCTTCATGCGGCCTTGACACGTGGACAGTCGCATGCGGCTCAGACAGAGGCCACCCCATGCGGCTCAGGTAGAAGCTACCATATACGGCTCACGAGGACTATCTTCATGCGGCTCACTGAGAAGCCACCCATCATGCGGTCGCCTACGCTCATGCGGCTCAGATCATCTCCACGCGGTTCAAATGTTCAAGAGGCCACTCCCAAGCAGCCTTGATACGTGGCCAGCCTTATGCGGCTCAGGGGGAGCAATCCTCATGCGGCTCAGATTTCCTAAGTGGCTCGCGGTTAAGACACGTGGCATGATAGTGGGACACGTGGCATCAAATCGATCAAGATTCATCAACAAATCCCAACAAAGTATTGGGATCAAATCAGATCATTTGCAATCAAGCAAATTGAACACGTGGCGGGAAATCCGAGATTGGCATAACAAATCATGAGGATTTATGTCAATCATCATTAATTACCCACAGAGATTTGATGCAATCACATTAATTGCTCAGACCTATTATATTCGAGATGAGCGGCCCAGATTCATTGATCCTTAGCCGCCGACTTTTGAGAATGGGCAATCATTGCAAATCCTAATGATGCCTCCCACTCTTATAAATAGCAGGGTGCCATTCCCTTGCAGAAGAGGGCACAGATAGCACAAAGAGAAGACAGAGAGCACATTCCCCTCGGATCCAGAGAGTCAGAGAGAGAGAATATACAAAGATCGAAAGGAGAGCATTTCTTCATCAACGCCAAGCAGTTCTTCTACAGAGCCAAGGCTGCACCTGATCGTCTAAGGAGTAAGGCAGAGCTGTCGTCGCTTTCCCGAGCCTCTATCGTCACCCCCCAGAATCTAAAATAAACAATTGTACTTAGATTGTTGTACCTAGGCTTTCGTCCCTAGGCTTTCTTTGTACAAGCGAGTTTGTATTGTGAGTCTAAGTTCAGTCCTCCTACATAAATTGTTCTATACTTTTATAATTGATGGCAAACAGTGGTGTGAGGAGTGCTCCCTTCCGAGCTACCGTCTTTCTTGATAGCCGTCTGATGATAAGTACTGTGATGACATAACAAATCCCGATACACGGCAACAAAGCCCGGGAACTGCCGATCCAAATCCTCGAGTTCTTCGTTCATAGGGGTGTACACTTCAAAGACTTTATCCCCCCAGGGCAGCTTGGAGACAACGTACATTTTATGGAGAGCAAGTCCCAACTCCCCTCCGGGCGCGAAGAAGGTACCCGTCCTCCGGTTGTACATCTCCAAGAGAGCCATGAACAACGGTTTATTTATGGGTAGACCATGACAAGTGCCCCGAATGGCGTGGTAAAGGCCGATCTCACGCAGGAAAGCCTCATACTTCCGTAAAATCCACGTGGTCAAGTTGGCCCACGTAGGGATAGGGTTTATCCAGTTCACTAATGCCAACCGGCCGACGGGATAAGACCCCTTCCGAGCAAGCTGGTTCAAGAAGGTATCAGCTTGGGTGAACGTGAAATTGGGACCCGTTACGTTTATGAAGGTACCCGAAGCAAGTCCCATCACGTACCGGCTGACCGGTTCCTTTTCCGGATACGCTGACCCCAAATTCCAATTGTAATGGATGTTTCCCACAAATATCCCCGACTTGCTGGGAGTCAAGGACTCTACCATCTTTCTGTCTAGCGGTAGCATATTGAACCAGGACAAAGGAAAATGACGCTCTATCGGAGGGATATGGATCTCCACTCCGTCAAGAGTAAAGTCCCAGCTCTCGGATATATCCAGCGCCCGGGTGTTCTTCACAGAAAAAACATCCTCGAAGAGGAACGCAGGCTTCAAGTATTCCCCCTCCAATTGTCCCGAGTTTATCATGGCACAGAGGAAGTGAAAGGACTGCTTCTTGATAGCATTTAGCCTCCCCAAAGGCTCTTTTGGAAGCTGGTTCGTCATATACTCGACTATATGATCATACCTATAGCCCATAACAGATTGGGCGCGCCCCACCAGAAGTTCTCCAGCAGCGTTCACTGGCAGATTCACTGAAGAAGGAAAAAAAGAAACAAATCAAAAGATAGCTAAAATGAAACTACTTTGGCTTACATGAGTTTATGCGGCTTTATTTAGAGACAAGCTTATGCGGCTCTATTTCAAAACGAGCTTATGCGGCACCGAGTAGCGTAAGCCTATGCGACTCTGCTTAGCATGGGCTTATACGGTTCTACTTAGCGGAGCATCATGCGGCTCATTTCAGGGGAGCTCATGTGGCTCGATGCAGCACAGCTTCATGCGGCCCAATTCAGACGAACTTATGCGGTCCTGTTTGAGGGGCTTCATGCGGCTCGATTCGGAGGGACTCATGCGGCTCTGTTCGAAGGGTCATTATGCGGTCCAGTTTGTGAAGCATCTAGGCGGCCACTGGACAACTCCCATGCTGCTCGGATATGGGGTATACCTCCATGCGGCTCGAACATGGGACGTACATGTGGCCCATACAATTTGAACAGTTCGACGAAAACGAGGAACATATTAAAGGCTTGTGCATAAAGTATGTAACAGAGCCGTCATTGTTTCAAAGGATACGATCTGTCCAAAATCTCACCAGCAATGGGGGGTGAACGTCGGGGTGGACTTCAGGCACCGGGGCTGACAAAGAAGCCACACCCTTTCCCTTCGCCGCGGTTGTGGAAGCTTTCGGGGGCATCGTCGATTGATGATCGGAGAAGTGGCTTAGGGCAAGAGAAGTGGAAGACAAAAGAAGGCAAAGAAGTTTCTATGTCCCAACAGCATCCTATTTATAGACAGACATAGGGGGCACGTGGACCGATGAACCGCTTCGGGTCGTGTGCTGCAGGCAAAACCGACTCCTCGGATTTTGCCCCCTCTCTCATAAAGAAGATTCATCCAGGGCATAAAATCCAAATATTTAATAAACCAACTCTTGGGATTCCCCCAAAAGACGGCACTAAAAAACTAATTAAGGGCAATTAATGAGACGCACGTGAGGCAGGGAGCCCATGCGGTTATGGAGTCTATGCGGCCAGACAGGCCATGCGGCCAAGAACATCCTATGCGGCCAGCAGAGCTCATGTAGCCATGCTTCTTATTCAAAGTATTCCAATTTTTCAAATTGAAAAATTTGAAGGGGGTCTTGTAGAAGCATGGAAAAGAACTAGAAAAACCCATGCGGCTCAAAACAGAAGAAGCCCATGCAGCTCAAAACAGAAGGAGCCTCATGCGGCTCAGGAATCTATCAGAGCCTCATGCGGCTCAGAAACTCTTCAATAGCCTCATGCGGCTCAGGAAAGAAGCACGTGACCCTATGCAGCTTGCCTTTACAGCTGGCCATAAAGTGACTGCTCCCATTAAATGCTCTGACATAAAGTGATAATTCTGACATTAAAGCTGAAATGATGAACTTCGACATGATGGCGTATTTCTCGGGAAACGAAGAAAATCTCCTTTGCAGATGGCACGATCCACCAACTACAAAGCTCCCTATGCGGCTGCCACCACCCCATCCGGCTGATGCTCGCATGCGGCTTGGATCGTGGAGAGCCTCGTCACGCGGCTCAAATTATAAAAAGTCACACCATGCGGCCGCTGTTCTCATGCGGCTCGGATCATGGGGATCATCTCCATGCGACTCAAATATTGAGAGGCCATGCCCATACAGCCTTGACACGTGGCAAGTCCTATGCGGCTCAATTGGAAACCACCCCCATGCGGCTCAGATTTCGAAGGCTACACCTATGCGGCTGTCACCTTCATGTGGTTCAGAACCTAAGAAGCTACCCTCATGCGGCTTTGGCTCGCGGTTATGACATGTGGCAGAAGATCAGCTTTCCACGTGGCACTAAATCGAGTCATCAACAAATCCCAACAACCAGATTTAGTGTAATCATCATAATTACCCGAATTAAAACAGATTTATTGCAGTCACGCGGTTTAAATACGTGGCAGGAGATTCGAGCTTCCAAAGATTCATAACAATCAATATTGATTGCCCATACGGATTTTGCACAATCAGCATTAATTGTCCAGATTCGTTGCAATCAAGATTAGTGGTCCAGATTAATTTCCAACAAAATAGGATCAAGAAAAATAGCAATTAAATCCCCAAGCCGCCGACTTTTTAGGGTAATCATTGCAAACCCTAATGATGACATCCCACTCCTATAAATAGCAAGGTGCCATTCCCTTGTAAAAAGATCCCCGATCCAAAACCGAAAAAATATAGCAAGGTGCCATTCCCTTGCAAAAGAGATCCTCTCCACCCGGCTGGACACACAGAGAGACAAAGGCGCGCACAGAAGAGTCTTTCCATCTTGAGAGCAGTTCTTCACCGGAGCCAAGGCTACGTCTGATCGTCCAAGGAGTAAGGCAGAGCGGTCGTCGCTTTCCCGAACCTCTACCGTCACCCCCCAGAATCAAAACTAAACAATCGTACTTAGATTGCTGTACCTAGGTTTTCGTTCCCAGGCTTTCTTTGTACGAGCGAGTTTGTATTTTGAAGTAAAAGTCCAGTCCTCCCATATAATTGTTCTGTTCTTTTATCAATGGCAAACACATTCCTGACTGAAAACCAATATTTTTTAGGTTAGATGTGGCTTCTCTTAGCTTTGGAAGATACGGGTGTACTTGCAGACAGAAACCTAGAATTAGATAGCAGTGTATCATTTTCATTAATTGTGAGAACTTTGTATTTTCTTTAAATAAAAATGTTGTAAATGTTGTAATAAATCTAGAAATGTGAATGAACAGCAAATGTTATATTTTATGATTTTGAGCATCTTGGCCGTGACAGCGTTCTACCGCCGACTCTGCGGCGTAGGCTGGCTTGGACACGTCTTGTATCCGAAAAGCGGTGGTTAGGAGAATATACCATACATCCCAACATTCTAACTCCACAGGGGTGCACAATTAGAGACCTATGGGAGGGCAGTTCCGGATGTAATTGGAGGAAGGTCAGAGATTGGCTAGGCCAGCCAGCGGCTACCTGTCTTCTAGCTGCTAATATGTGAATTATCGACACGATCAACACTTAGAGATGGTCCCCCAACCCGAGTGGGACATTCAGTTTGGCTTCCGCCAAACTTGTGGCCAGAGGTAGTGGGGTGCCGAATATCGTTTTTGCTAAGTTTTGGCAGGCATGCATTTCCATCAAATGGTCCATCCTCATCTGGCGTGCTCTTCACCGGAAGATCCCGACGGACGACATCATCGGATCTATGGGATTCAGCCTCGCATCAAGATGCCACTGCTGCGAGGAGAACAAGACGGAATCAGCAGAGCACGTTCATCTTTCGGAAGATCTGGCTGCAGGCATATGCTCCAAGCTTCGCAATAGACTCAGTATGGGTTAATGTAACTCCACTTCCCGGATTTTTCTTTTTATATAAATAATGAGTTTCTAGTTATTAAATAATTGGTATTATTTAAGCTCTGAATAATAATATGGTTTTAAATAATAATTTAGCTTTCATTTAATTTTTGGATGATAAGATTTTGGAGGGAATTAATTTTTGGACAACTTTCAAATTTGAAAAGTTGTTATAACCACTTTGGGCCCACCATGTGGGTTTTCAACTGATTTTTAAATCTTTTCCTGAAATAATGAAAAAGAAGAGGGCTGATTTAGAAATAATACTTGGCGGAGGGACTAATACAAAATGGGATTATTGCGGGAGGGCTTTCTTGCAAAGTTTACTTTCATTTTCTTTAAAAATTCGAGTGGAGAGAGAAAGGCTCATTCTCTCCACTCTATTCGATTTTTTTCTGAGCTCTTCTCCAGAGCTCTCCTCTGTGCTTAGCCTAGGTTTTCAACCTGTCGGTCAGGAGAGATGTCCTTTCCGGTGAGCTCGACGACGGCGAGCTGAAGAAGTCAGCAGCAGTGACCACCTCTCGACGACCTCGACGGCGAAGTGACGATAATGGCTCCAGGCGACGGCGATCTCTAAGTCGACGCGCGACCAGATCTGCAACGAGCGGCGCTCATTTGTTCCGGCGGAGACTCCTCTGTGACAAGCGGATCGCCTTTCCGTTGTTCTTCACCACGACTCGTCATCGACGGCGTGCTCTGTTTCTCTTTTGAACCACGCTCGGGTGGTTGCTCTTCCAGGAGATCTCATCGACTCCGATCTTCTTCCGTAGCGGATCGGAGACGCTCTGCTCTAGTTTTCTCCAGTGAGGTGAGCTAAATTCCAATTCCTTGATATTCATCAAATTCTTGAGTCCTGTTTGTATGATCCGATAGTATTGGTGTTCGCAGAACGGATCGGGGACGATCTGTTGTTGTTCATCAACCGAGCGGTTATTTGATCTTTTCCTCCACAAATTTCTAACCTGGTAATTTAAGTTCCCTTATTTTTGATCTGGATTTCTTTATGATAGTTTGTGATCGGCTATTGTTCTTCAATTTGGCTAGTTTCAGTAACTCTGGACTGGTGTATTTCGATCATCGGGATAGTTCGTTATATTGGTGAAGCAGGTCGGTTTCTGAAATTTAATTTGACTTGGGAAATCATCTCTGTATTTTGACCCATTTTGGAATTCCTGGATCTGTTTATGTGTGGTGCAGCCAGAGGAATCTGGACACGAAGAGTTGTGTTCCGTAGTGATTCGTGATCGCAAGTTCAGAATTACTCAGGTAATTCCTTCAACTTCTTATCCGAACTCCTTGTACAGTTGTGCCTAGACGTTGATTTTAATCCCAAATTGTGTTCGTATATTTCATGTGTCGTGTTCGCGATTGGTGTGGATTTTGTGTTCGAGTTTGGGGTGCATATCCAAGGCTGTAGCTCGTGTCGGGTTGCAGTCCCTGTTTGGTTCGTGTCTATGTGCGTGATGTTCGTGTCCAGGTTTTGATCGAGTCCAAGTATTGCTCGTGTCCAGACTGTGCGTGTGTTGCTGATCTTGGAGTAGGAAATTGGGGAGTAGCAGAGGGCAGCTGTACCAATTGATTTTTGATTTAAATTTTGGTTGAGCAGTTGGGGTTGTTTTCGATTATTTATGATTTTGAATTGTTGAATTGTATTAAATCCTATGTTGAGCTTTGATTAATTCTGTTATGGAGTTGAATGCTAAAATATATTTAAATTCAGTGAGAATATTTTGGGTTGTGAACAATAGTTTTCGAAATTCAGTTTTGTTGTACTATTTCTTCTTATGTTTTGAACCTGGGAACTATTTTGCTTTTATTGGAAGAGAGTGTACTCTTGCTTATAAATTTGAATTGGTGTATGGAACGGTTGCCAGTACCTGAAGCATATAGGGTTAATTTTAACATTTAAAATGCCTGGGTTTAAATGATAATTGCTCGTTCTTGTCTGGGTTTGAGGTGGCAACCAACAGATGATTGAATTGTGTCTGTTGCAACTATAAAGGGTTAATTGTGGGTTGTACCTCTAGTACTTGGTATGCATAGTGTACTTTTTGTGCCTTTCTATTTGAGGAGTGGCTGCTATGCTACTATTAAGTTGGGTTGTTTTATGGGAAGGTTCTGTTTAAGGCACAACCTCTGGATGACCTCGGGTTGCATGCTAATTTTGTGTTGGGAATCAAGTCTGGAAATAGTAGGGTTTCATTTTTAATTCATTATGGTTGCTACATAGTAGGTGGGTTTAGTTGAGAACTGTTAGATCATTTAGACTAGACTTGGTTAATATATCATTATCAAGGATTGAATAATAGGGTCGTGATCCTGGACTAAATAATTAGGTTTAAATTGTTAAATAGGATTCTATGGAGTATAATATTGTATTAGATACTTAACCAACTTGTACCTAATTAAACAGGCATACATCCAGCTCTATTGCTCACCCGTACTTTCCCGGAGCCAGGCAAGTACTTTCTATGGTTTTGTACATTTACATTCCTGTACTCTTTTCTTGTGACACTATTATAGCACGACATCATGTATTCCTGTATTCTGGTACTCCTGTTCTTGTACTTGTTAGTGTCGGGTGTGGGAAATACACTAGCCATGTGACCAAACCCGGTTACTATATATTCCTGTACCTAGCTTAGGCCTCGCACCGTGCACGTGGGTCCTAAGTTGTACCATATTCATGTACTCCTGTACATGCTCCTGTACTTACCCTAGCCGGTCACATGGACTAGATGTATTTCAATATTGTGCACACTATGTCTGGTACTGCAGGATTATAGTTCATTCCTGTACTTTACATTCCCGTACGTTACATTTCCTGTACTTTACATTCATGTACTATAGTTCCTGTACTTTACATTTCATGTACTATATTCCTGTACTTAGTTCCTGTACTACTTTCCTGTTTTACCTACTCATTCCTGTATTTCATTTCCTGTACATCTTGTATCCCTTTCATGTTCATGTTTCATTACCTAGAACTGTACTTTGCTCCGCTCCTGACTGGATAAGTTGCAGGTGAGTTGGAGGCTATTTGCGACACCTTCTATGGACGGGATGTTGCTATTGTTGAGCCAGCTGGAGCTGAGCTGGACCTAGAGGCCGCAGAGGCTTAGTACCTTTCCTTTATGTCATTTACTATTTTGAGACTTAGTCAGACATTTGACATTTCTGGATGAATGTAATAAACATATAGACTTGTACCATTTCTGGGATTTCGTTTATAGATGCTGTGATGTTACCTTACTTCCTGATTACTTGTTAGTTTCCCTAGTATTGGTACAGCTTACTTCGTCGTGTCCAACGACGAAGGCTGGACGTGTCCGACTCGTATCCGATTATTCGGGAGCGGGTCGTGACATGTTTTTAGTGGTGGCCCATGCAGGTCCATCCTAATGGTACCTAGGACTTAGCGTACTATTGGGGGACTTGATTACACTAGGGAAACTTGAATCATAGCATAGGAAAAACGGGTATATCGGGTACATATGGTTATTATATAAACATTTACATTTTCTGGTAGGTTAGTTTTTATCAATCACGAAGTTTTCTTTTTATGCAGGATGGTCGCCACTAGGAAGACCGCAGATCAGCCAGGAGTTGCGAGCAGCTCAGGAGTTGCAGTCAGCACTGGAGTTGCAGGCGGTACAGAGCAGCCAGCACCAGACGTCCAGGCAGATCAGCTCCTGCCAGCGCCTCCTATCTTTCCATCGCTGCCACCGACGATGATGCTTGACGGCAACCAGGTGATGGCGATGTTTCAGCACTTTCTGGAGGCCCAGAACCATCAGGCAGCGCAGTTCAGAGCGACTGTCGTCGACGCGCTGAGGGTCAGAGAGCCAGCACCAGCACCAGTAGCACCTCCAGCACCACGAGGACCGAGACCCGGGACAGCGAAGGAGTACCAGCACCTTAGCCCGATGGACTTTTGGGGCGACGAGGGGATCATCTATGCAGATGAATGGCTGGAGAATGCAGAGAGGACTTTGACCATGGCGAACATTCCCGAGGACCAGAAGGTGTCAGTGGCTAGCATGCGACTCTTTGACTTGGCGAGAGCTTGGTACCGGGAGGAACCCCAGTTGACGGATCCCCGGGTGTCTTGGACAGTTTTCAAAACACTGTTCAAGGAGAAATTCTTTCCAGAGGTGGAGCGTGATGAGTTGAGGATGCAGTTCGAGGCGCTGCAGCAGGGGACGATGACGGTTGCGCAGTACACTTCGGAGTTTACCAGACTCGGCAGATTTGCTGAGAGACTGGTTAGAGATCCATAGGACAGAGCATGGAGATTCAAGAAGGGTCTCAACAGGGAGCTGCGACATGCGGTGGCGATTAGCCAGGCGACTACCTACTCTAGCATCCTCAAGATCGCCCAGGCAGTTGAGAAGGAGGCGGACCCCAGACTGAAGAAGGACCGGGACGTGGGCAGCAGCAGCTTCCAGGCACCGGCGAAGAGGGTTCAGACTCAGACTCAGGCGAGACCCCAACAGCCGGCACAGCAGCAGCATCGACCAGCCAGAGCTCCTGCACATCAGCATCAGAGACAGCAGCAGGGGATTACTTGCACATTCTGCTATCGGCAGGGACATTGCTTCGACGAGTGCCGCAAGAGGCTCGGACTCTGCTTATTCTGCGGATCAGACGCACACCAGATGAGGGACTGCCCACAGGCTGCGGCTAGACTGACTGGAGGACCGAGAGGAGCTGGAGGACCACCACCTGCACCACCCAGAGCTCTACCAGCTGTACCACAGAGGGGACCAGCTTTACCCACTCAGCAGCAGCAGTTTGCTCAGCGTCAGCAGAGGGGAGGACAGCAGCAGGGACGTGCTTACGTCATGGCAGAAGTTGAGGAGGATGAGGCAGTACCGGATGTGATCACAGGTTCTATACTTTTACATTCTTTTCCTGCCATTGTATTGTTTGATTCTGGAGCCACATATAGCTTTGTATCGTATGAGTTTCTGCATAGACACGGCTTCACACCCAAGCCCACTAGGCGGAACTGTCAGATCATGACAGGAGGGGGTTCTGTGCCAGTAAGTGAGATGGTGGAATGCCCTATCACTATTGCTGGGAGAGAGATTCGAGCTCGACTTCTGGTGATGCCACTGCCTGGATTCGACGTAGTCCTCGGCATCGACTGGATGAGCGAGCAGTTTGCCGTAATTGACTGCCATGAGGGGAAGGTGATCTTCAGTCCGCCAGGAGTTCCACCGTTCGAGATCAGCAGGCGAGTTGCAGAGAGGCCAGAGGGAGTCTACTTCGGAGCTGTTGCAGAAGACCAGGAGTTGCCGCATCCACTTATCGCAGAGTTTCTTGACGTCTTCCCCGAGGAGCTGCCAGGATTGCCGCCGGATCGAGATGTGGAGTTCGGCATTGACCTATTGCCCGGATCAGCGCCGAAGTCTCAGCATTGTTATAAAATCAACCCGAAGGAAGCGGCAGAATTGAAGGCGCAGATTGACGAGCTGGAGGGCAAGGGATTTATTCGCTCCAGTGCTTCACCCTGGGGAGCACCGGTGCTTTTTGTGCCCAAGAAGGATGGGACGGTGAGGATGTGCATTGACTACCGTGCACTCAACAACATCACCATCAAGAACCGATACCCTTTGCCACGGATTGATGAGCTGTTCGACCAGCTTAGTGGAGCGAAGGTCTTTTCTAAGATCGATCTTCGGTCAGGGTACCACCAGATGAAGGTTCGGGAGCAGGATATTCCGAAGACAGCCTTCAACACCCGATACGGCCAGTATGAGTTCCTGGTGATGCCGTTCGGACTCACTAATGCCCCAGCTGTGTTTATGAACCTGATGAATAAGGTTTTCCACAAGTATTTGGATAAGTTTGTCGTGGTCTTTATTGACGACATTCTGATCTATTCCAAGACGGAGGAGGAGCATGTAGAGCATCTGCAGATTGTTTTGGAGATTCTGCGGAAGGAGAAGCTGTACGGGAAACTCTCGAAATGTGAGTTTTTCTTGGACAGAGTGGAGTTTTTGGGGCACGTAGTGACTGGAGAGGGGATTTCTGTGGATCCCAAGAAGATTGAAGCAGTGGAAGCATGGGCACCTCCCAAGTCAGTAGCAGAGATTCGTAGTTTCCTGGGTCTAGCAGGATACTACAGGAAGTTCGTGAAGGACTTCGCCAGGATAGCAGAGCCTATGACGAAGCTTACGCGGAAGGACGAGGAGTTCATATGGAGCGACGTCTGCCAGACAGCATTTGAAGAATTGAAGAGAAGATTGACGACTGCACCAGTTCTAGCTTTGCCATCGGGATCAGGAGGATTCGTCATCTACAGCGATGCTTCGGGGAAGGGCTTGGGATGTGTGTTGGAGCAGAACAAGAAGGTTATAGCCTATGCTTCTTGACAGTTGAGGCCCCATGAGAAGAATTATCCTACACATGACTTGGAGCTTGCAGCAGTCATATTTGCCTTGAAACTGTGGAAGCATTACCTATATGGGGAGAGAGTGGACATCTTCACGGACCACAAAAGCCTGAAGTATGTCTTTACTCAGAAGGAGCTGAATATGAGGCAACGCAGATGGCTGGAACTCATGAAGGACTTCGACATCAGTCTGCAGTACCATCCTGGGAAGGCGAATGTGGTAGCAGACGCTCTCAGTCGATATCCTATTGCTATGTATCTCACCATGGACCGGCATCTCTTGGAGGATCTGGAGAGCCTTGGGATTGAGATTGTTCTCCCAGGGTACGGAGGTCAGATGATGCATATGCAGATACAGTCGGGGTTGCTAGAGAAGATCAAGGAGGCCCAGTTGCTTGATGAGGGAATCCAAGGTCTTAGAGCTCAGGCAGAGTTGGGTCTGCTCGACGATTTCACCATTGCGGAGGACGGATCCTTGAGGCATGGGAGTCAGCTGTGTGTGCCTAAGGACTTGCGAGAAGAGGTGATGCAGGAGGCCCATCAGTCGCAATATTCTATACATCCTGGATCTACCAAGATGTACAAGGATTTGCGTGAGTATGTTTGGTGGTATGGGATGAAGAGAGAGGTTGCCAGATTTGTTTCCAGATGCCTTGTGTGCCAGCAAGTCAAGGCGGAGCACCAGAGACCAGCGGGACTACTCCAGCCTTTACCTATTCCGGAATGGAAGTGGGAGCACATTACTATGGACTTTGTCTCTGGATTGCCGCGTACTCCCAGTGGCAAGGACGCTATTTGGGTGATCGTGGACAGATTGACAAAGTCCGCACATTTCATTCCGTTCAAGGTTGGGCTGTCGACCGAGAAGCTTGCAGATCTTTACATGCGTTAGATCGTGAGGATTCACGGAGTGCCAGTTAGCATCGTTTCAGATCGAGACAGCCGCTTCACATCACACTTCTGGAGGAGTCTACAGCAGAGCTTGGGATCACAGCTGAAGTTCAGCACATCCTATCATCCACAGACGGACGGGCAGTCCGAGAGGACCATTCAGACCCTGGAGGACATGCTGCGGGTTTGCGCACTCGACTTCGGCGGTTCGTGGGAGGACCATTTACACCTAGTAGAGTTTGCCTATAACAACAGTTATCAGGCTAGCATCGAGATGACCCCGTTCGAGGCACTGTCTGGACGGAGGTGCCGCACGCCGCTATCTTGGGACGACGTTGGCGAGAGAGCATTACTTGGGCCAGAGATGGTGGTGGACTCAGCAGAGAAAGTCAGACTGATCAGAGAGCGTCTCCGGGTTGCGCAGGATCGGCAGAGACATTGGGCGGACAGCAGCAGACGGCCGCTTGAGTTCGAGGTTGGAGACAGAGTGTTCCTGAAGATCTCACCAACCAGAGGCGTCATTCGGTTCGGCAGAGACGGGAAGCTCAGTCCGAGATTCATTGGACCCTTTGACGTGACGGCACGGATTGGCGAGGTGGCTTATCGTTTAGCGCTTCCAGCTAGCTTGGAGGGACTGCACGATATCTTCCACGTATCCCAGCTCCGACGATACATTCCAGACCCCAGCCATATAGTGGACTATTCCGAGCTAGAGGTGGGCCCGAGATTGACTTACGAGGAGCAGCCAGTAGAGATCCTCGATCGGAGGGAGAAGCGCTTACGGAGCCAGACTATCTCTCTCGTTCGTGTCATGTGGAGACATCACTCTCCGGGAGAGTCCACATGGGAGCGCGAGGACGAGATGCGAGAGCGCTATCCCACTTTATTTGATTGATTTGACTGTATTCTGTTGTGGGATTCTAATTCCAATAAATGACTGGTGTTTGGACCCTTATGATTGCTGAGATTTTGTGTTGCTTAGTTGTCCTTGAATTTCGAGGACGAAATTTTTTTAAGGGAGGGAGATTTGTAACTCCACTTCCCAGATTTTTCTTTTTATATAAATAATGAGTTTCTAGTTATTAAATAATTGGTATTATTTAAGCTCTGAATAATAATATGGTTTTAAATAATAATTTAGCTTTCATTTAATTTTTGGATGATAAGATTTTGGAGGGAATTAATTTTTGGACAACTTTCAAATTTGAAAAGTTGTTATAACCACTTTGGGCCCACCATGTGGGTTTTCAACTGATTTTTAAATCTTTTCCTGAAATAATAAAAAAGAAGAGGGCTGATTTAGAAATAATACTTGGCGGAGGGACTAATACAAAATGGGATTATTGCGGGAGGGCTTTCTTGCAAAGTTTACTTTCATTTTCTTTAAAAATTCGAGTGGAGAGAGAAAGGCTCATTCTCTCCACTCTATTCGATTTTTTTCTGAGCTCTTCTCCAGAGCTCTCCTCTGTGCTTAGCCTAGGTTTTCAACCTGTCGGTCAGGAGAGATGTCCTTTCCGGTGAGCTCGACGACGGCGAGCTGAAGAAGTCAGCAGCAGTGACCACCTCTCGACGACCTCGATGGCGAAGTGACGACAACGGCTCCAGACGACGGCGATCTCTAAGTCGACGCGCGACCAGATCTGCAACGAGCGGCGCTCATTTGTTCCGGCGGAGACTCCTCTGTGACAAGCGGATCGCCTTTCCGTTGTTCTTCACCACGACTCGTCATCGACGGCGTGCTCTGTTTCTCTTTTGAACCACGCTCGGGTGGTTGCTCTTCCAGGAGATCTCATCGACTCCGATCTTCTTCCGTAGCGGATCGGAGACGCTCTGCTCTAGTTTTCTCCAGTGAGGTGAGCTAAATTCCAATTCCTTGATATTCATCAAATTCTTGAGTCCTGTTTGTATGAACCGATAGTATTGGTGTTCGCAGAACGGATCGGGGACGATCTGTTGTTGTTCATCAACCGAGCGGTTATTTGATCTTTTCCTCCACAAATTTCTAACCTGGTAATTTAAGTTCCCTTATTTTTGATCTGGATTTCTTTATGATAGTTTGTGATCGGCTATTGTTCTTCAATTTGGCTAGTTTCAGTAACTCTGGACTGGTGTATTTCGATCATCGGGATAGTTCGTTATATTGGTGAAGCAGGTCGGTTTCTAAAATTTAATTTGACTTGGGAAATCATCTCTGTATTTTGACCCATTTTGGAATTCCTGGATCTGTTTATGTGTGGTGCAGCCAGAGGAATCTGGACACGAAGAGTTGTGTTCCGTAGTGATTCGTGATCGCAAGTTCAGAATTACTCAGGTAATTCCTTCAACTTCTTATCCGAACTCCTTGTACAGTTGTGCCTAGACGTTGATTTTAATCCCAAATTGTGTTCGTATATTTCATGTGTCGTGTTCGCGATTGGTGTGGATTTTGTGTTCGAGTTTGGGGTGCATATCCAAGGCTGTAGCTCGTGTCGGGTTGCAGTCCCTGTTTGGTTCGTGTCTATGTGCGTGATGTTCGTGTCCAGGTTTTGATCGAGTCCAAGTATTGCTCGTGTCCAGACTGTGCGTGTGTTGCTGATCTTGGAGTAGGAAATTGGGGAGTAGCAGAGGGCAGCTGTACCAATTGATTTTTGATTTAAATTTTGGTTGAGCAGTTGGGGTTGTTTTCGATTATTTATGATTTTGAATTGTTGAATTGTATTAAATCCTATGTTGAGCTTTGATTAATTCTGTTATGGAGTTGAATGCTAAAATATATTTAAATTCAGTGAGAATATTTTGGGTTGTGAACAATAGTTTTCGAAATTCAGTTTTGTTGTACTATTTCTTCTTATGTTTTGAACCTGGGAACTATTTTGCTTTTATTGGAAGAGAGTGTACTCTTGCTTATAAATTTGAATTGGTGTATGGAACGGTTGCCAGTACCTGAAGCATATAGGGTTAATTTTAACATTTAAAATGCCTGGGTTTAAATGATAATTGCTCGTTCTTGTCTGGGTTTGAGGTGGCAACCAACAGATGATTGAATTGTGTCTGTTGCAACTATAAAGGGTTAATTGTGGGTTGTACCTCTAGTACTTGGTATGCATAGTGTACTTTTTGTGCCTTTCTGTTTGAGGAGTGGCTGCTATGCTACTATTAAGTTGGGTTGTTTTATGGGAAGGTTCTGTTTAAGGCACAACCTCTGGATGACCTCGGGTTGCATGCTAATTTTGTGTTGGGAATCAAGTCTGGAAATAGTAGGGTTTCATTTTTAATTCATTATGGTTGCTACATAGTAGGTGGGTTTAGTTGAGAACTGTTAGATCATTTAGACTAGACTTGGTTAATATATCATTATCAAGGATTGAATAATAGGGTCGTGATCCTGGACTAAATAATTAGGTTTAAATTGTTAAATAGGATTCTATGGAGTATAATATTGTATTAGATACTTAACCAACTTGTACCTAATTAAACAGGCATACATCCAGCTCTATTGCTCACCCGTACTTTCCTGGAGCCAGGCAAGTACTTTCTATGGTTTTGTACATTTATATTCCTATACTCTTTTCTTGTGACACTGTTATAGCACGACATCATGTATTCCTGTATTCTGGTACTCCTGTTCTTGTACTTGTTAGTGTCGGGTGGGGGAAATACACTAGCCATGTGACCAAACCCGGTTACTATATATTCCTGTACCTAGCTTAGGCCTCGCACCGTGCACGCGGGTCCTAAGTCGTACCATATTCATGTACTCCTGTACATGCTCCTGTACTTACCCTAGCCGGTCACATGGACTAGATGTATTTCAATATTGTGCACACTATGTCTGGTACTGCAGGATTATAGTTCATTCCTGTACTTTACATTCCCGTACGTTACATTTCCTGTACTTTACATTCATGTACTATAGTTCCTGTACTTTACATTTTATGTACTATATTCCTGTACTTAGTTCCTGTACTACTTTCCTGTTTTACCTACTCATTCCTGTATTTCATTTCCTGTACATCTTGTATCCCTTTCATGTTCATGTTTCATTACCTAGAACTGTACTTTGCTCCGCTCCTGACTGGATAAGTTGCAGGTGAGTTGGAGGCTATTTGCGACACCTTCTATGGACGGAATGTTGCTATGGTTGAGCCAGCTGGAGCTGAGCTGGACCTAGAGGCCGCAGAGGCTTAGTACCTTTCCTTTATGTCATTTACTATTTTGAGACTTAGTCAGACATTTGACATTTCTGGATGAATGTAATAAACATATAGACTTGTACCATTTCTGGGATTTCGTTTATAGATGCTGTGATGTTACCTTACTTCCTGATTACTTGTTAGTTTCCCTAGTATTGGTACAGCTTACTTCGTCGTGTCCAACGACGAAGGCTGGGCGTGTCCGACTCGTATCCGATTATTCGGGAGCGGGTCGTGACAGTTAACCGACTGGGGGCTTCTACGATCTCCTGGACTACTGGAGCTGCTCCCACGGACATCAGATCGTAGCAGCCGTCGGTATTTGGGTACTTTGGAAAAACAAAAACATATTCAGATATGAAGGGCGCCAAATCCCCCCTCCACAGTTGTATAGTGAAGTCATCAGACAATGCATCAAAGTTAGGAGACGCTGCTCTCACATCTCCAACTCGTTCTGAAGGCCCTGGCTTAGGCCGCCTTCCCCTTCTTTTGTGTGTGCGCATCTCGCACTTTTCATTTTCTGTCCTTTTGCCACATTTGCACGCTTTCTTGTATAGGCTTCAGCATTTTGTGCCAATATATATATATATATGTATATATATATATATATATATATATATATATATATATATATATATATATATATATATATATATATATATATGGAAATTGCTGAGAAACCCAATTTCGGGGTGGGCTTTTACGAAATGCCCACCCGCTGGATAAGTTTTATGAAATACCCAGAATTAAGTATTTTCACGTTAAATATTCCAAGATTCCCTTTTAGATGCCACCCGCTAGAAACTGCTATTTTTATAATACCGAAACTACCCCTCCGCGCGAATTGGTCATCTATATGTATTTGAATTCAAAAAACTCAGATCTGGATTGTGATTTTCGTCTTCTTCTTCTTCACTGGAAATCTGAATTCCATTGCTCTCATCTTCAGCAGAGATCGTAAAGATCGTTCGTAGTTCGGTGTGCGTTTCTTCAGTCGAACTCAGATCATCGCTCGTCATCATCATCATCATCATCATCATCTTCATCTTCATCGTGGAGACATTTGAAGTTTTCCGACAATTAGGTCAATTGTGGAGAGAATATCTTTCTTCTTCTTTTCCATCAGAATTATCATCGTTTTGAAAGAAGAACGAAACTCTTTGTTCATGAAAAAAAAACTAAATTACACGGAGAATGCCATTCTCCGTTTTATTTAAAACGGAGAATGCCGTTCTCCGTGTTTCTAACACGGAGAATGGTCATTCTCCTGCGTTTTAACACTGGAATGACCATTCTCCGTGCTAAATTACACGGAGAATGACCATTCTCCGTTTTATTTAACACGGAGAATGGCATTCTCCGTGTTAGTAACACGGAGAATGGTCATTCTCCTGCGTTTTAACACGGGAATGACCATTCTCCGTGTTAAATAAAACGGAGAATGTCATTCTCCGTGTTAAATAAAACGGAGAATGATATTCTCCGTCTTAATGTAGCACGGAGAATGGCCATTCTCCGTTTAAATTAAGACGGAGAATGTCATTCTCCGTTTTATTTAACACGGAGAATGACATTCTCCGTTTAAATTATCACGGAGAATGTCATTCTCCGTTTTATTTAACACGGAGAATGACATTCTCCGTTTTATTTAACACGGAGAATGGCATTCTCCATGTTTCTAACACGGAGAATGGTCATTCTCTTGCGTTTTAACACTGGAATGACCATTCTCCGTGTAAACTAAGACGGAGAATGACCATTCTCTGTCTAAATTATGACGGAGAATGGCCATTCTCCGTGTAACTTTCAGGACGGAGAATGACATTCTCCGTCTTAATTAAGACGGAGAATGTCATTCTCCGTGTTACTAACACGGAGAATGGTCATTCTCCGTGTAAATTAAGACGGAGAATGCCATTCTCCGTGTTACTAATACGAAGAATGACCACCCTCGTGTGAAATTAACATTTTTTGTGTTCTAATACGGAGAATGGCCATTCTCCTGCATTTTATGGTCAGCTGAAACTTTGGAGGGCCATAACTTTTGACTGGGAGGTCGAAACGAGGTCCCGTTTGTCGCAAAATGAGCGTATCGTCGAGAAGACTGAAAGTAACAGCTTCATCGTTAGACGGCCTTTTGAAATTTTAGATTCGCAAAAAAATGATGTTTGGACCTCCGTTTTAGCATTTTTGTCGTTTGTCCCAGTCTTTCCGAAATTTTTCGACGAGTTTTTGAAGATTTTTGAGGAGAAAACCTAGATTCGAAAGTGAGCAGCGTAAGGAAGAAGATGAAGTATCGAAACTTTTTTTAAGAGCAGTTTCGTGGGTGTTTTCAATAAATTAAAAGGAAGGGCAAAAGGGTCATTTGGAACCCGCTTTGGATAAGTTTCTCTAATTCTGGGCACGCGATGAAAGTTTTTTTAGCGGTGGATTTTACATAAAACTTTTTTAGTTTTTGGGCATTTCATAAATCTTCCCTATATATATATATTAAAACCAAGGCCCGTGGACAACGCCACCAAGCCAGCCTTGGCCCGGATGCCGTGGACAATGCCACCCAGCCGCCCCCGTGGGAGTGGGGGCTCGAACATGCGCCCTCACCCCCGAGTGCCAGCGGTCTTTCTGTGTGCCACCGATATATATATATATATATATATATATATATATATATATATATATATATATATATATATATATATATATATATATATATATATAACCAAGGCCCGTGGACAACGCCACCCAGCCAGCCTTGGCCCGGGAGCCGTGGTCACCGCTATAACTCATAGGGAGTCTTCTTCGATATAGGTTGAATTAGAACCCTATTGAGAATATAGCATGCTGTATTGACAGCTTCAGCCCAAAAGTATCTAGGTAGACTAAACTAGTTCAATATTACTCTAGCCATTTCAGATAGAGTCCTGTTCTTACGTTTCACAACTCCATTTTGTTGTGGAGTCCTAGGACAAGAAAACTCATGCAAATAACCGTGTGTGTCACAGAATTGCTTGAACTCTGCATTCTTAAATTTGCCGCCATGATCACTATGAATGCGAGTAATCATGAAGCCTTTGTCATTCTGTACTTTCTTATAAAAGGTGACGAATTCTGACAAAGCATCGTTCTTGCGTGCAAGAAAATATATCCATGTGTATATAAAAAAATTATCTACAATGACAAATACATATAACTTACCACCTAGACTAGCAATTCTATTGGGTCCAAATAAGTCCATATACAACAATTGTAGAGGTCTAGTAGTACTTACAGCGATCTTGGATTTAAAGATGGATCGGATAGCTTTGTTCTTTTCACATTCGCTACATACCGTATCCTTCTTGAAAGATTTGTCCGGTAAGCCGTGTACCAACTTCTTTGTGGATAGTTTTGAAATTATGTCCATATTTGCATGACCGAGTCTCATATGCCATAGTTGACTCTCAATGCTTTTAGCCATCAAGCATCTACCTGCTTTGTTAGCATCTTCTAACAGATAAAAAACTTATATATTGTCTTCCCTGATACCATCAAAGATAGTACTGCCAGTTGAGCTATCAACTATAGTACATTTATCTTTGATGAAGTTAATACCATAACCGTGATTAGCAAAATGGCTTATGCTGAGCAGATTATGTTTTAACTCGGTAACTAGACATACATCTTTAATCTCAGGGTAGGGAGCCTTACCAATGTCACCGATACCGATTATGTACCCTCTTAAATTATTACCGAAGGAGACATATCCTTCTTTATTCTTCTTCGACAGTGTTGCGAATAATGATGCATCACCGGTCATGTGCCGTGAGCAACCGCTGTCGAGGATCCATTTGCTACTAGCATGTGAAGGGCATTCCACCTAGAAAATAGTTTACAGATGAAACTCTTGGTACCCATTTCTTGTAGTGTCCTGATAGATTAGTTTTTGGTATCTATGCATAAACATTTAAATCTACTAACTTTCTGATTCTATATGCAGAGGATATATGACCAATGAGGCCACAATAATGACATTTTGCGTGTTGAGTGTTGAAAGTTGTGTGAGGTGCATGATTGGTAGGTTTTGGTTTTCTAGTATAGAAAAATGCATGCCGATTAGTCTTCTTGGGATAGGTTTGGTATGGTTTGTTCTGACAGTGTTTGGTTTGGGTGTGTTCCGATGATTCGGTAATTGACACGTGTTAGAATGGGAAGCAGCAACTTCAGGCCGTTTTCCTAAACTAATTTCCAACTTTTTGGAGGTGTCATATAATCTAGTATATTCAGATGTAAGTGTTTCCATTCTAACTTCTGTGCATTGGAGATTCTTTCTTTCCTTAGATAGGTCTTCCTTTAGCTGAATGATAGTTTGGTCTTTTTCTTCGGATAACTTGATAGTCTCGTGTAACAACAGCTTAATAAAGGAAAGCTCACCAGACTCAATAGAAGTATCACTATTTCTAACATCAGCTAGTTGGTCGGTAAGTCTTCCTATCTCACCTTTGTACTCTTTGAGTACCTTCTTAGAGGTTTCATATTTACTACGTAGTTTCCTGTAGTCATTTAACAGGTCACTGAAAGCCTCTCCTAGTTGCTCAAAGGTAAAATCATCATAAGGATCAAACAGAGGATTAGTGATTACCTGATCGAAAGCCATCAAGCATACATTTGCTGTCACTACCATATTTTAGCTTGAGGATATTTTGGTCATTTGTGAATTTTTGAATTTATTTTGATTTATTGAATTGGTGATTTCTATTTTTGACTTTGGCTAATTGAGACTTTGGAGACTAACCTAGAAGTTGACCCTAGCTATGGTGACTTGGTTAGCATGGTGTGACCCTAGTCTAACTTAAGTCAACCCCATTTTAGTTATTTAGAATCTAGTTTGAAATAGGAGGAATTAAGAATAGGTTCATGACTTATGACTTAGGGATTTAATTTCATGACTTATGAAACTTGGCCCATAGCCCATGACTTGAAACCCTAACCCTAATTTCAGCCATAGTGGCCGACCAACATAGGGAATCCCCCCTATTTAAACTCTCATTCCATTGTTCTTGCCTCTTTTGTGTTCAACCAACTTTTAGAAAGGAAAGGTAATTCCCATCTGATGGAACTGGGGATTCCCACGACCCTTTCTTTGGTGTGCGTATTGATCGATAGAAAGTTAAACAGATCTAATACGTGTTCTAACCCTTCATAGGCAGAAACTAGGGTTCACGAATTATACCTGCGGCGGAAAGGAGACAAGTAATTCCTGGCATTCTCAAGCGGACAACCCCAAGATCTTCTGCACGTATTCCTTCCTCGAGTTGGACGTCGTGTGGGTGACGATCTCCCAACCTTTTCTTCTCCTTGGCAGCCCTCTCTTTCTCTCCTTACGTGAATCACGAATTTAGAGAAAGTTTCTGATTTTTTGATCGGTTATATGGCGGCCAGAGAATAGAGGATATATAGGCTACGGCAGGGACCATGAGAAGAAATTAGGGTTAGGCCTCCTAACGGATCTGGATATCCCGTGTTCAGCCCAAGCACACAATCCAGGCCCATTAACAATAGCTCGGTCCACTAATGAGCTATTGTTGCACTACCTCCCTAATCCCAAATTATGTTTGTGGGCTCCTTTTATTATATGCTCGTTTGGCTCCCCATGTTAAGATATCGTATGTCCGTCGATCAAATTAAGTTACTAACAACTATATTGATTCGACATCTTTTATCCTTAAGTAGTACCGCTCAACTTTATTTGTCATGTCGGATATAATCCACCTGCAGGGTTTACATGACAATCCTTATGAGCTCCTTAAGGGGACATCATCAACCCGATGTATCGGGACATGGATTCCATTTATAATCAACAGCCCATCATACATACAATGTTATTACCCAATTCATAGAGGTTGTTGATCCATAATGAATCTCACTCTTTTATGAGTCAAAGTAATGCACACTGCATATACATGTCCGTTATTATATCCGGATTAAGAGCACAAGTATCCATAATAACAGAGGTGTTTGTTCACTTATGTGGTCAGTACAAAGAGAACAACCTCAAGTGGTCCTGTTCAATACACACAAAGTAAACTAGTGTAAACCTATAGTCAAGATAGACTAATACCAGATTACACTACAACCTTTCCAATAGATTGTCCAAGTCCATCTTAGTTGTGAACTATTTATATACTCCATAGAAAACTGATAATATGATCTTCTGTGTGACACCAAATACCATATTATCTACAATATAGAATATCAGACATTTGCATTAACACTTGTAACAAATACAATATGCAAACATTTGCCCATATGATTCTCATTCAAAATTTAAGAAAATAAGGTTACTACAAAAGTGATACTTTTAGTATATAACCCTAACAATCTCCCACTTATACTCAAAGCATTGCTTTTCAGTATACTGTTACAAATCTCCCACTTATACTTAAAGCCATGCTGCTACACATCTGACTCCCATTCCCTCAACATGACTGTCAAAAGCCTTAGCTGGTAAGCTCTTTGTAAAGGGATCAGCTAGGTTGTCGGCTGATGCTATCTTGATCACAGCAACTTTTTCTTTCTTTACGAAATCTCGTATCAGGTGGTACTTGTGCTCAATATGTTTGCCTGTCTTATGGGCTCGTGGTTCCTTCGAGTTTGCAACTGCACCACTATTATCACAATAAAGTGTAATAGACTTAGGCAAACTAGGTACCACATCCAAGTCCAACAGAAAGTTTCTGAGCTAAACTGCTTCTTTGGCTGCCTCAGAGGCTGCCACATACTCGGCTTCCATGGTGGAATCAGCAATACATTTTTGCTTGATACTCCTCCACACAATGGCTCCACCTCCCAAAGTAAACACATAACCTGAGGTAGATTTCCTGGAATCCCTATATGACTGAAAATCTGAGTCTGTATACCCCAAGGGAACTAAACTATCTGCCTGGTAAACTAGCATATACTCTTTAGTCCTTTTCAGGTACTTCAAAATATGCTTTACGGCAGTCCAGTGCTCTTATCCTGGGTTAGACTGATATCTGCTGACCATGCCTACGGCAAAACAGATGTCTGGTCTCGTACATAGCATTGCATACATTAAGCTTCCTACTGCTGAAGCATAAGGAACTGCCTTCATGTTCTCTATCTCTTTAGGTGTCCTCGGACACTGCTCCTTCGATAGAGCAATTCCATGTCTAAAAGGTAAGAAACCTTTCTTAGAATTTTGCATACTAAAACGAGTTAGTACAGTATCGATATAGGAAGCTTGGGATAAGCCCAACATCCTTTTCTTGCGATCTCGTAGAACTTTGATCCCAAGGATGTGACCTACTTCTCCCAAGTCCTTCATATCAAACTGTTTGGATAACCATACCCTTACATCAGATAATACCTTCACATTGTTTCCAATGAGCAAGATGTCATCCACATAAAGTAATAGGAACACCACCACGTTTCCGTCACACTTTCTGTATACACATGATTCATCCTGACATTAATCAAATCCATAGGATTTTATCACCTGATCAAAACATATGTTCCAAGATCTGGAAGCTTACTTAAGTCCATAAATGGACTTCTTGAGCTTACAAACAAGATGCTCCTGGCCCTTTTCAATGAACCCGTCTGGTTGCTTCATATAGATGTCTTCCTCAAGACTTCCATTAAGGAAAGCTGTCTTGACATCCATTTGCAAAATCTTATAATCGAGATGAGCTGCAATAGATAAAAGAATCCGAATAGACTTAAGCATGGCTACAGGAGAAAAGGTTTTCCTCATAATCGATACCCTCTCTTTGGGTAAAACCTTTTGCTACAAGCCGAGCTTTAAAGGTTTCAACCTTACCGTCTGATCCTCTTTTTCTCTTATAGACCCACTTGCATCCAATGGCTTTTACACCAACGGGTGGTTCTACAAGCTCCCAGACCTGATTAGAATCCATAGATTCTATTTCAGATATCATTGCTTTTTGCCAAGACTTTGTATCTTTATCTTGGAGTGCTTCATTGTAGGTACAGGGATCATAATCTTGTTCCTCAGGGACGAAGTCTGACGACTCTTCCAAGTACATATATCTATCAGGTTGTATCACAACCCTCCCACTATGACGAGGCACTATCGGTTGTGGTGTAACATTTGTGACACGTGGTGCAGTTATTTGTGGTTCATCCTCTTGTACTGTTGGTACTGAAGTACTTGGTGTCTCACGTCTCAGTTCTTCTAGAACAACTCTACTTGTGGGTTTATGGTTCATCACATAGTCTTCCTCTAAGAATCGGGCATTGGTGCTAACAATGACCTTCTGATCCTTAGGACTATAAAATAAACCTCCTTTCGTTCCTCTTGGATAGCCTACAAACAAGCGTACTTCTGTACGAGATTCCAACTTCTCTGCTTTCCCATTCAGCATATGTGCTGGACTACCCCAAATGCGAACATGTTTCAGACTAGGCTTACGCCCAATCCACAGCTCTGTGGGAGTAAGAGGTACTGACTTAGAAGGAACCAAGTTCAAAATATAAGCTGCAGTCTCTAAGGCATATCCCCAAAACGAATTTGGCAAATCCGAATAACTCATCATTGATCTAACCATCTCCATAAGAGTTCTATTCCTTCTTTCGGGTACACCATTCTGTTGGGGCGTTCCAGGTGCAGTCAATTGGGATGCAATCCCAGCCTCTGATGAATAATCCCTAAACTCTCCAAAGAGGTACTCGCCACCACGATCTGATCGTAATGACTTGATACATTTTCCATGACGTTTCTCCGTTTCAGCCTTGTACTCTTTGAATTTCTCAAAGCACTCAGCCTTACGGCGCATCAAATAAATGTATCCATACCTTGAATAATCGTCAATAAATATGACAAAATATTCAAAGCCACCTCTAGCTTGGATAGTCATGGGTCCACACAAATCAGAATGAACCAATTCCAACACATCTTTGGCCCTATACCCCTTTGCCGTAAAAGGCCTTTTGGTCATTTTACCTTCCAAGCAGGATTCACAGTCTGGTAGTGCCTCCACTTCCAATGAACTCAAAGGTCCATCTTCAACCAGTCTTTGTATCCTTCTTAGGTTAATATGCCCCAATCGTAAGTGCCAAAGATATGTTTGGTTCATACAAGAAGGTTCTTTTCTCTTATTTAAGTTAGATGACATATTATTCATTTCCATAAGTTGCATTGTGGGCGAAATAGGATTAATGACATACAAATTATCAACCAATGCACCAGAACAGATAAATGTTTATTCTTTCTAATAACAATATTGTCATTAAAATAAACTGAATATCCATCCTTAACTAACATAGAAACAGAAACTAAATTCCTTCTAAGTGAAGGTGCATAAAGACAATATCTCAATGTCAAAGACTTATTTCTACCAAAAGATAAAGTAACATCTCCTAATGCAACGACCGATACTTTTGTAGCATCACCCATGAACAAGCATATCTCTCCATCACTGAGCCGTCTGGTTTCCTGGAACCCCTGCAATGTATTGCAGA
This sequence comes from Iris pallida, assembly GCA_029216955.1. Lineage (NCBI taxonomy): Eukaryota > Viridiplantae > Streptophyta > Magnoliopsida > Asparagales > Iridaceae > Iris > Iris pallida. The sequence goes on along the minus strand of JANAVB010033220.1, from coordinate 19,061,049 downwards.
CATGATTAGTGGCTCCTGTATCTACACACCAGGTGCCGGTAGATAACACCGCTAAACATGTTTCAACTACTAGTAAATGAGATATACCTTCTTTGTTCCCTTGTTTGAGAAGTGGACAATCAGTCTTCCAATGTCCTGACCCTTTGCACTTGAAACATTTGCCTTTCGACTTTTTCACCGCGCCTTGAGGTCCCATGCCCTTCTTTGCTGCGTTTGCCTGTTTCTGAATGTTATTCTTCTTCTTACCGCCTTTTGGCTTAGAAGTAGAAGCCTTTTCAGAAACAAAAACATGACCGCTCTGCCTAAAGAGAGATTCAGCATCCTGTAGCTCTTTTGCAAGTTCTGCCAAACTATACAACCTTTTGTTCATGTTGTAATTAAGGCAGAAATTGTCAAAACTTTTAGGCAGAGTCCCGAGAATGATATCGACTTGGATTTCCCCATCGATTTCAGCTCCAAGGATCTCCATCTCATTCAGATGACCCATCATCTTGAGAACATGATCCCTTACTGGTGTACCCTCAGCCATTTTTGTATTCATCAAACATTTCATAGAAAACTGCCTAGCTGCTCTACTCTGATGTCCGAAGAGTTCCTTGAGGTTATACATCATGTCATAAGCTGTGGCCATGGCCTGATGTTGATGTTGCAGTACATTTGACATAGATGCCAGAATGTAACACCGCGCCATCTCATCTGCCTTTTTCCACTTCTTATAAGCCTTTTTGACCTCTTCATCAGAGTTAGCATCAGGCTTAGGTGGGCATTCCTCAACAAGTACATATTTGTACTCATCAGCATTCAGAACAATGTCTAAATTACGTTTCCAGTCAATATAATTAGGTCCAGTAAGTTTATTTTCTTTAAGAATCACCATAAGTGGACTGAAAGAACCCATTTTTGAAATCCTGAGAATCACATAAATAAAATTATGTAGGGCAAAAAAAACTTTTTGAATTAACTAAATATTGATTCCCTCAAAACAATAATAAGAAATTCACCAACACCTTGAACACCATGAATTTAGCATACCACGATAGTGTAGGTCGTAAAAAATCAAGTTGCACCCATCAACAAAATCATGAAAATCAAAAAATACAACTTTCAAATGAACTGCACAGGCATCAGATTGCACATCATTCAGATTGCGCACAACAGACTGCGCACACTCTCAAGTGCGCAGGCTGACGTGGCAGAAGTCATCATTACCTGACAAAATCAAATCTCCTGACAACTGACAACGCGGAGAACGAGGCGACTGTTTGTTTATTGTGCCGTACAGCGCTCGAGGACAGCTGTACATGCAGCACAATCAGCCAGCCTGCCTGTTGCGTAATCCAGCCCAGCGCAATTCGAATCCAGCACAATTCAGGTTGCGCACTCCATCAATACAACTGACAAAGTACACGTGGCATTCATGCCATCAATAGCTCATTATGTGGCAACCGTCTGCACAGGATCATGCGCAATTCAATCAAAAAATGCCATGTGTCCAAGACAGTTGGCCCACGATCCAACAACTGCCTGTGCAGTCTGATGTTGCGCCATCCAGTCCATGCGCAATCCAACTTGCGCCATCCAGAATAACTAAAAGTTAGTTATTTCCAGAACTCTATAAATAGAGTTTCAAGTCTTCATTCAAGGAGATCAGACATAAAGTTCAGAAATATCAGAGAGTTCAGGAGTTCTTGTCCAAGTGTTGTTGCATTCTTCCGAGGCTTTTGCCTTCAACTTCAACTTCAGTGGCTATCGTCTTCAAAGTTCACATCGTCCAAGGGATAAAGCAATCATCTTCTAGATTGGATTCCTACAGTTGTACCTTTCCCAGAATTCTTGTAATCTTTATAAAGTTTGTATTAATAAAGTTCATACTTTTATTTTTGCAAATAAAATGGCGACTCTGCTGGGGACGACTTTCTCCTCCGACGAGGAAGTGACAACTCAATGTGACGCAGCGTCTATCGAGAAGACGCAGAAGATGCTGGTTGTGAAAGTCAACCAGACAGCCTACGAGACGATGATCAACTCAAAGACCACCCCCCGTACTGCAACAACTTCTGCCACGAGCAAAGTGCGCCTAGTGTGGGTCCCCAAGACTGTTGTACAGTCTGGCAGTTCTGCCACCAAGGCTGCTGGCAATTTGTGGCGCAGTCTGTTTCAAAGACTGTTGCACAGTCTGCCAGCAAGACTGCTGCGCAGTCTGTCTATTCTGCCACTAAGCCTGGTGCGTAATCTGCTGTTTCAACTGCTACACAATCTGTCTCAACTACTCGTGCGCAGTCTGCTATTGCCAGTACAAAAACTACTTCTTATGCTGCCTTGTCAAAGTATAAGACTCCTATGCCCCTGGCACAGTTAGCAGCAATTCTTCCTGCACAATCTACTACTCCAGCAACCAGAGTGCATCCTAAACACTCTGAGGCAAGAACTCCTGCTGCGTAATCTGTTGGAAAGTCATCTGCCAGAGTTACTCATGCATAAGTGGCCAGTGCGCCATCAACCTTTGTGCAAACTGTGCCTGCGCAATCCAAGAGAGACAGCCCTTTGGCTAATCTCTCTCCCTCTCTCAACAAGGGGAAAAGCTCTACTCCTCTTCCCAAACACCCTGTTGCTCCTGCGCAATCCACTGGGGGTAGTCTTTTGACTGTCCCTCCTCCTCATCAGAACAAAGGAAAAGGCCCTTTGGTCTTTTTTCAAACTTCTTTGTCTCATGACTTAGAAGACAACAGAGGGAAACGCTCTTTAGCTAACCCTTCTTCACAAAACAAAGAAAAAGACCCTTTGGTCTTTTCTCAATCTTCCTCGGTTTTTACCGTAGAAGATCAACCTGAACGTGCCTCGGCACCAGTCAGTACAAGAACTCCTTCAAAAAAGGGTTCTTCTTCCCTTCATGTCAAGAGAACTTGTACTGATCAAAGAGGTATTCTGCCTACCCCGGTAGCAGAATTCCAAGATCTCCCAACTCTCAAGATATTCCGTTCGAAACAGGGAAAATTGCTGGTGTCTCAAACAGAAACCCCTGGGGGTGAATTTGCAGATCTAAGAACTTATCTCAACAGACCAACTTCGGCGAAGCGCAAACAGCCAATGCCGAAGACCAAACATCATCAGAGGCAAACTTCTAGGGTCAAAAATCCCGACACCTATGCCAATGAAGTGAGCAATTCCCTATATACTCAAGGGACAAAACATTTGAAGAACCGAAACCATGTTCCGAATATTGTCAAAGAACAGATCCCTCAATCTTTTGATCTCCGGGAACATCTCAGGCAAAAGCGGGATAACATCTCGACACCTCCAGTTCAATCATCTGATGATCATTGCAATCATAAAGTCATTATCCAGTGTTGTTGTCAAACAACAAAACGATCTGTCTTCGATCGTTTGAACTTTGCAATCTCCGAACCTAAGTTAGAGGATGAAGATGAAGTGTTGTACGCTTCTGTCAACATGACTTCCAGAGACACTGGGGGTAGAAAATGCTCCAAGCACGGCAAGCCTCGTCGACCCAGCCAACGGTATTTAGATCTACTCCAAGAATCTTTTGAAGGAGTATTTCGACATACCCGATCCCGAAGCCGAGATACAATCGGTCAAAGGAATCTTCTTCAAGATCCTTCGGGTCATTTTCTTCCTTTTCAGTCAGGAGATGACTCTTTCTCTGAGTTTGATGCATACAGTGAAAGCTTGGAACAGACGGTGTCCTCCACTGTACCAAGAGAAGTAACAGCTTATGTTGTCAATGAAGATCTAGATGCTTCAACTTCTGCAAATCAGGAACATCGAATCGCTGCACTAGAAGACAAGCTAAAGACCATGGCTGAAATGGTCGCCAGTATGCATTCTATTATTGTGGCACAACATGCTATACCACCAACCATACTTGCTGCAAGTCCGGAGATCATAGCATCGTCGGTGCCTGTTAGTGTAGGGCTGGGGGTAGCAGCTCCTCAAGTACTTCCTGTACAGGTTCAACCTACACCCAGTCAGTCAGGTGCTGGGGGTAGCGCTTATCACGCCGTTCCTCCTCCTAACACTGTGACTTCGCCTGCTCCTTCTACATTAATGGAAGATGCCAATGAAGCTGTCAAGATCGTGCGCACTCAGTTCGAGGCTTTTAAATAGAAAGACAACTTGCAAAGGTTGGGGATCAAGCAACCATACCCAGTCGAATGGAAAGAAGTCCCATTTCCTCCTAAGTACAAAATCTCAACAATCTCGCTGTTTGATGGCAGTACCTCTCCCAGTCAGTTCATTAACCACTTCGAGGTAATGAATGTCCAACTTCAACCAAATGACACTCTTCTTACCAGAGTATTCGTTGGCTGTTTAGCCGGCGTAGCATACGACTGGTACAGAAGCTTGCCCGATGGTTGTATCACCTCCTTCTCAGGGCTCAAACAAATCTTCTTGGAACGGTTTTATGAGGGATTCAACGACATGACCATGTCAGCCCTCAATAAAATCAAACAAAGACACAATGAAACTGCTGAGAGTTTCATCAAAAGGTTCCGTCGGGAAGTCTTGAAGATGCCTCCTGGGACTCCAGCTGCTGTCACTATTGATACCTGTAAAGCAAATCTTTTTCCTATCATCAGCATGTGGACAGGGTCAACTCAGTTCCAAGATTGGCCATCCTTCATTGTCAATGCTAAAGCGGCTGAAGTTAGCGCTGACAAGTTCAAGCAGCTGGGGGTACAAATGTCAAACTCCGATCGGGATGAACACCAGACATCAGGTGGTGGCAATCGCCAGAACAACCGTAAGGGAAAAGAGACTTTGAACATCAACTTGAAGAGTAAAGAGTCTCTGGTTGTCAACGTAGCTCCACCTACGTCCACTTCGACTCCTTCGGCACCTCCAGCAAGGGAACCTCGTCCTAAAGTAGAATACTCTTTTGACGAGAATGACACTGCAAGCATCTTTGATTGTTTAATCAAAAGCAACAAGATTCAACTCCCAGACCCAAAGAAGCCTGATGAAGTCGGTAAGACTGATCATCCCAAATATTGTGTCTATCACAGATTCATTGGGCATCCTACTCGAGCATGCTATGTGCTCAAAGGCAAGATACAAGAGCTGATCAATGCTGGTGTCGTCACTCTGCAGCAAGACGAGAAGACTGTGACTGCAAACATGGTCTCAGTTCAGTTCGGTGACTTCCCTCCGCAGATGATGCAGCATGGCGTCATTCCTATCCCCAAAGCTACTCTTGAGATTGAGAATCTCCCTCCTCCACCAAATGAAGGTCTCGTTCCCTTGTCTCTTGACAATGGCGAGATTATGTGGATTCATCCGGATCTTTCTTCAGAGTTCGAACTTCCCTCTTCATCCAAGAAGAAAGACCGCTCTAAGGGCAAGACAAAGACTTGTAACATCTTTTGACCCCATAGTTGACGAAGAAATTCTGTTAGGCACCAGATCAGGGAAAGCCTATTTGAAGGATTACCCCGAAGCTCAAGAGAATCCTGTCTCTTCTTCTGAGCCTGCTCCAGTGCAGCCTATTTCCTCTGAGGATATACCTACTGCACCCTCACCGGTTGTGGTACCCATTCCTCCCAAGCCGACGGCAGCCGATAAAGGCAAACAACAAGTCCGCTTTGACAAGCCCTTAAAGAAGTCATCCCCTACAGGACTTGAGAAGCCTTACAACTTCGACATTTTGGCTCAATTAGCCAATACACCGGCCAGGCTGTCCATCTTCGAGCTCTTGCGTCTTTCCAAAGAGACTCGAGAAACTCTAAGTGAGGCTCTCATGCAAGCTAAAACTTGTCTAGCTCTTCTGAAGAAGCCTACAACAGAGCCAATTTTTTGTCTTCATTGTCATAGTGTGTTGGAGTTAATTCCAAACATAACTTTCACACAAGATGATATGCTAATGGAAGACAATAAGCACGGTCATCCTCTCTACTATACAGAATATGTTGATTCGATGAAAGTCGATCGTATCCTTATAGATCCAGGGTCTGCTCTTAGCATCATATCGAAGACAATGTTGGATGCGCTAAAGATTCCAGTACATAGTCTCTCCAGTACGATCACCACCATTCTCGGGTTCAACCAGGAAAGGAGTGAGCCTTTGGGTAAGATTCGCCTAAAACTCCAAATAGGCAATCTTCGTACAAAGGTGACCTTCTACATCATTGACAATCATGGTTGTTCTTACAATGCTTTGTTGGGGAGACCATTTCTGCTTGATCACAACATTGTTCCTTCGACTCTCCATTAATGTTTTAAATACGTTGATGACAATGGAGAGGTGCAAAAGGAGGTCGCTGATCTCTATCCTTTTAAAGGCGTTGAAGCATACTGCAACGATGCTCGTATGTACAAGGATGAATTTATGAAGGTGGTGTTGTCTCTGGATACTGAAGAAGAGCAAGAAGCAGTGCCTAAAGACACCCTTATCATACCTGTTAAAGGGCGAGTCTCTCATGCTCAGTCCTCTAAGCCACTGGCTATTCACTTGCCAGTCCAGAAACAGCCAACTGATGATGATAAAAGGGAGCTCACCTCTTCTGAGCCACTTGTTATCGACTTACGTCGTAACAAGGACAAAAAGCAGCTCACTTCTTCTGAGCCAATTGTTATTGATCTAACTCATAACAAGGATAAAAGGGAGCTCACCTCCTCTGAGCCGCTTGTTATCGACCTCCGTCGTAACAAGGCTAATCCTCCTCCACGTTCTTCTTCTCCCCCTCTTGTAATTAATTTGACCAAGCCTGCTAAGGCTAAAGGTCCTGCTGTAAATACGAATGTACAGATCAATGAAAGAGCATCTACTTTCCAGTATACTGATGTCATTTATCATACTAAATGCTATTTGGATATGTTAGATAGCTTTCGATCATTTACAATGGGAGTTGTACAATCTCTTCAAACAGAAGTCTCATTCGAAGATCCAGATGATTCATATCGTATTGTTCCCGCTCGAAAGAAATGCGAGAGTCCAATACTTTTTAGTAAAGGACCGGAACAACAATTCAGTTATACGGATGATAGCAAAAGTAACGATACAGGACATCTCCAACTCCGTCGTTATAGTCAACAATCAAAAGACATCATCCGAAAAATGGGTTATGACTTCAAGAGTGGCCTCAATTACGGTAAGGGTAGGCGAACTCCTATTCGTACTACTGTTCCGGAAGAAAAGTCAGAAATGTATTACAGCAAGACCAAAAGAGGTCTTGGATGTGCTTCTCCTCCGATGCTATCCCCAGCAGTCTCCGACTCTGATAGTGAAGAGCGCTCTAACTCTTCTGATTTCAGGTCATGGGATTCTGATACCAGTGTTGGTGAAGTCCATCGGTTGGTTGTATCTTCCAATATGGTCTCCGCCGAACTTTCAGAAGGATATGACGAGGATATTGAAGAAAGTCCCAAAACAGATCCTTGGGCTCAACGAATGGATAATCAATGGGAACTCTGATTCGAACAGCGAGAACCTCCTACTGAAGATCAATTGGTGCAAATTGATGTAGGAGAGAACGGGTCACCTCGTCCAATATTCATCAGTAAGAATCTTCCAGAGGCAGATAAGCAAGAATTAATTCTTCTTATTAAAGAATACATTGATGTCTTTGCTTGGAGCTATGAAGACATGCCCGATCTAGATCCCAAAGTTGCTACTCACAAACTGAACATTTTAACCAATGCAAAACCAGTCAAGCAGCAACAGCGACGCTTCAAACCAGAAATGATGGATGCGATCGATGATGAAGTCAAGAAGCTCATCGCTTGTGGCTTTATTCGAGAAGAACAACATCCTGATTGGGTGGCCAACGTTGTTCCAGTCCTGAAGAAAACTGGTAAAGTTTGAGTCTGCATCGACTTTCGGGATCTTAATGAAGCCTGTCCAAAAGATGAATTTCCTCTCCCTATCACAGACGTCATGATTGACAATACTTGTGGGTTCGAGCGAATATCCTTCATGGATGGATTCTCCGGATACAATCAGATTCGGATGAATCCTGAAGATGAAAAACACACTTCTTTCCGCACTCCTCGTGGAGTCTATTGCTGCACAGTAATGCCATTTGGTCTCAAGAACGCTGGTGCAACTTACCAACGGGCTATGAGTACCATCTTTCGAGATCATCTTCGCAAGACTGTCGAATGCTACGTTGACGATATCGCCGTCAAAAGTCGTCTGAAGGAAGATCACATTCAAGACTTGAGAACTATCTTCAACCTCATACGCCAACATCAACTCAAAATGAATCCCACCAAGTCATTCTTGGGTGTCTCGAGTGGCAAGTTTCTCGGCTTCGTCATTACCTCTAAGGGTATACACGTGGATCCCGAGAAGATTAAAGCCATTTAAGAGATGTGTCCTCCACGCAACCTAAAAGAGCTACGAGGATTCCAAGGTCGTCTTGCATACGTTAGGAGATTCATTTCGAACTTGTCTGGACGCTGTAAACCATTCACTCAGCTAATGAAGAAGGGTGTATCTTTTATTTGGACTGAAGAATGTCAAAAAGCATTCGACGATATCAAACGGTATCTCATGAATCTACCAGTCTTGGTGCCACCAATCTCTGGCATACCATTCTTAATGTATGTCCGTGCTATGGATCATTCATTGGGTGCTTTACTTGCCCAAAAGAACAAAGAAGGTCATGAACAGGCCATCTATTATCTCAGTCGTACTATGATTGGTGCTGAACACCGTTATAGTCCGGTTGAAAAAGAATGCCTAGCTTTTATGTTCGCTGTTCAAAAGACTCGACATTACATCATTGGCCAAACTATTCATGTTATATCCTGAGTTAATCCTCTTCGGGTACTGATGAAGAAGCCCAGCACACTCAATTCTCGGCTGGCTACATGGGCCATCCTGCTAGCCCAATACGACATGGTATATGTTCCTCAAAAGTCTGTCAAAGGTCAACCGCTGGCAGATTTTTTAGCGGCTCATCCTGTTCCAGAGACATCCAAACTCTATAACGAAATTCCAGATGAGACATTAGAATCAACTATGATCTCCGAAGAATTTCCTACTTGGCGTCTGTTCTTTGACGGTGCATCCAGAATTGGACCAAATGGTGCCATTGTAGCAGGAGTCGGAGTTGTTCTCGTTTCTCCAGACGGATCGACCATCCAAAGAGCCTACTCTCTAGATGAACCCTGCTCCAACAACGTAGCAGAGTATAATACTCTACTCATCGGCCTTCAGCTAGCCAAGCAACTGGATGTTGAATATCTCGAAGTCTATGGCGACTCCAAGCTGGTTGTCAACCAGGTCAGAGGAACCTATGAAGTTCTCCATCAAGATCTAGTGCCCTATCATGAAGCAGCAATCAACATGGCTATATCATTCAAAGCTTTTTTCATCGACTATGTTCGCCGAGCTTACAATACTGAAGCAGATGCCTTGGCCAACCTTGCAGCAGTCTTAGCCATTCCTATCAAAAGACAGCAGGTGGTAGTCATCTCTAATCGGAAATTGTTTTATGTCGAAAACAATCGTAATATTGAGTTCAGCAATCTTGTTGAAGTCAATGTTATTGATGAAGACTGGAGAACTCCTTTCATCGACTTTGTAGTTCACGACATACTCCCCAAAGATCCTAAAGAGGCTACGAGTATTCGTCGACGTTCTCTCCAGTTCTATTATAATCAAACCACTAAAACTCTCTATCGACGGACTTATGATGGTCTTCTCTTGTGCTGTCTCGCTGGTGATGAAGCAAAGCAAGTACTGCGCGAAGCTCACGACGGTGTCTGTGGAGCACATCAACCAGGTCCTAAACTACAGGATCGCATCCGACGTATGGGTTACTATTGGCCCTCTATGGTATCAGATGCCATTGAATATGCAAGAAAATATCGAGCTTGTCAAATCCATACCGATTTCATCCATCAGCCATCAGAATTCCTGCATCCGACTGCCGTTTCTTGGCCTTTCGAAGCTTGGGGTATGGACATTATAGGTCCCATCAATCCTCCTTCTTCTAGAGGACATCGGTTCATACTAGCAATAACTGACTACTTCTCCAAATGGGCTGAAGCTATACCCTTGGCTGAAGTCAAGACCAGCAGTGTTATTAACTTCGTCAAACACCATGTCATCTATAGATTTGGTGTACCTCGAAGGATCATTCATGACAATGGACCACAATTCATCAGTCAAAAATTCACAAGATTCTGCGATGATCACCGGATTGACAATGTCGCTTCGACAGCTTATAATCCTGCTGCTAATGGCTTGGCCGAAGCTTTCAACAAGACTATCATCAAGCTCCTCAAGAAGTTTGTATCTACTAACAAACGAAATTGGAGTGAAAAGCTTGGCGAATGTCTATGGGCCTACCGTACTACGGTCCGTAACCCTACAGGTTTTACACCTTTCTCTTTGGTGTACGGTTGTGAAGCTGTTCTTCCTCTGGAACTTCAAATTCCTTCTTTAAGGATCGCCATTGCCAATGAACTCACTACTGAGAACAATGATCTTCTTCGACTTCAAGAATTAGAAGCACTCGATGAAAAGCGGCTATTGGCTCAACAGCATATTGAGTTATACCAAGCCCGCATCTCGAAGACATTCAACCGCAAAGTTAAAGTTAGAGCCTTTCAGCAATGAGAACTTGTTCTAACAGTCAGACGTCCTATGACTATGACTCACATGAGCAAAGGCAAATTCGACGCAAAATGGGAAGGGCCTTATGTTGTAAGCAAAGTCTTTTCAAATGGAGCCTATCAGCTCTCAGAGTTGGATGGTCGAGTTGCTATGATGCCTGTCAATGGCAAATTCCTTAAAAAGTGTTATGTATAAAAGTAAATGCTTGTAAATCATCAGACAAGTTCATAAATAAAATTTAATTTTATTTCATCATCAATGATAGTACATGATATTAAGGAAGGTCACTATCATCCTTCTCAACATTGGGGCGTGGACCACTGCCGTCCTTATCAAAGACATAATCAGCGAAAGAGCCGAGGACATCCTTGCTAGAACCCACCAGGAATTTGCAAGCAGCCATCCTCATAGCCTCTTCCTCTTCAGTCTTTTCTGGTTCAAGCAGGAAGTCCAGGATATCTCTTGGTGGCTTGGGTGCAGACGAACCTTCGCCTGCTTCTGTCTGCTTTGGCTGGACTGGTTCGGTTAGACGATCTTCAGTGCCCGTTTCAACCTTCGGGGCAAGTTCAGCCTTCTTGGATGCATCTCCAGACGACATCTTTATGTTGAAGAAGAGGAAATGATCATTCCTTTCAGATTTCTGTTCTATTTATAGACAGAGATTCTCTAAACAACGAAGCGACACATTCATCTAACGGTTCATCCGTTCATTATCATCATCTGACGGCTCGTCCGTTCATTACTATCATTCGACGATTCACCCATTCATTACATCCATCCGACGGTTCGTCCGTTCATTCAATCATTTGACGGTTTGTCCGTTCATTTCATCCATTTGACGGTTCACCCGTTCATCCTGACGATTCATTTCGTTCACACATTTTTGACGATTTATTATCGTTCATCATCCACATCAGCAACTTGTCATCCTTGATTGAGTTGTCTATTGAAATAATGATATTCAATAAATTATATTCTGCCATGTCCACATTACCTCTGAGCAGATATAATGAATATAATTATTTTCTAAAAAATTAAGAAATATATCATGTCCTGTACCTTTGAATATATTTTCTATCGCTATTATTTATATCTGAACAAGATATGCAATAAATAATAAAGCCACAATAAAATGTCTTTTATTGATCAAAATTCAAGACATTACAAACATACATACTGCAAAAAAACAAGAAGATACAAGAAATCTTTCTAGGCTGGAGGTGTCATCAAGCCGGTTATTTATTGCTTCAGAGTCTGCAGCCGCTCTTCACGGGATTCCATCACTCGCTTCCTGGCCTCTTCTATCCCAGATTTCTCATTGAAGATTGGCATGGTTACCATTCGGAGAGTGATTTCAGCATTATGAGTTGCAGCATATTCGTCTCTTTCTTGCGTTAGAGCACCGAGTTGTTGAATTGCAGTTTGGTGTTCGGTGACCTTATTTTCCAGCTCTTTTTGGAGACGGGCAATCTCCGCTCTCAACTCAGCAATTCTTTTCTCTTTTCTTTCAGCGATCGAGGTTACCGATTCCACCTTGGAATTGTACTCAGCAGATTTAGTAGAAAAGGCATCCAAGAGAATCTGGAAGTTTACTCTTTCAACTGCAGCTTCCTTAGCCATCCGTTCAAATTCTGTTTGCACTAAGGGTTCTACTTCCCCCTTATTGAGCTCTTTGTAGTTCTTTATTGAAGTCTCCAGTTCATTTAATATATGTTCAAGAAAAGTGGCCTGTGGCTCATCACCTTGTTCCCGGATGGCATTTACTAAGAAAGAGGTCGGACCTCTAACTGTGTAAAAATCAGCATCTTCTTTTTCCATCACCCTATCGATAAAAGACCCCAATGAATCAAAAAAGAATTTGGTAAATGACTGGACGACAAACTGATGGGTCGCCAGAGCACCAGGAGTCGTAGCTACTCCTGTTGATGATGAGGCAGCAGGACGTTCAGTTTCTCGTATTTGGGTGGAAGGCTCTTTGAATAAAGGAACTAAAGTGGAGCTGGTCGCTCCTCCTGGTTGTTGTAGGCCTCAAAAAATGAAAGTCATGCTGAGTTGATCAAGACAGAGTCAAAAGTCACGCTCAGTTGATCCAGACAATATAAACAAATCACGCTGGGAGATAGCTCATCATTTGTCAAAGAGTAATTATGACTGACAACACGACAGTCGAAGAATATCTCTTCGTATGCCACGTATACACAGAATTCGAGAGATCATCGCCGTCTATTGCGTGATTTTCGAAATCTTCTTCAGCAAGAGTCAGCCTTCGTCGAGTTGGCGTACCAAAAGGGTTTCTTGTCATTTAATGCGACTGACAAAGCAATCACTGTCAGAGATTTTGTGTCAGTCGAGACACGCCGAATCAAGACAGCTGGCAGTTCTATCTCAAGTCTGCGTGTATTTGTGATCTTCATCTCAAGTTTGCATGGATTCTGAAGTTTTCTTCCTCAAGTTTGCGTGGATTTTGAAGTTCTTTGCCTCGAAGTCTGCGTGGATCCTGAAGCTTCCTGCCCCAAGTTTGCGTGGATTTTGAAGCTTTCTACACCGAGTTCGCGTGGATTTCGTCTTCAACAAGTCTGCGTGGATTTCATCAAATTGGAGTACGTGGCAGCCATGCCACTGATCTCTCGTCTGCGTGTCCTGTAACTTGCACATGACTCATACATGATTGCCATGTGTCCAACAGTTACAGGCCACGTCCAGTAACTGCTCACAACCTTGCGTATGTTAAATCCTGCGTGATTTTCAACTAAGCACAGGCTGTGAAGACAGTTATCTTTTCAGTTATTATTTTTGACTCTATAAATAGAGTTCTTTTTCTCATTCATTGTACAGATACATTGATATCTACTGTCAAAATTTTGAGAGCTTTTCTTCTTCGCATAGTCCAAGGGATAAAGCGATCGTCTTCTAAATCGGATTCCTACAGTTGTAATTTTCCCAGAAACACAACAAATAAAGAGAATTTCTTTATGGAAAACAAATTGGCGACTCTGCTGGGGACAACCATCTCCTCTTCTGAGATGGCAACAACTCAATGCGACACTTCGTCAATCGGCTCGACGAAGAAGGTGATGACGATCAAATTCGATCAACTCGCCTATGAAGAAATGCAGCGGGCTAAGGGTGGCAAACCCACTCCAGCCTCCATCATCACTGCCAAGTCGAAGGGACACTCTGTCTATGTCCCTAAGAATCAGTTGGCAGTCAATGGTGAAGTCTCTGCCACAGTGTCTACTCCTACCTCTGGCAAGAACTCCACTGCAAGCACGCACACTCTTGTGCGCTCGAAGATGACAGTAATCAAAAGTCACGTTGACAGTACTGGCTCCTTAGCCAAATCTGTTCCAGCGTGCAAATTCAACTCTAAAAGTCACGTTGACAGTACTGGCTCCTTAGCCAAATCTGTTCCAGTGTGCAAATTCAATCCTAAAAGTCACGCTGACAGTACTGGCTTCTTAGCCAAATCTGTTCCAGCGTGCAAATTCAATTCTAAAAGTCACGCTGATAGTACTGGCTCCTTAGCCAAATCTATTCCATTATGCAATCCCACATTCAACAGTCACGCTGACAGTACTGGCTCCTTAGCCAAATCTGTTCCAGCGTGTAATTCTAAAATTAAAAGTCACGCTAACAGTACTGGTTCCTTAGCCAAATCTGTTTCAGCGTGTATTTCATCATAGAAGAATAACTCCTTAGTTATCTCTTCTTCTTTACCGAGTTCTACTAGAACTGGGGGTGGTCTTCCACACAAAGTCCCTTCGAAAATGAATAACTCTTTAGTTGTTTCTTCTGCTCCTGTAGTTTTTACTTCAGGAACAGCTTTGACTGATACTTTTGTTAGTCAAAGGAAAGGAGATGGTCTTTTGACTACTCTTCCTTCTGGACATCCTATGTCTCAAAATCTGAATGAGTCTAAGAAGAAATATTCCTTAATATCTTCTTCTTTGACTTCTTCAAATTGGGCACAGAATCTGTCCATTAAAGAGGGTCTGTTACCAACTCCTAATCAAAGGAGTGGTTCAACTCTTCCTTCTCTGCAAATATCCAGATCAATGGAAGGAAAACTCCATGTTTCCAAAATTAATGTGTTACCGTCCACTGATTTAAGAACAAAACTCAGCACTTCTGGTGTTAAAAAACCATACCAATTGGATATGAAGATAAAAGATCCAGATGCAGAGTATGCAAGAAATTATGTGGCTCACATTAATCACTCTTTGTATAATCAAGAGCCATCAAGACCCAAGAACAGGAAGTATACTCCTCAATCTTCACAAATAGATTTACGGGAATATCTTCAACAGAAGAGAAGGAGTAATTCTATGTCAAAGGAACATGCTGAATGTGACTTCTATCCATGAGTCATAATTCAGTGCAGATGTCAATCAACGGTTCAAGACCATGGTGATCATGAATGTGACTTCCAGCCAAGAGCCACAATGCAATGCAGATGTCAAACTAAACGACAGTCTGTCTTCAATAGGATTCAATATGAACCTATGCCTGATGAAGATGAGCCTTTGTTTGCCTCTGTCAACATGACTTCTCGGGACACCGGGGGTAGAGTTGATAGTCCAGATGGAGTATATAGAAACACCAGAGCAAGAGTCCTGGCTTCTAGTCAAAGAAATTTGTTCCCTAAAATTGATTCTGAATTCCTTGGAGAATCTAACTTCCCACCTCTTCCTACTGGAGGTAATTCTCCTATAGTTGACTTTGATGCACGAAGCAATGATTCAGAGCATACAACATCCACTAGTTCATCAATAATCCCTCATACAGTCACGACTTACATGGTTGATGGGAATACTGATGAACCTTCTTCTTCCTTGACTCCTCAAGATCAAAGAATTGCTTCTTTGGAACAACAAATGAAGTCTATGACTGACATAATGAAGTCGATGTATGAACTCATGACAGCTCAGTTGCAAAATCGACAGACTGTACCAGATGCCATACCAGTTGATACTGATATAAGTCCAGTACAAGTTCCTCCAGCAGTACAATCCAATACTCCTGGACCAGCTCAACCAAATCCTAGTCTCTCTGGAGCTGGGGGTAGTACTTACAATGCTGTTCCTCCTTCCAACTATTCTCTACAAGCCACAACTCCACAATCTTCGGGAGTTGTCTCTGAAGAATTGAAGAATCTCAAAACTCAATTCGAGGCATTCAAACAGAAGGATGGTTTACAAAGGTTAGGCATCAAGCAGCCTTATCCGATAGAATGGAAGCAAGTATCATATCCTCCTAAATACAAGCCTCCTATTATCTCATTCTATGATAGAACCACTTCTCCAAGTCAGTTTATTAATCACTTTGAAGTGATGACTAATCAACTGCAACCAAGTGATGCCCTCCTTACTCGGGTATTTATTGGATGTCTCAAGGGAACGGCTTATGAATGGTATAGGAGTCTCCCAGATGGGAGCATTACCTCATTTGCTGGTTTCAAACAAATATTTCTTGAAAGGTTCTATGAAGGGCTTAATGACATGACTATGTCTGCTCTTATTAGAATCAAGCAGAAAAATAATGAATCTACAGAGGAATACATTAAACGGTTTCGAAGAGAAGATCTGAAGATGCCTCTTGGAACTCCTGATGCTGTCACCATTGACACGTGCAAATCAAACTTGTTGCCAATCATCAGTATGTGGACAGGGTCCACTCAATTTCAAGATTGGCCTTCCTTCATAGTCAGTGCCAAAGCTGCAGAAATCAGTGCTGAAACCTTCAAAGGTTTAGGAGTGCATATGACTCCTAAAGAAACAGGACAAGGTGCTAACAATAAAAATAATGCTCGCAAAGGAAAAAAAACTCTTGAAGTTAATCTTCAGAGCAAAGATGCATCAAATGTTCAAACTCCTGCCTCTATAACTCAACAATCAAGAACACCTCGCCCCAAAGAAGAATATTCTTTTGATGACGACGATGTCCTTGGTATCTTTGAGTGTCTGCTGAAAGGTAACAAAATACAATTACCTGAGATCAAGAAACCTGATGAAGCTGGTAAGACAGATCATCCTAAATACTGTCCATACCACAGAATGCTGGGTCACACAATTCGTACATGTTTTGTACTGAAAGGAAAGATCCAAAAAATGATTAAGTCTGGAGCTATCTCTCTTACTCCAAAAGAGAAGACTGTCACTTCTAATGTCGTCTCTATGCAATTTGGAGACTTCCCTCCTCAATTTCTTGAAAGCGGAATCGTTCCAATTCCCAAGGCAACTCTTGAAATAGTAAATATTCCTCCTCCACAGTCTGAAGGATTAGCACCAATCACTTTGGAGACTGGAGAAATCATGTGGATTCATCCTGATCTAATAACAGACTTTGAATCTCCTTCTCTTCAAAAGATTTCTTCTCGAAAGTCCAAGAAGGCTGGAAAGATCAAGTCATGTCATATGACTTCTCTTGGGTCTACCTCTGACACAGAGCCAAAAGACAAAGAAGAAGCACTTGTTAGTGCTACTCGAACGGGGAAACCTTACCTAAAGGATTATTCTAAAAATCCTGAAGATCCTACTGATATCCCTTCAGCTGCTAAAGATGCTCCTAATGTTCCTCCTGAAGAAGAATCATCTACTGCACCTGTTCCTTCAACTACACCAGTTGAACCTGTTCCTCCCAAACCCACAACTCTTGAGAAAGGCAAGCAACAAGCTCAGTTTGATAAACCAATCAAGAAGTCTCTTCCTCTTGGACTTCAGAAGCCTTACAACTTCGACATTTTGGCTCAACTTGCTAATACTCCAGCTAGAATGTCCCTCTTTTTTCTAAAGAAACTCGGGAGACGTTAAGTGAAGCACTTCTACAAGCTGACTCTTGTCTTGCACAATTGAAGAAGCCAGATGCGGAACCTGCTACTTGCTTACATTACAACAGTGTACTGGAGATTATCCCAAATATCACCTTTACACAAGACGACATGCTACTGGAGGATAATCGACATGATCGACCTCTCTACTACACTGGTTATATTGATACGATGAAGATAGATCGTATCCTCATTAACCCAGGGTCTGCTATAAGCATAATGCCAAAGAGTTTATTGGATGAACTAAAAATCCCTCTTCACAAGCTCTCCAAGATGGTTACTACTATCTTGGGATTCAATCAAAGCCGAAGTGAGCCTGTGGGAAAGATTCATCTGAAGCTTCAGATAGGCGATTTCAGATCTAAAGTCACTTTCTATGTGATCGAGATCGCGGGATCCTATAATCTTCTTCTGGGGAGGCCCTTTCTTCATAAAAATAATGTGGTGCCCTCTACTCTTCATCAATGTTTTAAATACATTGATAGCAATGGAAGAGTACAAAAAGAAGTTGCTGATATAAATCCCTTCCATGGGGTTGAAGCTTATTTCAACGATTCCCGAATGTACAAAGAAGAGTATACAAGGATCATACAAGCTATGGAGAAAGAAGATGCACAAAGTGAGACTTTAATAATCCCTGTTAAAGGTCAAACTACTCAGCAATAATCTCCTAAACCCTCTGGAGAAGATTCTTTCATCATTCCAGTGAGTGGACGGATCTCTCTGTTACCTCAGTCATTTACTCAAAATACACTGATCATTCCTGTCAGTGGGCGTACTACAGTTCCTGTATCTTCACAAGATACTCTGCTAATTCCAGTTGGAGGGCGGACTACTCTTCCTACTCAAACTTCAAGGGAGCTCACCTCTTCTGAGCCATTTGTTATCGATCTTAGTCGAAACAAAGCTTCTTCTTCTTCTCCCCCTTTAGTCATTGACTTGGCTAAAATCTCTAAGGCTCAGCCTTCTCCCAATGTAAATATTGCTGCTTTTACATTTAATAAAAAGTCTCCACCTTTGCAGTACGTTGATGTGTGTAATTATGTTCATAGTTATTTACATCTGTTAGATGACTTGAACACAATAACCATAGGAGTTGTACAGACTGTTCATACAGATGTATCTCTAAAACCTGTACAATCTTCATACTTTCTAGTTCCCAGCAGAAAGCCAGGAGACATTCTAATATTCTTCTACAAAGGGCCTCAAAATCCTTCTGATCTTGAAGATGATGACAAAAATGATGATACTGGAAGATTACAACTACGTCGTTATAGTCAGCAATCTAGAGACATCATCAAAAATATGGGTTATGACTTCAGGACTGGCCTCAATGATGGAAAAGGAAGAAAAATACCTGTCCGGATTCCTCCTTTGAAATATGGAAGGACGAAATACGAATTGGGTTATACTGCTCCTACTCCTTTCATCAATATTATCCATGAAGATCCCGAGTCTGACGAAGATAAGAGATCTGATTCTTCTAGTACCACTTCTTGGGATTCCGATACGAGTATCGGTGACTTCTATTGCAATATTTTGTCTTCCAACATGGTTTCCATTGACCATTCTGAAAAAAGTGATGAAGATGAAGATGAGTTTGAAATCTCACCTGAATCAGAACAGTGGGCCCAAAGATTAGATAATCAATGGGAGTTCCGTTTCGAGCAAAAAGAACCTCCGACTGAAGATAAACTTGTTCAAATAGATGTTGGTGAAGAGGGATCTCCCAAACCAATATTCATCAGTGAAAGTCTTTCAGAAACTGATAAGAAAGACATGATCAAACTCATTCGTGATTACATCGATGTCTTTGCTTGGAGTTATGAAGATATGCCAGGGCTTGATCCTCAAATTGCAACTCACAAGCTCAATATCTTGCCGAATGCTAAACCGGTCAAACAACAACAGCGACGATTTCGTCCAGACATCATGGATGCAATTGAAACTGAAGTCAATAAACTCATTACCTCTGGGTTTATTAGAGAGGAACAACATCCCGATTGGGTGGCTAATATTGTTCCTGTTCTTAAAAAGACTAGCAAGATCAGAGTATGCATAGACTTCCGCGATCTCAATGCGGCATGTCCTAAAGACGAATTCCCTCTACCAATCACTGATGTCATGGTTGATAATACCTGTGGATTTGAACGAATGTCATTCATGGACGGATATTCTGGGTACAATCAGATCAAAATGTTTCCAGAGGACGAGAAGCACACTTCTTTCAGAACGCCGATTGGTACATACTGTTATACAGTTATGCCATTCGGTCTCAAGAATGCAGGAGCAACTTATCAACGAGCTATGAGCACTATATTCCATGAACATTTACGAAAAACAGTCGAATGCTATGTTGATGATATTGCAGTCAAAAGTCGACAAAAGGAGGATCATATCCAAGATTTGAAGACTATATTTGATCTAATGCGTAAGCATCAATTAAAGATGAACCCTACTAAGTCCTTCTTAGGCATCTCTAGTAGTAAATTTTTCGGCTTCGTCATTACCTCTAAAGGTATACACGTGGATCCCGAGAAGATCAAAGCCATCCAAGAGATGCGTCCTCCACGCACCTTAAAAGAGCTACGAGGATTTCAAGGAAGAATTGCTTATATCAGGAGATTCATCTCTAATTTATCAGGACGCTGCAGACCATTCATCAAACTTATGAAGAAAGGTGTCTCTTTTGTCTGGAATGATGAATGTCAGAAAGCATTCGATGATATAAAACAATATCTAATGAGCCCTCCAGTATTGGTACCTCCCGTCTCAGGAATACCGTTCCTCCTCTATACTCGAGCAATGAGTCATTCATTGGGTGCATTACTCGCTCAAAAGAATCAAAATGGCCATGAACAAGCCATTTATTATCTTAGCCGCACTATGACCGGAGCTGAACCTCGATATTCACCGGTTGAAAAAGAATGTCTAGCCTTGATGTTTGCTGTCCAAAAGACACGTCATTATATCATTAGCCAGACTATTCATGTCATCTCCAGGATCAATCCTATACGGATCATGATGAAGAAACCCAGTGTTTTGAATTCTCGATTGGCTAACTGGAGAATTCTGCTTGCTCAGTATGACATGCACTATATTCCTCAGAAATCAGTCAAAGGACAAGCTTTAGCTGATTTTCTGGCTGCTCACTCAATTCCAGAAAATTCAAAACTCTATGATGAAATCCCAGATGAAGTCCTAGATTCAAATCAAATTGCTGAAGAAGATCCTACTTGGCGTCTATTCTTTGATGGAGCATCAAAAATTGGTCCTAATGGCGATATTGTCGCTGGAGTTGGAATTGTTCTTGTATCGCCAGAAGGTCTTGCTATCCAAAGAGCTTATTCTCTCGATCAGCCGTGTTCAAACAATGTAGCTGAGTACAACGCATTACTTATTGGTCTTCAACTCGCTAAACATCTGAATATTCAACATTTGGAGGCGTATGAAGACTCTAAACTCATTGTCAATCAGATCAGGGGTACTTATGAAGTTTGCCACCAAGATCTGGTTCCTTATCACAAAACAGCTATATCTATGGCTTCTTCGTTTGAAGAATTCTTCATTGAACATGTTAGGCGAGCATGTAACACAGAAGCTGATGCCCTTGCTAATCTTGCAGCGGTGCTGGCTATTCCAATCAGACGGCAACAAATGATTGTTGTTCGTAATCGAGAATTATTTCATCTTGAAAATAACTTGACTCTAGGACTTCCAGTTGACATTGAAGAATCAACATCTCATGACGTCAACACAACAAGAGGATTTGGATTCAGTCGTAAATCGATGTCATCTTTATCCGATTCCAGCATGGAATTCATCTTCAGTAACTCGACTGAGAATCAGAATAGGGATAAAGATTGGAGACTTCCTTTCTTAGATCTCGTATTATATGATATTCTTCCGGATGATCCGAGTGAGGCAGCATCTATTAGACGACGATCACTCAGATTCTACTACAATAATACAACAAAGACCTTATATCGTCGAGCTTATGATGGTTTACTCCTTCGATGTGTTGCCGGTGACGAGGCTCAACAAATCATTCACGAAGCACATAATGGAATTTGTGGAGCACATCAGCCAGGACCAAAACTTCAAGACCGTATTCGACGTATGGGCTATTATTGGCCCACCATGGTATCTGATGCCATCGAATATGCAAAAAAGTGTAAAGCTTGTCAAATCCATGCAGATTTTATTCATCAACCCTCGAAATTTCTACATCCGACAGCAGCATCATGGCCCTTCGAAGCTTGGGGCATGGACATTGTCGGCCCGATCAATCCACCGTCATCTAAAGGCCATCGGTTCATTCTCGCAATAACCGATTACTTCTGCAAATGGGCCGAAGCCATTCCTTTATCTGAAGTTAAGACGTCTAATGTCATCAGCTTTATTAAGCACTATGTCATCTACAGATTTGGTGTTCCTCGACGCATTGTTCATGATAACGGACCACAGTTCGTCAGCCAGAAATTTACTCGATTCTATGACGATCACCGGATCAATAATGTGGCTTCTACCGTATATAATCCAGCAGCTAACGGATTAGCAGAAGCTTTCAACAAGACTATCATCAAACTCCTAAAGAAGTTTGTCTCCACTAATAAACGTAATTGGAGTGACAAGCTCGGGGAATGTTTGTGGGCTTATCGCACTACAGTTCGTAATACTACCAAATGTACACCTTTCTCTCTGGTGTATGGTTGCGAAGCTATTCTTCCATTAGAGATTCAAATTCCTTCTTTAAGAATAGCAATCGCTAATGAACTCACTGCTGAAAATAACGATCGTCTTCGACTTCAGGAATTAGAAGCTCTGGATGAAAAGCGATTATCTGCTCAACAGAATATTGAATTCTATCAAGCTAGAATTTCAAGAGCTTTTAATAAAAAAGTCAGAGTTCGATCATATCAAAAAGGAGAACTTGTTCTAACAGTCAGACGTCCTATGACTATGACTCATATGAGTAAGAGCAAATTTGACGCAAAGTGGGAAGGTCCCTATATTGTGAGCAAAGTTTTCTCAAATGGAGCTTATCAACTCTCAGAATTGGATGGTCGAAAAGTTTTGATGCCTATTAATGGCAAATTCCTTAAAAAGTACTATGTATAAATGTAAATACTTGTAATCATCAGACAAATTCATGTTTAAAAATAAAATTTTTATTTTATTTTCATGAATGATGATACATGATATTAAGGAAGATCACTATCATCCTTCTCTACTTTTGGACGTGGGCCACTACCGTCCTTCTCGAAGACGTGATCAGCAAAAGAGCCGAGAACCTCCTTGCTAGAACCCACGAGGAATTTGCAAGCGGCCATCCTCATGGCTTCCTCTTCTTCAGTCCTTCCTGGTTCGAACAGAAAATCCAGAATGTCCCTTGGTGGCTTAGGTGCAGACGAACCTTCGCCTGCTTCCGTCTTCTTCGTTTTGACTGGACCAGCAGGGCGTTCTTCAGTGCCTTTCTGAACCTTTGAGGCTATCTCAGTCTTCTTGGATGCTTCTCCAGATGACATTTTTATGTTGAGGAGTAGAAGTATTCGTTCTCGCCAGATTTCTGCTATATTTATAGGCAGAAGTTCCTCATTCATCCGACGTTTCACATATTCATTAATGCTTAACGGTTCATCCATTCATTTCTCACATTCATCCGACGTTTCGCATATTCATTAATACTTGACGGTTCATCCATTCATTTATTACATTCACTCGACAGTTCATCTGTTCATCATTTCCTAACGGTTCATCCGTTCATAATCTTCTATCAATTTTATTAAGTGGGGATTCGTTATTTATCATGTTTTCATAACCTCTGAATCAATTCCGAATCTACTTACTCATTTGTCATGTTTTGACCTCTGCATAGAAATCAATCTATTTTCTTTTGAGTTCCTATATATTATCACGTCCATAATACCTCTGATAATATCATATACTCTAAAACAGAAAAGATGATTTTATTATCTATCATGTCCACAATTCATCCACAAATACAAATCATTGAGCATAGAAGAATTGTCATTTCCATTCTCATTTCACCATAAAAAGTCTATTACATTTTCTTAGACTTTCTTACAAGTCATAATGGAAATCTATTATAAATTTTGGATTTTTATTCTATACCACAACGATAACCTAATAGAGATCTATCTTCTTCTTTGGATCTTCTCCGTCGGACCTTCTCCGTCAGGTTCGTTGTTGGTGGCAATTCCTGACTGTCTGGGTCTCAGTCACGACCAGATCAGCAGGAATCAAACTCTGGCCTTCTCTCTCAGACGAGAGGAGAACCACAGAGTGTGGCAGCCCGAAGTCGTGGTGCTGCCAATACAACTGGTGGATTAGGAGCGACCTTTTAAAGGAGACAGGAATGTATCCAACCTTGGGATACAATTCCTAGTTCTCCCGCGAAAGGAACTCTACTACCCGATTTCTCGGTAGTAGAGTTGACTCCACCATCCAACTCTCGTGTATAAAGGCTCTTCCTACCATCTAAGGAAGACCCTTCTATCCCACGAAGAGTTCTGAGTTGTCTGATTTACGCGTCAAAAGCGTATGAGCTCCCTGATGTAGATGTCAGCAGGATATTCTCCACAGCATCCACATCCCCAATGCCAGTTCTGAAGAAAATTTTCAGCCAAGTTTCTGCAGAAAGCATTAAGAAGAAAAAAAAAAAAATTAGATCAACAGAAATTATTCAGTATGCATTTATCAAACAGAGACAGGCGTGTATTGTTCAAATCAGAAACAAAAAACAGAAAGCCTATCTTCAACAGCAAAAATAAGTGCACGTATTACACTGATTTACCTTCAAGTTTGGTGCTAAGGATTGGCAAACTCATGTTTGATACAGTGCGCAGAAGTCGAACATTAGAAAACATTGCTTTCCTGTTTGAGAGTGAAATCTCCCAAAAATTTTATTCTCAGAGAAGAAGAAGAGGAATGGGAGATGAGTATCTGCGAAACTCTTTCATCTATTTAAAGAGAAAAGTACAAGTCTATTCTTGGAAAAGATCCGCATAAATAGCGCTCGTAAATTGTGGAATGAGTGTCACGTGTGCTTTGGAAGACAGAGCAACATTGGAAACAATCAAAGACTGCTGATTAATATTTCTCATTAAGGCACGCAGATCAAACACAAAAGTTGTACTTCATTTCTTAAGACAGGCACTGATGGCCTTACAAAAGACAAAACAAAAAGTGCAACAAAAGCATAAAAGTCACGCTCTATTTCCCATAGCGACTGAGCTTGGTGCCTAGTTCTTCTACACTCCTAACTCCCAGACAGTGCAACAGAGCTTTAAACATTTCACGCTGCTCTATGAGGCTGCGCCCATCAGAAGAGGACGAGCCATCCAAGCCAAAATAGCTTAAGAAATTCTTGGCTAGTTGCAAGGGATCATCTTTGAGCTCGAAGACAAGGGGCTCTGGCTCTTCACCCCCAAAAGTGGGGTCACCATGAGAACAAAAGCCCAACTTGCGTGCTTCTTCCTTAGCTTTCTCCTTTGGTGTCATATTGACGTAAGATGAAGATTAAAAATGAAACTTCTTCCTGTTTATATAACTGAGTTTTGCCGGCGGTTCATATTCCACCATAAATTGGATACAATCAGTCTCGGAGAACGAAGAGTCATTATGACATTTAATAAGTTCATTTGGATGTTTTCAAAGAACTTCGAAGTCTTTTCGACTTCCGAAAAATTTTGAAGTCATCTCAGCGTGACTAAATCCATTTTATCATCTCTATTTTCAAAGTATTTCGAAATAATTTATCATTTTTTGAAAACTTTGAAGGGGGTTTTATAGGCCTCAAAAAATGAAAGTCACGCTGAGTTGATCAAGACAGAGTCAAAAGTCACGCTCAGTTGATCCAGACAATATAAACAAATCACGCTGGGAGACAGCTCATCATTTGTCAAAGAGTAATTATGACTGACAACACGACAGTCGAAGAATATCTCTTCGTATGCTACGTATACACAGAATTCGAGAGATCATCGCCGTCTATTGCGTGATTTTCGAAATCTTCTTCAGCAAGACTCAGCCTTCGTCGAGTTGGCGTACCAAAAGGGTTTCTTGTCATTTAATGCGACTGACAAAGCAATCACTGTCAGAGATTTTGTGTCAGTCGAGACACGCCGAATCAAGACAGCTGGCAGTTCTATCTCAAGTCTGCGTGTATTTGTGATCTTCATCTCAAGTTTGCGTGGATTCTGAAGTTTTCTTCCTCAAGTTTGCGTGGATTTTGAAGTTCTTTGCCTCGAAGTCTGCATGGATCCTGAAGCTTCCTGCCCCAAGTTTGCGTAGATTTTGAAGCTTTCTACACCGAGTTCGCGTGGATTTCGTCTTCAACAAGTCTGCGTAGATTTCATCAAATTGGAGTACGTGGCAGCCATGCCACTGATCTCTTGCCTACGTGTCCTATAACTTGCACATGACTCATGCATGATTGCCATGTGTCCAACAGTTACAGGCCACGTCCAGTAACTGCTCACAACCTTGCGTATGTTAAATCCTGCGTGATTTTCAACTAAGCACAGGCTGTGAAGACAGTTATCTTTTCAGTTATTATTTTTGACTCTATAAATAGAGTTCTTTTTCTCATTCATTGTACAGATACATTGATATCTACTGTCAAAATTTTGAGAGCTTTTCTTCTTCGTATAGTCTAAGGGATAAAGCGATCGTCTTCTAGATCGGATTCCTACAGTTGTAATTTTCCCAGAAACACAACAAATAAAGAGAATTTCTTTATGGAAAATAGTTGTTCCTCTGCAAAATTAAATATTGTCACTTTGCCTGTCATTGGATATTATCAAAGAGAATCAAAAGTGAAAACAATCTTACCATGGTTTGATCCAGCAACAGGCCTATCGTCTGTTGGGACAGATTCTAGTTGAGCGGAAGTAGCCTCAGACACTACTGCCTGACTACTTCCTGCTTCAGAGCCACATAATAAATGACGACTGCTACTAGCAATCGTCGTCGCAAGCACTAAGTCCATGCACACTGGAGGTGCTGGAGAAGATTCGATTTCTGCATAGAATATAAATAAAGATGTCAGCTATCAATCTATTTAAAAGAAGATTGCTAATTTCATTCTATACCTTGAGGATTAGCAGCGGGAGTTTCCTCCGGGGCCGCTTCTTCATCTGCTATTTTCTCTGGAGATGCCTGTACCTCAACATCCTTTTCAGGATTCAAGGTGTCATCAGCAGCTTCAGGAAGTATTTGCACCTCAACATCCTCTTCAGGATTTAAGGTATCATCAGCAGTTTTGGGAGACATATGCTCTTCATCACCCCCTTCAGGGTCTTGTGTTTCATCAATATCCTCAGATGAAGAGCTCTTCTCATTTTCATCTTCCTCCGGTGCCTCCCCACTGACAGTTGCAGCAGTTTGATCAATATAATCTTCATGTGAGCCGAAGTCACAGTCCTCTAAAGCTTCAATCATTCGACGATCCTCCTCTTCACGGATTGTCCTAGGTGTAAGAGGAGGTTGAGTAGTCTCCACAGCAGGTGAAGGAGATCGTACGGCGTCATGCTCTTCTTCTACAATATTGTCTCTGGGCTCTTCGGCCTCATTTCTCTGGTCCAGCTTTTCCCTCTGCTCGATCTCCTCTCTCTGTTCTGGACTGGAAGTTCTATGCCCAGACTCAGAAACAGGAGTGGGAGATGACATGGTGATTCCCGCTGCAGCGTTCACCACTATCGAAGACAAGACTTGTCTATGAGGAGAGACTGTTCTCTTTCTTCTCCTATGGGCCAGCTTCTTTGTTCTATGAAGAGGCCTCTCAGGACTCTCTACAGTTATTACCTCGACTTGTTTTTGAACAGAGGTTGGTGTAGCTGCTTCATCTCGGGTTGTCTCGGCAAGCTGCCGAGATTGGGATCTCGTGGTAACTTTCTCTGAAGAATGTTCCAAGATTAATTTCTTCTTCGCAACGGGGGCAGAAGACTCTTCCCTTCTTCTCTTCTTCTCTTTGACTGGATATTTAGCAACCTTCAGAGATATTCTTAAAGGTTGGTTAACTTCCTTAGGGAAATTGGCTTCCCTGGAAGCTTCCAATGGATCATCCACTGGTTCATGTTCCTCATCATTATTGGGAGCCAATGTGTCAGTTGCTCCTTTCTTAAGACGATTTGCCGTTGTAAAACTATCAACGAGGCTATAGTTTTTGGCAAAAGTTTCGCAGCAGTATAAAACTGTGAATATGTATACAACATTTTTGGACCATTATTATTCTTGTGTGGCATCGAGAACACTGTTCATGTGTCTCGAGCATTGTAGTAAGCCCACGCTCTGGCACCATCAATCAGGTATCCCTTTCCTTGTAAGCAAGTTATTGCATTGCCCACATGGAACTGGTCATATCCGAACTGACGAGCAAAGCGACTCGGCAAATATGGTTCCAAATAGCATTCCTCCTCAAATCTGTATACCAGATGTGATGGTCTGATCGCCTTCAACCATTCAAAAGTTATTCGACCTATTGGTTGCCTCCCAAGGTCGACCATATTTGGTGCCATGAATTCATAACCCATTGGAGGAGGAGAGCAAAGAAAATTCCATCCTCTGCCGAGATTCAGAGTGCGTCTGCAGTCCCTCAGACTAGTGTATATCCACCGGCTCTGTGAGAATCTGCGCAGAAAACTGCCGCCCACTGCTCTAATGGCAGGATTCATCAAAGATGGATGGTGCAGGAGTAACCATCCGAATAAGTAAGTGTAAGGTAATTCCAGTCTGGAGAAATTGCCTTTATCACACTTACCCTTGAGCATGGAATCTACATACATACAAAGACCTGCATTTATTCTACAAGTCATCGCTGATAGTAGATCCATCCGGTAGCCGAAGACTAACCGGACAGCAGCAAAAAGGATACCGCGGTGGAAGCGGTCTACAGCACTTGCCCCAGGCATGACGAAATGGCGGAGCCAGTACGTCAGAAAGCCTGCTAGCTGGGCTTCTTTAGACATGGACCTGTAGCCCATTCTTACAAAGCACTCAACAAAAATCTCCCACCTTGAGAGGAGGATATTGATGTTCATCATTGACTTTGATATCCATTCTCTTATTTTCCTCCATCAGTTTTATCACTTTACTATTGCTGAGGTGTTGGAAGAAATCTGGGTTGTACGAGTCATGATCTTTTGTCTTTTTCTCAATAATATGGTTGAGAAAAAGATAAGTCAACCATTTTGAAGAATAGGAT
This sequence comes from Iris pallida, assembly GCA_029216955.1. NCBI lineage: Eukaryota > Viridiplantae > Streptophyta > Magnoliopsida > Asparagales > Iridaceae > Iris > Iris pallida. Next base: position 19,032,414 of record JANAVB010033220.1, on the reverse strand, counting down.
GTGCCAGACAAGCCACTTTTGTAGTAGAGAGAGCATATGTTGTAATGGCATAGCAACTCATCGAAGACTTCCACCATCTTCGAATTCTCTCGACGAAGTCTATCTAATTTGTCGTTAGTGGGAACGTACTCCTCATAAGGGGAGTCTGCCATTGGTAAATACGAGATATACTTCATCTCGTGGAGGGCCAATCCTATCTCCCCGCAGGGCATCATAAACGTCCCTGTCCTATAATTGTACCTCTCTGCCAATGCCAAAAACAGATAAGGGTTTAGGTAGAAGCCATATACGGTAGCATCTACCGCATGATACAATTCGATCTCTCTGAGTTTATCTTCAAACTGGACCAGTATCCAGTTGGCTATACAGCTCCATCTTTTGATGTCTGGGTTTACCAGACCTGTCAACTGGATGTCTTGATCCGGATAACTGCCTTCAGCCTTTGCGTACTCATTTGCAAAGATGGGAGTCCTTACAGGCAACAACAAAGAAGAATTCTCCGGAGGGATGCACCCTGGTTTCAGTCCTCTGAGTAAAGTACTGTGTCGCTCAGAAGAACTATAGAACATATCTCTATTTTTCGGATCCTTCTTGACGCAGATTTTCCCTGTCCGAGCATGCTGAAGAGGAGTGATGTCCCATTCCATCCTCCTGGGATGGCTGGCATGAGTATATCGTGCCAAGGGAAGACATCTAGCAATATCTGGTAACAAGACCAATCTCTCCTTCCTTTGGAAAGTTCTCTGCTCAACACATGGTCTTGGTTGAGAACTTTTGTCAATGGCTTCACCAAACAAAAACATAGGTTTTCTGTGGATGATGGCATCAGCTGTCTGCAAAGGTTGCCCATTCATCAGGCTTAACAGAGTCTCATTGTCTTGTACGATCAAAATAGCTTGGCGAGAGGATGGAAGGGCGTATTGTGGGAAAAGTACGTGGGACAAGTCCTCTTTAAACTCTGATTCTGTAAGAGTTCCTACAAAAGTTTTATATTCAGGATCTTCTCTGGTATTAACTGCATCAAACAGAGAAAGCAAAAATTCAGCACAAGTAAAATCAAATATAGTATCATCAAATTACGCAACCATCAGATTGCGCAACCATCAAATTGCGCAACCATCAGTTTGCGCCAGCGTCAGATTGCGCTGGCAATCTTGCACAAAATAGCAGATTGTGCTGACTTTCGCCAGCGCAATTCAACCGATTGCGCAAGAAGATATGCTTCATAAAAATGAAGAATAACTAGTTCGTGCAACCAAAACCCTAAAAAGGGTGGCACAGTATGATCACATCTCTAAAAAGAGATAGATTTTGAAGATCAGTGAAGTCGAAAAATCCTAAAAAGAGTTTTCGATTGGATCGTCTACCTCGCAGAGCAGGATGCGCAGTCTCATGTCGAAAAGGACGGGGCACAACCCTAGCCGAAGACTCGGCAGGGGCCTTGCCCTTGTCGGCGGCGGAGGAACGCTTGGGAGCCATGAGATCGACGGAGAAGAAGGCTGAAGTCGGGATAAACTCAGGAGTCTCTCTCTCAAACACAAGAAAGCAAGTAAAAAATAATTTGAAGGATCGAAGGAACTATTTATAGTTTTTCAAAGAGCAACGGCCGCCTCAGATTGTGCCGAAAAAGTAGGGCTGATTCATCCGATTGCGTAGACAGCTCAACATATGCGCAACTTGATTTTAAAATTCGAAATTCAAAGTATTTCAAAACTTTGAATAAATTCAACCTTCGAAAACTTTGAAGGGGGTCTTATAGGTCCTAAAAAATCAAGTTGCACCCATCAACAAAATCATAAAAATCAAGAAATACAACTTTCAAATGAACTGCGCAGACATCAGATTACGCATCATTCAGATTGCGCACAACAGACTGCGCACACTCTCAAGTGCGCAGGCTGACGTGGCAGAAGTCATTATTACCTGACAAAATCAAATCTTCTGACAACTGACAACACGGAGAACGAGGTGACTGTTTGTTTATTGTGCCGCACAGCACTCGAGGACAGCTGTACATGCAGCACAATCAGCTATCCTGCCTGTTGCGCAATCCAGCCCAGCGTAATCCGAATCCAGCGCAATTCAGATTGAGCACTCCATCAATACAACTGACAAAGTACACGTGGCATTCATGCCATCAATAGCTCATTATGTGGCAACCGTCAGCACACGATCATGCGCAATTCAATCAAGAGATGCCATGTGTCCAAGGCAGTTGGCCCACGATCCAACAACTGCCTGTGCAGTCTGATGTTGCGCCATCCAGTCCATGCGCAATCCAACTTGCGCCATCCAGAATAACTAAAAGTTAGTTATTTCCAGAACTCTATAAATAGAGTTTTAAGTCTTCATTCAAGGAGATCAGACATAAAGTTCAAAAATATCAGAGAGTTCAGGAGTTCTTGCCTAAGTGCTGCTGCATTCTTTCGAGGCTTTTGCCTTCAACTTCAACTTCCGAGGCTATCGTCTTCAAAGTTCACATCGTCCAAGGAATAAAGCAATCATCTTCTAGATTGGATTCCTACAGTTGTACCTTTCCCAAAATTCTTGTAATCTTTACAAAGTTTGTATCAACAAAGTTCATACTTTTGTTTTTGCAAACAGATAGTGTGGACGTATACAAATTCAACTTTGTTCAAGTAGATTTTTCTTATTAATTTTACTATCATGTCAATATAACTTTATGACAAATAAAATTAATATGCTGGTCTTGCTCTGGTCATACAAATAATAGCAGTGACTCCGATGGGGAGGATACCATTATTTGTATCTAAGTGTATACCATTACTTAATACTAAGTCCATTACCTTGTAATGAGTTCCTTCAGATGGAGAAGTGAACACATACTAGGTAACTTTCTACTATTATCCCTAAGGAAGTTTGTACTGGTGATCCATAATTATACTCATCCGATATGGAGGAAAGTACTAAAGCCAACACGCAAGTATAATTACATCACCTACAAACCAGTAATGGAGACCATAGGATTTATACTAAAAACAAATCCTCTCCTACTTAGTTATTTAACAATGAAGGTTTTTCTACTAGTTGATATTATGTCCATGTTGTCCATTATTAATGTAGGCTTGGTTTTTCAAAAAAAAAACAACCACACAATAATAAACATGCACAATCAGGAAAATGACAAAAATAAGAGAAAATATCCAACTATTATGGTCATCTTTGCTGCTCTGTCCTCAACTATCCGAATCCAAAATCTGGCGCTGCGCAGATCTATACGGGGTTCGATTCCTTCGTCGAAAATCATCTCGTCCGGCGTCAGAAACAGCCACCACCGCCATCACGATTGATCAAAAATAATTAAAATTACATCAATCCTATGCCTCCCGAAGGAGTTCACACATAATCTAGATTGAAAAATTAAAATAATAAGCACGATCAACCCTCGTAATTTTAATTACATCCACAGCAACAACAACATCCACGACATGTCCGTGGTTTAAACAACACAATCAAAAAAACATGTATTGGACCATAATAGTTGGATCTAAGATGCCTGCAAAACCGAGTTAGAACAGATCTACATCTACCGACTATTACATACTGCAGGTTTTATTGGACAACATGGACGTATCAATCAATACGTAGATCCAAAGTGGCTCTGATACCAATTGATGGAACTGGAGATTCCTAGGACCCTTTCTTTGGTGTGCATATTGATCGATAGAAAGTTAAACAGATCTAATACGTGTTCTAACCCTTCATAGGCGAAAACTAGGGTTCACGAATTATACCTGCGGCGGAAAGGAAACAAGTAATTCCTGGCATTCTCGAGCGGACAACCCCAAGATCTTCTGCACGTATTCCTTCCTCGAGTTGGACGTCGTGTGGGCGACGATCTCCCAACCTTTTCTTCTCCTTGGCAGCCCTCTCTTTCTCTCCTTACGTGAATCACGAATTTAGAGAAAGTTTCTGATTTTTTGATCGGTTATATGGCGGCCAGAGAATAGAGGATATATATAGGCTACGGCAGGGACCATGAGAAGAAATTAGGGTTAGGCCTCCTAACGGATCTGGATATCCCGTGTTCAGCCCGAACACACAATCCAGGCCCATTAACAATAGCTGGGTCCACTAATGAGCTATTGTTGCACTACCTCCCTAATCCCAAATTATGTTTGTGGGCTCCTTTTATTATATGCTCGTTTGGCTCCCCATGTTAAGATATCGTATGTCCGTCGATCAAATTAAGTTACTGACAACAATATTGATTCGACATCTTTTATCCTTAAGTAGTACCGCTCAACTTTATTTGTCATGTCGGATATAATCCACCTGCAGGGTTTATATGACAATCCTTATGAGCTCCTTAAGGGGACATAATTAACCCGATGTATCGGGACATGGATTCCATTTATAATCAACAGCCCATCATACATACAATGTTATTACCCAATTCATAGAGGTTGTTGATCCATAATGAATCTCACTCTTTTATGAGTCAAAGTAATGCACACTGCATATACATGTCCGTTATTATATCCGGATTAAGAGCACAAGTATCCATAATAATAGAGGTGTTTGTTCTCTTATGTAGTCAGTACAAAGAGAACAACCTCAAGTGGTCCTGTTCAATACACACAAAGTGTACTAGTGTAAACCTATAGTCAAGATAGACTAATACCAGATTACACTACAACCTTTCCAATAGATTGTCCAAGTCCATCTAGGTTATGAACTATTTTTATACTCCATAGGAAACTGATAATACGATCTTCTGTGTGACACCACACACCATATTATCTACAATATAGAATATCAGACATTTGCATTAACACTTGTAACAAATACAATATGCAAACATTTGTCCATATGATTCTCATTCAAAATTTAAGAAAATAAGGTTACTACAAAAGTGATGCTTTTAGTATATAACCCTAACACCATCTTCCCTAATTCATATTAATTCCATTTTAATTCCTTTTTGATCCAAATCTTTTGTAATAGATTCTAATCATCCTCTATTTGATATTCATGGAGAGTGATTTCAGTTTGTGAGCAATTTGGAGGATTTGGCTAGCAACGGGAACCATTTGATTTGGGGCTTTTCTTGATCATTTGCAACCTATAGGTAAACCCTTCAAATTGTTATTTAATTATGTTTTTTACATGGTAGCCTAGATCTATGGGTTCCCTAGCTGTAGTGAAGGTTTGGAGTCCATTGCATGTGGTTTCGTGTCCGTATCGGACACGTATCAGTTTCCTAGTGAAGGTGTTTGATGAAATGCCACACTTATGATTATTTCACTATTTTTGAATTATAATTGATTGAATTTGTAGTGCTATATGTCGTGTTTGATTTCGTGTATGTTTCGTGTGGTTTTCGTGTCGTGTCGTGTCTACACGAGGATACGAACTTGTTGCACAGGCCCGCGGACACTGTCCTGCTGCTCGGGGCTTCGTGCTTACTGCACAGAGCACGTGGTGACCTATGGTTTGGCACAAAGGAGGGGGCAATGACTGACACGTCAGCCCCCAAGCCTCGTATCGAATGGTCGTGTATCGGACACACAATCGTGCCCGCATTGGCCGTTGCCTGCGGTGCGTGCGTGCCACAGGCGCTGCTGACACAAGCTCCGTATCGTGTCTACGTGTATCGTAGATACGATTCATGGTGACACGAACCTAGCCCTATGCTAGGCGTACACGTGTGCACGACCACGTGTCTCCACGTGGCCTGTGTCGTGTGCTAGACACGTGTGCATGCGTGCACGAGGCTGTGCACAGTTCTAGTATATCGTGTGTGTTCATTTTGATTCAGACACATTTGTGTCCAGTTCCTTGACACTAGGACACACCTACGACCCTCTTACACCTACACAATTATTTACCAACCATTAAATCAGGATATTAGTTGTTAATTGGACTTCGATTTGTGATTATCCCCAATGTCTGATTCATAGTTCACTGTTATATAATTTCTGAGATTAAATATGATTTCAAACTATTTTCCATGATTAATTTATAATGTTATTTCATCCACATATGTCTGAGAATTAGTCACATGTTAGGTTTTGATGTTAACAAAGAAATTTGGGTTTCGAATTGGTTTTGGGACTAATATGTAAACTGTAAAACTGAAAACTATCATTGTGTACTTGAATTCCTGAGACATTGGTACAGTTTTTCCTGTATGCACACACTGATATATACACTATAGCCTATGTTAGTTTCCCCACACACACACAGACATGGATTGAACTGGGCACTGTTTCATATTACTACTGAAATCTGAACACATTGCACTGCTACCTACTGATTTTATTTTCCTATACACATTATTCACTAATTCCTGAACCCTACCACACATATCACATTACTCAAACACACTCCTTACTGTTACATATTCACACACACACACACACATGCCTAAATTCTGAGAACACAGGAACACATAGCCTATGTTGTTTTCCCTTTCACACACACACACATGGCTGACATTCACACTATTTTCCCATTTCATATACATACGTCTAGCCTATGTCATGTACACACACACTCACACAATATTGACACACACATCACTCTATGCTACATTGCCCCCAATCACTATATATATATATATATATATATATATATATATATATATATATATATATATATATATATATATATATATATATATATATTTTATACATATATATATATATATATATATATATATATATATATATATATTTTATACATATATATATATATATATATATATATATATATATATATATATATATATATATATATATATATATATTAATATAAGTAGCATACATATATAAATATACATATTACACAAGAATATAGTACATATATAAGTAGCTACTTATATATATATATATATATATATATATATATATATATATATATATAAAAAATATATATATATATATATATATATATATATATATATATATATATATATATATGTGTATGTGTGTGTGTGTGTGTGTGTGTGTGAAATATATGTGTGGCCTATAGACTATATAGGACAAACAGCCTATGTAGATTCTTATGGGATATAGCCTATGGTTCCTATGATGTGGCATATGTGGATATGACATGTATACACATGTGATTTGTGTGTTGATGGCTTGTAAGGTTTTGTGATGATGTGTGCTTGCTAGGATAGACTGGCTAGGCTTAGTGAGACTTGTTTGGGTTAGGCTTGACCTAGTTGACCTAGTTTTACTAGTATAGTTGACTAGAGTTGACCAAAGGTTGACTTTAGCCTAGATTGACCCCAACATCATGTAGAATGCATTATAGCAGTCTATTTTACTATTTTGGACATATAGTGACTTGTACTGTTCTATAAGAGCCAGACACCACTCCTAAGACAATATATTCTTTTCAGATATTCATGATGTCGGGCGAGAACATTCTCTGATCATTTCAAATCTTGTTTAGGATTATATTCCTACTTTAGATTACTTTACTTGATGCTGACACATTGGTAACACGGATTAGTACTATATGAATCCCTTCATGAGATGTTATCCCTCTCGGAAGCATCAGATACTCATGTCTCGTATGTTTCTCTTACATCATGTATCTCATGCTTCTATTATCACGAATCTATCATGAATCTGCTTGTGATTCCTGTACTCTAATGAATCACAGAGCCTTCACGAATCTATTCATGAATCACTCTTTATGAGCCAGTAGCGTAGTCATGAATCTTAACGTAACTTGACTAGATCCTTGTGTATTGATTGGGGATGGAGGAGTGGAACTAAACATGTCAATAATTCTAAAGTAGTATAGTCATGAATCACCCCTTTAGTATAGTCATAAATCACATCCAGCTGTTCACATGTTTATCTTGTACTCTGATTCACTAGTCACTGATAGTTCTCTATACATATTGTAGATATTTACTTACAGTCTCTCTTTTATATCATGTTGTTCTTTCAGTTTCATGTATCTTACTCTCTAGCATGTTTATATTTTCTAACCTGTTATGATTTGCATGAGATGTATTGTGCTCGCTCATGTCCTGACTGGACCTGTTAAAAATATTACAGAGGATGAGGACGAGGCGCTCTGTACCACGTATTATGGGACTACCCTAGAGGATTGCTGTGACCTGGATCTCCAGCAGGATCCATTAGCAGTGGATGACACACCATTAGTTTAGATTAGTCATTTTCAGTTGTATTTACTCTATGGATTACTGTATTGAGATTTGGGATGTTTTCTGGATTTGATGTTATCTTACACTTAGAACTTTCTATCTATCTGTATATTGTGGATTCGTTTCTTATCTATCTATCTTATCATATTTTTGCCATAGATGTGATTGAGACTGTATTCTGTTATGTCACATCCATTCGGAGTGTATATACTGTATAGGTACCTTATATTATTAGATGTTGTGATCTAGGACAACGTTCTACCGCCGACACTGCAGCGTAGGCTGGACGTACCTACTTTTCGTGCCCTTACTCTAAGGTGTGGGTCGTGACACGTTTTTAGTGGTAGCCCATGCAGGTCATGGTTTATGTAGTGGTATTCGAACTAGAGTATCACTACAGCCTGCAGTAGGATTAGAATATTTTGAAGGTACTCAAACACACTAGGAAAACTCCTTATCAGATTTCGTGTTTATCTATATTTTGCTGCTTATTGTCTTCCTTTGAGTATAAACTGTCCTCCTTTGATATTTTGACTCATTCTCAGAAATTGTTTCTTGTTTGATCTATGTCTCCAAGATGGTCGAGACGATATCGTATCGCCCCGGATCGGGGGACGTTGCAGAGGGGTCTGCCACCTCTCGTCCTCAGCAGCCAGTTCCTGGTACCGCAGCACCAGTTCAGCCCTCAGGAGTGGGCGTTTCAGCTGCTTTTGAAGGAGCACCTCCAACAGTTAGGAGGCAGAGCCCGGTGATTCCTGAGATCCTACCGCTGTAGCAGCCTCCACCTGCGGGGATGGTAGATGCTGCTCATCTATTCTCCTTCGTGGAGAGGATTCTGGAGTCTCATCAGCAGCAACAACAGCGTCAGACTGTCGACTTCCGTCAGTGGATCGACGAGGCCCATCAGCTGGTCCGTACGACTGTGGAGATGGTATCTACTCAGGGGGCGCAGCAACAGCCTCGCCGGAGGAAGAAGGATATCCAGGACTTCCAGAAGATGCATCCTAGAGACTTCCTAGGCACCGAGGGCATTCACTATACAGATGATTAGATTGAGCACATTAAGGAGATTTTCTGGCTGGCGGAGATACCAGCTAGGCTTCATATCGAGGCGGCAGAAAGTCAGATACAGGACTTAGCCTGTACCTGGTACCAGATAGATTCCCGAGTGGGAGTAGAGGGTTAGCCATAGGAGCAGTTCAAGGAGCTATTCAAGGAATAATTCTTCCCAGATGTGGCGCTAGGAGGCATTGAGGCGCAGTTCGAGAGTCTGGTTCAGGGGAACCAGACAGTTGCTAAGTACGCGTGAGAGTTTTGCCGGTTGGCCAGGTTTGTTAATGATCTGACGGAGAAGACGAAAGCTAGGAAGTTCCGTCGAGGGTTGATCGGGAGGTTCGGTCACTGACTAAGAGTGACCAGAATGCTACCTTCATGGAGATCTTTACTGGAGCTATGGCAGCGGAGGACGACCTGGGGTTGAAGCTGACGAGAGGTCGGGACTTCCAGGGATCCAGCAGCAGCGGGGGCCAGGCCAAGAGGCCTCATTTTTAGCACCAGTAGCCGCAGAGGCAGGCGCATCAGCAGCAGTTCTAGCCACAGCAGTTTCAGCAGCAGGGTCGGGCACCTTTCTAGCAGGTGCAGCATCAGCAGCCGAGGGTGCAGCAGCAGGCACCGAGACAGCAGACCACCAGGTGTACTTACTGCAAGAAGCCGGGACACGGGTGGAGTGAGTGCAGAAAGAGATTGGGCAGGTGCCTTCTATGTGGAGTAGCTGACCATTAGCTGAAGGAGTGCGCTCAGTGCACAGGCAGAGCAGTGCAGGGAGCGGAAGCCAAGGCTCCGGCAGGGCAGCAAAAGGGACCACTGCAGACTCAGCAGCAGAGGTTCATCCAGCATCAGCAGTAGGCTCGGGAAGGTCAGCTGGGGCAATCTTTCGCCATGGCGGCCGAGGATGCAGAGGCAATTGGGGAGTTGATTGCAGGTTCGGTTCTTCTCGACTCCATTCCAGCTTTTGCTCTATTTGATTCCGGGGATTCCCACAGTTTTGTGTCGGTATCATTTGCTATTAGACACTGCCTTGTATCTGAAACATTGCCTAGGACCTGCAAGATCACGACCGGGGGTGGTGTTATCCTCGTGAGTGATGTTTGCAGAAGGCGGAGAGTTATTTTGGAAGGCCGAGAGTTGGAGGTGAGTCTGCTCATCATGCCACTATCGAACTACGATATCGTATTAGGTATGGATTGGTTGAGCAGACATCACGCCAGCATAGATTGCCGTGGGGGTAGAGTTCTGTTTGGAGCGCCAGGAGAGCCAGAGTTTGAGTACACCCGACGGCAGGCGAAGCAGAACAACGAACTTTTCTGCAGGGTTTCAGTTGAGGAGCAGGTGGCTCCACATCCTTTGATTACAGAGTTCATGGACGTCTTTCTGGAGGAATTGCCAGGACTTCCACCAGACAGGGATGTTGAGTTCTCGATAGACTTGGTTTTCGACACGAAATCGATTTCTCAGCATGTATATCGAGTGAACAACAGTGAGTTGGTGGAATTGAAGAAGCAGGTGAATGAGCTGCAGGACAAGGGCTTCATCCGATCGAGTTTTTCACCTAGGGGTGCATCGGTACTCTTTGTACCTAAGAAGGATGGGTCAGTACGGATGTGTTTCGACTACAGGGAACTCAACAACCTGACGATTAAGAACAGATATCCACTGCCGCGGATCGATGATCTTTTTGATCAATTGAACGGAGCTCGGGTTTTCTCAAAGATTGATCTAAGGTTAGGATATCATCAGGTAAAAATGAAGAGGGAGGATATTCCGAAGACCGCCTTCAGGATGCAGTATGGACAGTTTGAGTTCTTGGTGATGCCGTTTGGGCTGACCAACACCCCGACGGTATTTATGAACTTGATGAACAAGGTGTTCCACCAGTACTTGGACAAGTTCGTGGTGGTGTTCATCGATGATATCCTGGTATATTTGAAGACTGAGGAGGAGCATGAGGAGCACTTGAGAGTGGTTCTGGAGACACTCAGGAGGGAGAGGCTGTATGGCAAGCTCTCAAAGTACGAGTTCTTTTTGGACAGAGTTGACTTCTTGGGTCATGTGGTTACTGGAGATGAGATCTCAGTGGACCCGTAGAAGATCATGGCAGTTGAGTCTTGGTCGGCACCGAGTTCAGTAGCAGAGATCAGGAGCTTCTTGGGGCTGGCAAGATATTACAGGAGGTTCGTACAGGATTTCTCTCGGATTACAGAGCTGTTGACTAGGCTGACCCGAAAGGATGCTGAGTTTGTTTGGTCAGAGGAGTGTCAGGTCGCTTTTGATGAGTTGAAGAAGCGGCTGATGATAGCTCTGATTTTGATATTTCCATCAGGATCGGGAGGGTTCACTATCTATAGTAACGCTTCAGGAAAGGGGTTGGGTTGTGTCTTGCAGCAGCATGGAAAGGTGATTGCCTATGCTTCCAGGCTGTTACGTCCCTATGAGAAGAACTACCCTACCCACGACTTGGAGTTGGAAGCAATGATTTTTGCTTTAAAGTTGTGGAAACACTGCTTATATGGAGAGAGGGTGGAGATCTTCACAGATCATAAGAGCTTGAAGTATGTGTTTACAAAGAAGGAGCTCAATATGAGGCAGCGCACGTGGTTAGAGCTAATGAAGGACTTCGACATCTCACTACAGTATCACCCAGAAAAGGCCAACGTGGTTGCCAATGTCTTAAGTAGGTATTTGACAGCCATGTGTTTGACTATGGATCGTCACTTGCTAGCAGATTTGGAGAGCCTGGGGATTGAGGTGATTGTGCCCGGAGTTCAGATGTAGATGTGGGGCCTTCAGATTTAGTCGAACTTGATGGAGAGGATCAAGTCGACGCAGTTCGAGGATGTTGCTCTGCGGTGTATCCGAGAGCAGGTTCGAGCAGGGCTAGTGGACGGTGAGTTCACTCTTGCAGAGGATGGCGCTTTGAGACACGGTTCTAGGCTATGTGTACCTAATGGAGAGCTCAGGGAGAAGGTCATGCAGGAGACCCACAGATCTCGGTACTCTATACATCCTGGTGCCAAAAAGATGTATAGGGATCTGAGGGAGCACGTCTAGTGGTATGGGATGAAGTGGGAGGTAGATCGCTTCATAGCAAGATGCTTAATCTGTTAGCAGGTCAAGGCAAAGAGGCAGAGGCCAGGAGGTTTGTTGCAGCAATTGCCTATTCCAGAGTGGAAGTGGGAGCATATCACGATGGATTTTGTTTCTGGATTGCCGCGTACACCAGGAGAAGAAGACGCAATTTGGGTCATCGTAGACAGGTTGACCAAATTGGCCCACTTTTTGCGATTTAAAGTGGGTACGTCTACTGAGAGGCTTACAGAAATGTACATGTGGTAGATTGTCAGGATTCATGGAGTTCCTGTCAGCATCATCTCGGATCGGAATAGTCACTTTACTTCCTATTTCTGGAGGAGTCTGCAGACTAGTTTGGGCACTCAGCTCAAGTTTAGTACGGCATACCACCCCCAGATGGACCGACAGTCAGAGAGGACTATTCAGACGCTCGAGGACATGCTACGGACGTGCATCTTGGATTTTGGAGGGTCCTGGAAGGATCACCTACACTTGGTAGAGTTTACTTATAACAACAGTTATCAGGCCAGCATTGAGATGTCACCTTTTGAGGCTCTGTACAGGCGTAGATGTCGTACATCCTTATCTTGGGGTGATGTTGGAGAGCGAGCTTTATTGGAACCAGAGATGGTTGTTGATGTAGCCGAGAAGGTGAAGCTCATTTGGGACAGACTTCGCATGGTGCAGGACAGACATCGGCACTGGACTGATAGCCACCGGAGGCCTTTGGAGTTTGAGGTACAGATTAGAGATAGGATTAGAAGTAGGTTGTTTGTCGTTTGTTGTTTGTTGTTTGTTGTTTGTGTTTGTTTGATCATGTTTGATTATTTAGTAACTTGAGGCCTTGTTTGTGTTTAGGTCAGAGACATGGTTTTTTTGAGGATATCTCTGACTCGTGGTACCATAGGTTTTGGTAGAGGTGGGAAGCTTAGCCCGCGCTTCAACGAACCTTTCGTGATCAGCGGAAGAGTCAGTGACGTGGAATACAGGCTAGACTTGTCACCTGTACTAGTGGGTGTCCACAACGTATTCCACGTATCACAGTTGAGACGGTATGTGGCTGATCCTAGCCATGTACTTGACCATTCGGAGATTGAGCTGGGACCTACTCTAGTTATCCAGAGCAGCCAGTGGAGATTCTGGATCGTCGAGAGAAGGCACTGAGAAGCCAGGTGATACCCTTGGTTCGCGTTGCATGGAGGCATCGTTCTCCAGGAGAGCCTACCTGGGAGCGGGAGGATGAGATGCGCCAGCGATACCCATATCTTTTTGGACCTTGAGGTATGATTGTCTATCCTTCTCATCAGTTTAGTTTCGTCTTTTAATTTTGAGGACAAAATTATTTTAAGGAGGGTAGATTTATCACTACCACATTTTAGCTTGAGGGTATTTTGGTCATTTGTGAATTTTTGAATTTATTTTGATTTATTGAATTGGTGATTTCTATTTTTGACTTTAGCTAATTGAGACTTTGGAGACTAACCTAGAAGTTGACCCTAGCTATGGTGACTTGGTTAGCATGGTGTGACCCTAGTCTAACGTAAGTCAACCCCATTTTAGTCATTTAGAATCTAGTTTGAAATAGGAGGAATTAAGAATAGGTTCATGACTTATGACTTAGGGATTTAATTTCATGACTTATGAAACTTGGACCATAGCCCATAACTTGAAACCCTAACCCTAATTTCAGCCATAGTGGCCGGCCAACATAGGGAATCTCCCTCTATTTAAACTCTCATTCCTTTGTTCTTGCCTCTTTTGTGTTCAACCAAATTTTAGAAAGGAAAGGTAATTCCCATCTTCCCTAATTCATATTAATTCCATTTTAATTCCTTTTTGATCCAAATCTTTTGCAATAGATTCTAATCATCCTCTATTTGATATTCATGGAGAGTGGTTTTAGTTTGTGAGCAATTTGGAGGATTTGGCTAGCAACGGGAACTATTTGATTTGGAGCTTTTTTTGATCATTTGCAACCTATAGGTAAACCCTTCAAATTATTATTTAGTTCTGTTTTCTTTATATGGTAGCCTAGATCTAGGTGTCCCCTAGCTGTACTGAAGGTTTGGTGTCCATTGCATGTGGTTTCGTATCCGTATCGGATACGTATTAATTTTCTAGTGAGGGTGTTTGATGAAATTCCACACTCATGATTATTTCACTATTTTTGAAATGTAATTAATTGAATTTATAGTGCAATGTGTCATGTTTGATTTTGTGTCTATTTTGTGTGGTTTTTGTGTCGTGTCCTGTCCACACGAGGACACAAAGTTGCTGCACAGGCCCGCGGATACTGTCCTGCTGCTTGGGGCCTCGTGCTCACTGCACAGAGCACGTGGCGACCTGTGGTTTGGCACAGAGGAGGGGGCAATGACTGACACGTCAGCCCCCAAGCCTTGTGTCGAATGGTCGCGTATCGGACACACAATCGTGCCTGCACTGGTCGTTGCCTGCGGTGCGTGTGTGCCACAGGCGCTGCTGACACGAGCTCCGTGTCGTGTCTATGTGTCTTGTAGACATGATTCAGGGTGACATAAACCTAGCCCTATGATAGGCATACACGTGTGCACGACCACATGTCTCCACGTGGCCTGTTTCATGCGCTAGACATGCGTGTACGCGTGCACGAGGCTGTGCACAGTTCTAGTGTATCGTGTGTGTTCATTTTGATTCGAACACGTTTGTGTCCAGTTCCTTGACACTAGGACACACCTACGACACTCTTACACCTACAAAATTATTTACCTACCATTAAATCAGGATATTTGTTGTTAATTAGGCTTCGATTTTTTATTATCCCCAATGTCTGATACATGGTTCACTGTTATGTAATTTCTGAGATTAAATGTGATTTTAAACAATTTTCCATGATTAATTTGCAATATTATTTCATCCACATATGTCTGAGAATTTGTCACATGTTAGGTTTTGATGTTAACAAAGGAATTTGGGTTTCGAATTAGTTTTGGGACTAATGTGTAAACTGTAAAACTGAAAACTGTCATTGTGTACTTGAATTCCTGAGACATTGGTACACTGTTTCCTGTATGCACACACTGATATATACACTATAGCGTATGTTAGTATCCCCCCCCACACACACAGACATGGATTGAACTGGGCACTGTTTCTTATTACCACTGAAATATGAACACATTGTACTGCTACCTACTGATTTTATTCTCCTATACATATTATTCACTAATTTCTGAACCCTACCACACATATCACATTACTCAAACACACTCCTAACTGTTACATATTCACACACACACACACATATACCTAAATTCTGAGAACACAGGAACACATAGCCTATGTTATTTTCCCTTTCACACACACACACACACACACACATACACACACATGGCTGACATTCACACTATTTTCCCATTTCATATACACATCTAGCCTATGTCATGTACACACACACTCACACAATATTGACACATACATCACTCTATACCACATTACCCCCTATCACTCTATATGTATATATATATGTATAAACTATATTCTTGTGTAATATGTATATTTATATATGTATACTACTTATATTAATATATATAATATGTGTGAAATATATGTATGGCCTATAGACTATATAGGGCATACAACCTATGTAGATTCCTATGGGATATAGCCTATGGTTCCTATGATGTGGCCTATGTGTATATGACATGTATACACATGTGATTTGTGTGTTGATGGCTTGTAAGGTTTTGTGATGATGTGTGCTTGCTAGGATAGACTGGCTAGGCTTAGTGAGACTTGTTTGGGTTAGGCTTGACCTAGTTGACCTAGTTTGACTAGTATAGTTGACTAGAGTTGACGAAAGGTTGACTTTAGCCTATATTGACCCCAACATCATGTAGAATGCATTGTGGCAGTCTATTTTACTATTTTGGACATATAGTGACTTGTACGGTTCTATAGGAGCCAGACACCACTCCTCAGACAGTATATTCTCTTCAGATATTCAGGATATCAGGCGAGTACATTCTCTGATCATTTTATATCTTGTTTAAGATTATATTCCAGCTTTAGATTACTTTACTTGATGCTGACACGTTGGTAACACGAATTAGTACTATATGGATCCCTTCATGATATGTTATCCCTCTCGGGAGCATCAGATACTCATGTCTCGTGTGTTTCACTTACATCATGTATCTCATGCTTCTATTAACATGAATCTATCGTGAATCTGCTTGTGATTCCTGTACTCTCATGAATCACAGAGCCTTCACGAATCTATTCATGAATCATTCCTTATGAGCCAGTAGCGTAGTCATGAATCTTAACGTAACTTGACTGGATCCTTGTGTATTGATTGGGGATGGGGGAGTAGAACAAAACATGTGAATAATTCCAAAGTAGTATAGTCATGAATCACCTCTTTAATATATTCATGAATCACATCCAGCTGTTCACATGTTTATCTTGTACTCTGATTCACTAGTCACTGATAGTTCTTTATATATATTGTAGATATTTACTTACAGTTTCTTTTTTATATCATGTTGTTCTTTCAGTTTCATGTATCTTACTCTCTAGCATGTTTATATTTTCTAATCTATTATGATTTGTATGAGATGTATTGTGCTCACTTCTGTCCTGACTGGACCTGTTAAAAATATTACAGAGTATGAGGACGAGGCGCTCTGTATCACGTATTATGGGACTACCCTAAAGGATTGCTATAACCTGGATCTCCAGCAGGATCCATTAGCAGTGGATGACACACCATTAGTTTAGGTTAGTCATTTTCAGTTGTATTACTCTATGGATTACTGTATTGAGATTTGGGATATTTTTTGGATTTGATGTTATCTTAGACACTTAGAACTTTCTATCTATCTATATTCTGTAGATTCGTTTCATATTTATCTATCTATCTTATCATATTTCTGCCTTAGATGTGATTGAGACTGTATTCTGTTATGTCACCTCCATTCGGAGTGTATATACTGTACAGGTACCTTATTTTGTTAGATGTTGTGACCTAGGACAACGTTCTACCGCTGACATTGTGGCGTAGGCTGGACGTACCCACTTCTCGTGCACTTACTCTAGGGTACGGGTCGTGACACGTTTTTAGTGGTGGCCCATGCAGGTCGTGTTTTATGTAATGGTATTCGAACTAGAGTATCACTACAACCTGCAGTAGAATTTGGATATTTTGAAGGTACTCAATCACACTAGGAAAACTCCTTATCAGATTCCGTTTATCTATATTTTGCTGCTTATTGTCTTCCTTTGTGTATAAACTGTCCTCCTTCGATATTTTGACTCATTCTCAGAAATTGTTTCTTGTTTGATCTGTGTCTCCAGGATGGTCGAGACGAGATCGCATCGCTCCGGACCAGGGGACGCTGCAGAGGGGTCTGCCACCTCTCGTCCTCAGCAGCCAGTTCCCGATACCGCAGCACCAATTTAGCCCTCAGGAGTGGGCGTTTCAGCTGCTTTTGGAGGAGCACCTCCAGTAGTTAGGAGGCAGAGCCCGGTGATTTCTGAGATCCTTTCGCCGCAGCAGCCTCCACCTGCGGGGATGGCAGATACTGCTCATCTATTCTTCTTCGTAGAGAGGATTCTGGAGTCTCATCAGCAACAGCAACAGCGTCAGACTGCCGACTTCCGTCAGGGGATCGACGAGGCCCATCAGCTGGTCTGTACGACTGTGGCGATGGTATCTGCTCAGGGGCACAGCAGCAATCTCGTGAAAGGGAGAAGGATATCCAGGACTTCCAGAAGATGCATTCTAGAGTCTTCCTGGGCACCGAGGGCATTCACTATATAGATGATTGGATTGAGCACATTGAGGAGATTTTCCGGCTGGCGGAGATACCAGCCAGACTTCATATCGAGGCGACGGGCAGTCAGATGCAGGACTTAGCTCATCCCTGGTACCAGACAGATCCCCGAGTGGAAGTAGAGGATCAGACATGGGAGCAGTTCAAGGAGCTATTCAAGGAACAGTTCTTCCCAAATGTGGCACTAGGAGACATTGAGGCGCACTAGAGAAATTATCTACAATGACAAATGCATATAACTTACCACTTAGACTAGCAATTCTACTGGGTCCAAATAAGTCCATATGCAACAATTGTAGAGGTCTAGTGGTACTTACAGCGTTCTTGGATTTAAAGGCGGATCGGATATCATTGTTCTTTTCACATTCGCTACATACCGTATCCTTCTTGAAAGATATGTCCGGTAAGCCGTGTACCAACTTCTTTGTGGATAGTTTTAAAATTGTGTCCATATTTGCATGACCGAGTCTCATATGCCATAGTTTACTCGCAATACTTTTGGCCATCAAGCATCTACCTGCTTTGTTAGCATCTTCTAATAGAAAGAAAACTTATATATTATCTTCCCTGATACCTTCAAAGATAGTACTGCCAGTTGAGCTATCAACTATAGTACATTTGTCTTTGACGAAGTTAATGCCATAACCGTGATCATCTAAATGGCTTATGCTGAGCAAATTACGTTTTAACTCGGTAACTAGACAGACATCTTTAATCACAGGATAGGGAGCCTTACCAATGTCACCGATACCGATTATGTACCCTCTTAAATTATTATCGAAGGAGACGTATCCTTCTTTATTCTTCTTCGACAGTGTTACGAATAATGATGCATCACCGGTCATGTGTCGAGCAACCGCTGTCGAGGATCCATTTGCTTCTAGCATGTGAAGGGCATTCCACCTATAAAATAGTTTACAGATGAAACTCTTGGTACCCATTTCTTGTAGGGTCCTGACAGGTTAGTTTTTGGTATCCATGCATCAACATTTAAATCTACTAACTTTTTGATTCTACATGCAGAGGATATGTGACCAATGAGGCCACAATAATAATATTTTGCATGTTGAGTGTTAAAAGTTGTGTGAGGTGCACGATTGGTAGGTTTTGGTTTTCTAGTATAGAAAAGTGCATGCCTATTAATCTTCTTGGGGCATAGGTTTGGTATGGTTTGGTCTGACAGTGTTTGGTTTAGGTGTGTTTCGATGATTCAGTAATTGACACGTGTTAGAATAGGAAGCAGCAATTTCAGGCCATTTTCCTAAACTAATTTCCAACTTTTTGGAGGTATCATATAATCTAGTATAGTCAGATGTAAGTGTTTCCATTCTGACTTGTGCGCACTGGAAATTATTTCTCTCCTTAGATAGGTCTTCCTTTAGCTGAATGATAGTTTGGTCTTTTTCTTCGGATAACTTGATAGTCCCGTGTAATAACAGCTTAATAGAGGAAAGTTCACCAGACTCAATAGAAGAATCATTATTTCTAACATCATCTAGTTGGTTGGTAAGTCTTCCTATCTCACCTTTGTACTCCTTGAGTACTTCTTAGTGGTTTCGTATTTACTATGCAGTTTCTTGTAGTCATTTAACAGGTCACTGAAAGCGTCTCCTAGTTGCTTAAAAGTGAAATCATCATAAGGATCAAACAGAGGATTAGTGATTACCTGATCGCAAGCCATCAAGCATATATTTGCAGCATCATCTGATTGTTCGTCTTCTGAATCGCTGGCTTCGCTTTCATGCTATATGCTTGTATTGGCGTACTTCCTTGATGTAGATCTTTTCAGATAGCCTTTATCATATTTGCTGCTTTTTCTTGTTGATGATGATGCTGTTGGACAATCTTTCTTCATATGTCCTTTCTTCTTACATCCGTAGCAAATAGGATCTTCTTCGTTGTTGCTGCTGTTGCTGTCTTTTGTTCTTCTGTTGAATCTCATAAACTTCTTGAATTTTCTTACCAGAAGAGCTTGATCTTCAGATTCAGAGCCGCTGTCGTCAGAATTATCTTCGACAGCTCTTCTATGTTGAGCCTTCAAAGCGATCGACTTCTCTTACTTCTCCATTGGTGTAGCATCTTCAATGTCTTGAAGTTCCAACTCGTGAGTGAGTAGCTTACCCATGAGTGTTTCCAGAGACATTGTTGAGAGGTCGTTTCCTTCAACGATTGTTGTAGCCTTTGGAATCTAGTTCTTTGTGAGGGCTCGTAGAATTTTGCGAATCTTTTCATGGTTACTGTATTCCTTGCCTAATGAAGACAAAGGATTTACGATATCCAAAAATCTCGTAAACATCTGAGTGACGGATTCATTTGCCTTCATTTTGAATGCCTCGTACTCTTGAGTAAGTCTGCTGATCTTTGACTCCTTGACTTGTATTGTTCCTTCGTGGGTTACTTCGAGAAGTTTTCATACATCATTTGATGTTGTATAAGTTGACACCCTGTTAAACTCAGTTCTGTCTAAAGTATAAAATAAAGCTTTAATAGTACGTGCGTCAAGACTGGCCTTTTTCTTTTTCATCCTTCGTATATTTATCATGGGGTTTTTTTAACTAAAACTCCCTCAACAGTAATACGATGAGGCTTTTTGTATCCATCAATAACTATAGACCATAAGTCAAAATCAAGAGATTTTAAGAAGAAACTCATCCGTGTTTTCCAATAAGTGTAGTTTGTGCCGTCAAACAGTGGAGGTCTATTTGTGGCTTGTCCTTCACTTGTGAATTTCACAGTTGCCATGTGTAATGCTGTGATCTATATAACAATTAAAAATAACTGAATATAATTGCAATTTTACCTTGCTTTAACTATATAACCCGCTTTGATACTAATTGTAGGAACGAAATCGTAAAGCAGAATACTCTAGGGGGGTGAATAGAGTAGACAGCGGAATATTGCTAATAATAAAACTTTGTTCGCAGTTAGATCACAAAAATAATAATAATCACAAAGTAGTAACTGTAAAGATAAGAGTTCAGAAGGAAAACACAAATACAGAGATTTATACTGGTTTACCTCTTATGAGGATTAGTCCAGTCGGAAGAACTCTAGCTTCCAGTTGAATCCACTATTAGAAAATCCTGCAAGTTTTCATACGAAGTCCTTGCAACTTCTACAGACGCAAGCTTTTATACGAAGAACTCGACCAACTTCAGTTTTGAAGAGTCTTTCTTCAATCATGCCTCTGATTACAATTTCTCTGAAATCTTTTAGACCGCATCGTACTGGCAAATTGACTAGAGAATTGTAACTGGCTTGGGATTTGAAAATGGAAGCTCTTTGAAAACTCTTTGGAAGAAACGTAAGCTTTAGAAGAGAAGATATGAAAGTGAATAAGTGATTTAAAATGATCAGAATTCCTCTCTATTTATAGTTTTTCTAAAAACAGAACTCTGGCAGAATTCGGGCATAATTCAGACATAATTCTATGTAACAAACAGCAACTGAAGGGAGACCAAGTTCAAAAACCAACGTTCATATAACGTTTACCTTGGCCTAACTCTGGCCGAGTTCTGTCAGGGTTGGTCAGGTTTATTTTATGAAAAATATTTTGGGCTTTTTGAAATCCTTCAGAAGCTTTTGTAAATAATAGATGTTTTTCAAAACATAGGTCAATTTTGAAAACTATAGGTCAATTTTGAAAAACAATTTTGGATAGCCTATTTGCTAGTACGACTTAGTTTACAAAGTATTCCTGGACTCAATAAAAATAAAAATTATATTGCATAAGAAAATACAGTCTCGAGTGGCAAACATAGCTTCGGTCTTGAGCAGTGTCCAAAACGTCTTGAGTAAACATCTGAATTGTTCCGTATATCGAGACAGAGTTTGATCAATTATTAAAATTAGGTTTGACCATGACCAATGGGTCAACATACATATATATATATATATATATATATATATATATATATATATATATATATATATATATATATATATATATATATATATATTACTTTCTATATTAAAAGATTTATAATAAAAAATTTGTATATAAAAGTAAATACTTCGTATTTACGCTCTCGATGTATATAGTCAAAGCACGCCACTGCACTATCCGTACCATTATTCCTAGTCGTCTGGTACTTCACAACTCAACCATGGCTAAAATCATCTACCGTAAAAACTACCTAAATAATTATTTATAAAAATCATAAATCACCATTTAAATCGAAAAAATATTTCAAAAAAAAATCCGGGAAGGGCAGCTACAAATCTACCCACCTTAAAAAATTTCGTCCTCGAAATTCTAATTCATGACTATCCCGTAAAATTGAAAGTCTAACTATCACCTTAACCTTCTCAAATTTAATTCCTCAAAAATAGTTTATATCCTCCTCCTAATTATTTTGTAGCTACGAAGTCTCGAGAACTTCTACCCACCTTTGGTCACACTACTCCACAAAATACGGTCACTAAAGTCTTATGGTCTTCTAACTAGTTGCTAACAATTCTACTGGGCAGATATCTAGGCATATGGCATATATAATCCCTTATATCTATAAACAACCAAACACTCAACAGTCAAGCAATATGTACTATAATTTAAGGATTTCTAATGAATTCTAGACAGCAGGATTGTTTGTCACTCTGAAATAGGAAGCGACGAGAATCAATGGTACGAAAAGTAAGAAAGTATAATCGAGAACAAATATAAGATTTCAAAGACGGTAGAGAAATTTCTAGAGAATTTTCAAGGCATCATGGATTGAGATTTCTAAGGGTTTAGTCATGGTCGCAGGCTCGTACCAGTACAGTTACGTAACCGGTACGATATGCTCTGACCTACATGGGTGTAACGCCCCAGAACCAGAATACTGGAGGGCGGAGGCATACATAGCCAGCTACGTATAATAAAATGAAATACATCCCACTATACGGTCACGGCTGTCTAGATACATGAGGGTTTAACTACAATCCATCAGTCTTCTATGGTCGATAACAAGCCTAATTGTCTCAATCTCAAGCAAGCAAGTAAAGTTACAAGATGTAAGATCACGAAATATACAATAATAAGGCATCCCAAACATTACATATCCAGCTGATCATGAAGCTAGTCGTTACAAAATGTGAGGACTATGAGTTTAGTCATACATGATCAACCCTAGGATCTGTCAATCATGTTACAGCCCGTAGGCAGACAATAATAAGGCATACAATATGAGCTAACAGGTGCTCGCCGGCTAAACGCCTCAAAATATAATTTTTACAATAGAGTGGGAGAGCAAAATAAACCCACTCGTTGCCCTGGTCACGACTGATGGTCACCATCAGGCTGGAAAGTCGGTGGATCCTCTGAGGTAGCTCCGAAATCTGGCCACACAAAACCAGCTGGGTCAGATCCCAGAAAGAGCAAGTACCACAAAGGAGGCTTCACTTAATAACTAAAACCAGCACAACAGAAAATACACTAAAGCAGTTAAAGAACTCGAAGTAAAAGAATAACAACAATCATAATGGAGTACGAGGGGACTATTCAAGTAGCCAGGTTACAACCCTTAAACCAAACAAGGACCGGGGTTGTAACCCTTCACCTGAATAGAACTCCGTCTCCAATCTTGTTGGTAAGGTAAAGCATTACAAGCATGACGTGGGGTGCTATAATACAATAAACGAAGAGAGGACTCAGAACTGCTCCGGGAGCCAGGTTACAACCCTTAAACCAAACAAGGACCGGGGTTGTAACCCTTCGCCTGAACTGAACTTAGCCTCTGATCTTTATTGTTAAGAGTGACAATCATATGATCAAGCTTGCAATAATCGGGCACTGAAACCACACCATACCATTGATTCCGGCCAATCAGTGTCTACGACTTTCTACATTAGCTAACTAAATTGCCACAACATGCAGTGAGATATTCCTCCAGCCACAAGCCCTGCAGCTAATCCAGGTTATCCAGGCGACTTAGGTTCATTAAATAGTGCATCATTCTTTTCTACATATCGGTAACTCTAGACTTGTGCCCTACTCATCGGCAGGCTGCAAGTCCACAATGGTGGCCGGGATAACGGGATCGCCTGTAGCTGGGAAAATCTCTCATGACTACTAAATTATTCTAGTTATTAGCCTTAGCCATTTACAGTGGGTACCCCTGACCGTGGTACTCAGGGATACCTGTCCTAGACATGATGTAACCACTATCGGTTTAATTGTACAAACACAATCATCCACGGTGTCCACGCCATTCAATCTTGTCACGTTATGTTCACTGTCAGGAGTGCGCCGCGTCGGGCCACTATCATGTCATGTCAAAAGTGCACCACAACGGATCACCATCGTGTCAGGGAGCAATTAATTTAGCACAAGTGCACACTTAATAATTTAAATATTAGAAGGGGCAAGGCAGTGGGGGGGGACTCATGCGGCTCGAAAAAATTTTATGCGGCCAGCAGTCACTTGGCCATATGCGGCTGGAGCAAAATGTATAAACATGCATGCTAGCAGACAAATGTATATAATACACTAATATAATATATAAATGTAATGCATTAATAATGCATTAATGCCGTAAATACATTGTATTAATATATTTTAATATACAAAATATTTATGCTAAATAATATATATATATATATATATATATATATATATATATATATATATATATATATGTATGCTTGTATGCATTAAAATATTGCATTAATATGCATGCGGCTGACTTTTCTTCCCCTGCAAGATAATATTAAAATCATGATATAAGCAAGCCATGCGGCTCTCCATTGCATGCCTTGGGAGGATGCAATAATATATTGCATTAGATGCATATGCGGCCTGACAAGTTATCATATGCGGCTGAATTATTGCTTCATGCGGCTCTCTACTAGCCATATGCGGCTATGCTTGGAAACTCCAAGCAATGGCACAGGTTGCATTGCAATAAGGCATATATTGCCATGCACGTGGAGGCTTGGAAACATTAAATGCTAGTGCTTGGTAGTCCAAGCAACTAACAATGCTTGGAAGCATTTTCTACTAATGCTGATGCTTGATTTTCCAAGCATTAAATGCTTGTGCTTGGAAAGCATTAAATGCTTGGAAGCATTAAATGCTTGGAAGCATTGTTATGGGTTAAAATGCAAAATTGCTTTTGTTAGGGGTTATAATGCATAAAGTGCATTTTAAATGAATGCTTCACATGCTTTTCCCTGGAGTGTTATGCGGCTAACACATGTAATAATGCAAAATGCATGGATAGAATGCCATGCGGCTACAATGCACCAAAATGCATTAATGCATTCTTTTGGATGCACTCCAAAAGGCTTATGCGGCTGGCCTTTCCTAAAGAAAAAGGAAGGCATTAAAATAATGCCATTAAGAATTCATTCCATGAATGCATTAAATAAATTCTAATGGGTCATGCGGCTGGCTACTGTGTAGGAGCATTGCAAGCAAGCTTGCCAGCACATGCTTTAAATAATGCACATGCGGCTCACAATTGCATGCGGCCAAGTGCTGAAAATTTCTATGCGGCTCAGCAATTTCTCGTAGGTCAAATAGGACCTAACCAACTTCTCTGCAATCATGGGATCATCAACTTAGCAAAATATGCAAGTTTGATGGATCAAAATCCTGGAAACTGAAAATACCACAAAACTAGATTTACAAGAATTTAACCATGGAAATAAAAAATGCCTAGTACTAAAGTGGGTTAGAAACACAGGAGAAAAATAATGGAACAATAAAAATGGACTTCCTCCATGAAGCAAGATTGCACTTGCCTAAGCTCTCCCACTCTCTCTGGTGGTTGAAAAAGTAATTGTGGAGAAGAAGAAGTAATGAAGAGAGAGAATGAGTGGGGGATATTTAATGAAAGGATGGTGGTAGGTGGGATATTTAATGAAAGTGGTGGTAGGTGGGAGTGGTTCACATAAAACCGAACCATGCAAACCAAGCCGAACCAAGTCAAGTTGGGCCGAACCAACCAAGAAAAATGCCAAAATAAATCAAGCATGCAATACGGGTCTAAATACGTACACATATACAAAATACGTAATACGAAAAATGGTCATTACAACTCTACCCACCTTAAAAGAATTCCGTCCTTGAAATTTAATCAAGTGGCTAGAGATGCGATGACAAGCTATACTACTCGCAGGCAAGCTATACTAGTTAAGCAATCAAGCAATTATTCGTACAAGCAAAGGATCGAAGACATGAGGCATAGGAAGATATTATACCTCACGAGTCAAACAGGTCGGGATATCGCGATCGGATATCATCCTCACGCTCCCACGTTGACTCTCCTAAAGAGTGATGACCCCAAGCAATACGGACTAACTTGATAGTCTTGTTCTTGAGTATCTTCTCTCTTTGATCCAATATGGATACGGGCCTCTCCTCATACGAAAGGTTGGTACCCACAACCAATTCCGAATGATCCAGGATGTGGCTCGGGTCCGGGATATACCGTCGTAGTTGGGACACATGAAACACGTCATGCACCTCACTCAGAGACGATGGAAGAGCGAGACGATAGGACACGTCTCCTACTCGCACCAGAATGTCGAAGGGCCCTATATACCTAGGACTAAGCTTTTCCCGTACGCCGAAGCGAATGACGCCACGGTTAGGCGAGATCCTCAGGAATACATGGTCGCCGACAGAAAATTCAAGGGGTCGTCGATGAGAATCGGCCCAATGGCGCTGACGATCTTGTGCAACGCAAAGATGATCTCTAACTCTCCTGACCACTTCAACTGTCTGAGCGATCATCTCTGGACCAAGCATCTGTCTCTCTCCCACATCGTCCCATGCCAGTGGGGATCTGTACTTTCTTCCATACAGTACCTCGAACGGAGCCATCTGGATACTGGCTTGGAAACTATTATTGTACGAGAACTCTACCAGGTGCAGGTGATCTTCCCACGAACCACCGAAGTCGAGTGTACAAGATCTCAACATATCTTCAAGAGTCTGGATTGTGCGCTCTGACTGACCATCTGTCTGCGGGTGATATGCTGAGCTGAACTGGAGGCGAGTTTCCAAACTCTCTTACAAGCTACGCCAAAAGTGTGACGTGAATCTCGATTCCCGGTCCGAGGTGATACTGACTGGTACACTGTGGAATCGGACAATCTGCCGAAGATACATCTCTGCTAGCTGAGCTGTCGATTGACCTACTCTGAACGGGAGAAAGTGAGCCACCTTCGTGAGCCTGTCAACTATAACCCAAACAGCATCTCTACCGGCTGGGGATCTAGGTAATCCAGTCACGAAGTCCATGGTTATATGCTCCCACTTCCATTCGGGAATCGGCAAGGGCTGAAGAAGTCCAGCTGGCCTCTGGTGTTCAGCCTTGACTTGTTGGCAAACTAAACACTGAGAGACAAACCGAGCTATCTCCCTCTTCATGCCATTCCACCAAAAGTGTTGACGGATATCTCGGTACATCTTCGTGCCACCGGGATGAATTGAATACTGAGAACTGTGGGCTTCCGCCATCACCTCCTGTCTGATATCTCCACTGGGTACACAAAGACGCTTACCATGTCGAAGTGTACCGTCTTCATGAATGCATAATTCTGGTCGTCTCCCTGCTTCACATTCTGCTCTAAGCCGCTGAAGCTTAGAATCGGAGGACTGAGCTATCTTGATCCTCTCAACTATACTGGAATGCACTTGCATGCTGGCCATCAATGCTACATTGGTAGGAAGGACAACTTCTATACCCATCTTCTGAAGATCTGCTAGCAACTCTGGTTGCGCTGTCAGAAGATAAACTCCGGCTCTCCTGCTTAACGCATCTGCAACAACGTTGGCCTTTCCAGGATGATACTGCAGGTTGACATCATAATCCACAAGTAGCTCTAGCCACCTTCTCTGACGCATGTTAAGGTCCTTTTGGGTGAAAACATACTTCAAACTCTTGTGGTCGGTAAAAATCTCCACCCTATCTCCATACAGGTAGTGTCTCCACAACTTAAGTGCAAATACTACTGCTGCCAGTTCTAAGTCATGGGTTAGGTAATTCTTCTCATGATCATGAAGTTGACATGACGCATAAGATATTACCTTCACATGTTGCATCAAAACACATCCCAAAACCTTGCCTGAAGCGTCACAGTACACTGAAAATCCTTCGGTCCCATCTGGAAGTGTGAGAACGGGTGCCGTCATCAAGGCACGCTTTAGCTTCTCAAAAGATTCCTGACATTCAGCTGTCCAAGCTAACTGCACATCCTTGCGGGTCAACTGCATCAATGGCGCTGAAATCCGAGCAAAGTCCGAAACAAATCTCCGGTAATAGCCGACCAACCCAAGAAAACTGCGAACTTCTGCAACTGTGCGGGGCACTGGCCAGATTTCGATAGCCACTATCTTCTGGGGATCCACTTCCACTCCACCCTTGGTGATGATATGACCCAAGTATGAAATGCGATCGAGCCAGAACTCGCATTTACTAAACTTGGCATACAACTGGTGTTCTTGAAGAATCTGGAGGACAACTCTGAGATGCTGCTCATGCTCCGCTTCACTCTTACTGTAGACCAGGATATCGTCTATGAACACGATCACAAACTGATCCAAATAAGGCATGAAGATACGATTCATGAGGTCCATGAATACTGCCGGCGCATTGGTCGCTCCAAAGGGCATAACAAGGAACTCCCAATGCCCATATCTAGATCGGAAAGCTGTCTTCGGGATGTCCTGCTCTCTGACTCTGATCTGGTGGTACCCTGACCGCAAATCAATCTTCGAGAATACTGCCGCTCCTCTGAGTTGATCAAACAAGTCATCTATCCTTGGGAGAGGATATCTGTTCTTGATTGTCACTGAGTTCAAGGTACGATAGTCAACACATAATCTGGACGTACCATCCTTCTTTTTTACAAGAAGCATCGAGGCTCCCCAAGGCGATCCACTTGCACGAATGAATCCCTTGGTCCGGAGTTCTTCAATCATCTTGTACAACACCTCCAATTCTGACGGCGCCATCCTGTAGACTCTCTCAGACACTGGTGCTGTCCCGGGAATCAAGTCGATAGTGAACTCGATCTCCCATTCTGGCGGCATTCCTGGAAGCTCTTCCGGGAAAACATCTGGAAATTTCTCGACTATCCGGGGTAACTGCACTGCTGCTACGGCCATCCGCAAT
Organism: Iris pallida; assembly: GCA_029216955.1. Lineage (NCBI taxonomy): Eukaryota > Viridiplantae > Streptophyta > Magnoliopsida > Asparagales > Iridaceae > Iris > Iris pallida. The sequence goes on along the minus strand of JANAVB010033220.1, from coordinate 19,003,216 downwards.
ACTGGAGGAGAAGGTTCCACTTTGCCTCGAGAAAAGGAGAACTTCGGCTCGCCTGGAATGCTAAAAACAACTCTGCCAATATGGCAGTCTATTCTAGCATACTGGTCTCTCAACCAATCCATCCCTAAGACCACATCATAATCGGCCATCGGGAATTCTATCAGCCTAGCAGGAAACTCTCTACCGCTAACCATGATCCGACAAGAGGAAAACACTCTATCTACTCTCACAAGACCGTTACCAGTAAGTATATTGAGCCTTACTGATAGCGACTCGGGCTCCAGTCCTATCCGTGTCGCAAATCGTGCAGACATAAATGAATGCGAAGCACCAGAATCAAATAACACTGAAGCGGGAAATGTGTTGACGAGAATAGTACCTGCCACTACCTCACCTGGTGCCACTCCTTCTTCTCCCATGGTCAAAGCCAACACTTGACCATGTCCTCTGGGTGCCGGCCCTCTCTACTGGAATCCTCTCTGCCTATTCTGGGCTTGCGCCTGGGCAAACTGCTGAGGCCTTTGCTGATGAAAAGCCTGGGTCTGCGTCGACAACGGCCTCGGGGATGGAAACTGCTGCTGCTGGACTGGTACTGGGGCTGGTCCCCTCACTGATGAACTGGTCCTGGCTGGTGATGAGTCAGTCCTGAACGGGCAGGACCCTACCTTGTGGTCTGGCGCTCCACAAAGCAAACACAATCCTCTAGCCTTGCGACACTCTGAAACAACATGTCCAGGCTTCCTACAATAAGAGCAGCCCATGGAGGAAGACTGCTTCTGCTTCTGCTTCTGCTGTTGAGGGTGCGTCGGTGTTGAATGCTGAACCGACGTAACTGAAGCTGTCCTTCTCGGAGCTCCAATGGTTAAAGCTGTAGCTGCCGGGGCTGGAGCTGACGACTGATTCATCTGGCCGTGAGATCGCTTTCGACCTCCGGTCCTGTCCACAATCCTCTGGGAGGTATACTCATGCCTCCTAGCTGCCCTCAATAATGCATCAAAAGTCTGATGCTCGAACTGTTCCACTGCCAGCAAAATCTCCAGGTGGAGTCCCTGTTGAAATCGCTGGGCTCTATCGAACTCGGTCGCCACCAAGGTGGAAGCAAACCGACTAAGCCTAGAAAACTCGGCCGCATATCCATCGACCGTCCTGCCCATCTGCTTCAAATTGGTGAACTTAGTTTGAAGGTCGTACCGAGCCACTGCATCGAAGTACTTGGTCCGGAACCTCTCACGGAATACTGCCCAAGCAATAGGCGCCACTAGTCCAACGGCCTGAGCCGCCCACCAGCTGCGGGCTAGATCCAATAACTGTAGGCGCACCACGGCCACCTTCTCATCTTCTGGGGTCTTTGCTGCTTCCAATATCACCTCCGTATCCTGAAGCCACGCATCAGCAGCTATAGCGTCTTCGCTGCCATCAAAGAATGGAGGGTTCAGGCGCTTGAAACTGTTCGCTGCACTGTTCCCATGAGGTCCACCTCTGCCCAGAGCATCTGCTACTGCCTGATGCAAGGCATCTCCTCGACGATCCTGCGATGCAAGCAACTCCCAGATAAGTCCTACCAAGGCTCCATCATCCTGTCTCGCGGGCTGGGCTGACTGCACCGGGGGTCCTGGATCTCTGGAAGGCATGGCCTTGGAGGCTGCTCCTGAGTGCTGGGCCTGGTCTTCTTGTTGCTGCTGGTCCACAGGATACGCTTCGCCTTGCTGATCGACAGGTCCAGGAACAATGTCGCTGAAGAAGACGACATAGGGAACAATAAGGAAGGATAAAGACAGATTCAACGATACAAGCATGTGTTCAGGTCAAGAATGTCAGGGATTAGAAAAGTCAGGCAGAGATCAAAGGCGAGTGCTGATTGAGACATCTATTCGGTAAACCCTTACATATCTTGATTTACAAGACCTGCATGGGCCACCACTTAAACCATGTAATGCCCCAGAACCAGAATACTGGAGGGCGGAGGCATACATAGCCAGCTACGTATAATGAAATGAAATCCATCCCACTATACGGTCACGGCTGTCTAGATACATGAGGGTTTAACTGCAATCCATCAGTCTTCTATGGTCGATAACAAGCCTAATTGTCTCAATCTCAAGCAAGCAAGTAAAGTTATAAGATGTAAGATCACGAAATATACAATAATAAGGCGTCCCAAACATTACATATCCAGCTGATCATGAAGCTAGTCGTTACAAAATGTGAGGACTAGCAAGAGTTTAGTCATACATGATCAACCCTAGGATCTGTCAATCATGTTACAGCCCGTAGGCAGACAATAATAAGGCATACAATACGAGCTAACAGGTGCTCGCCGGCTAAACGCCTCAAAATATAATTTTTACAATAGAGTGGGAGAGCAAAATAAACCCACTCGTTGCCCTGGTCACGACTGATGGTCACCATCAGGCTGGAAAGTCGGTGGATCCTCTGAGGTAGCTCCGAAATCTGGCCACACAAAACCAGCTGGATCAGATCCCAGAAAGAGCAAGTGCCACAAAGGAGGCTTCACTTAATAACTAAAACCAGCACAATAGAAAATACACTAAAGCAGTTAAAGAACTCGAAGTAAAAGAATAACAACAATCATAATGGAGTACGAGGGGACTATTCAAGTAGCCAGGTCACAACCCTTAAACCAAACAAGGACCGGGGTTGTAACCCTTCACCTGAATAGAACTCCGTCTCCAATCTTGTTGGTAAGGTAAAGCATTACAAGCATGACGTGGGGTGCTATAATACAATAAACGAAGAGAGGACTCAGAACTGCTCCAGGAGCCAGGTTACAACCCTTAAACCAAACAAGGACCGGGGTTGTAACCCTTCGCCTGAACTGAACTTAGCCTCTGATCTTTATTGTTAAGAGTGACAATCATGCAATCAAGCTTGCAATAATCGGGCACTGAAACCACACCATACCATCGATTCCGGCCAATCAGTGTCTACGGCTTTCTACATTAGCTAACTAAATTGCCACAACATGCAGTGAGATATTCCTCCAGCCACAAGCCCTGCAGCTAATCCAGGTTATCCAGGCGACTTAGGTTCATTAAACAGTGCATCGTTCTTTTCCACATATCGGTAACTCTAGACTTGTGCCCTACTCGTCGGCAGGCTGCAAGTCCACAATGGTGGCCGGGATAACGGGATCGCCTGTAGCTGGGAAAATCTCTCATAACTACTGAATTATTCTAGTTATTAGCCTTAGCCATTTACAGTGGATACCCCTGACCGTAGTACTCAGGGATCCCTGTCCTAGACATGATGCAACCACTATCGGTTTAATTGTACAAACACAATCATCCACGGTATCCACGCCATTCAATCTTGTCACGTCATGTTCACTGTCAGGAGTGCGCCGCGTCGGGCCACTATCATGTCATGTCAAAAGTGCACCACAACGGGTCACCATCGTGTCAGGGAGCAATTAATTTAGCACAAGTGCACACTTAATAATTTAAATATTAGAAGGGGCAAGGCAGTGGGGGGGACTCATGCGGCTCGAAAAAATTTCATGCGGCCAGCAGTCACTTGGCCATATGCGGCTGGAGCAAAATGTATAAACATGCATGCTAGCAGACAAATATATATAATACACTAATATAATATATAAATGTAATGCATTAATAATGCATTAATGCCGTAAATACATTGTATTAATATATTTTAATATACAAAATATTTACGCTAAATAATATATATATATATATATATATATATATATATATATATATATATATTAATGTATGCTTGCATGCATTAAAATATTGCATTAATATGCATGCGGCTGACTTTTCTTCCCCTGCAAGATAATATTAAAATCATGATATAAGCAAGCCATGCGGCTCTCCATTGCATGCCTTGGGAGGATGCAATAATATATTGCATTAGATGCATATGCGGCCTGACAAGTTATCATATGCGGCTGAATTATTGCTTCATACGGCTCTCTACTAGCCATATGCGGCTATGCTTGGAAACTCCAAGCAATGGCACAGGTTGCATTGCAATAAGGCATAAATTGCCATGCACGTGGAGGCTTGGAAACATTAAATGCTAGTGCTTGGTAGTCCAAGCAACTAACAATGCTTGGAAGCATTTGCTACTAATGCTGATGCTTGATTTTCCAAGCATTAAATGCTTGTGCTTGGAAATCATTAAATGCTTGGAAGCATTAAATGCTTGGAAGCATTGTTATGGGTTAAAATGCAAAATTGCTTTTGTTAGGGGTTATAATGCATAAAGTGCATTTTAAATGAATGCTTCACATGCTTTTCCCTGGAGTGTTATGCGGCTAACACATGTAATAATGCAAAATGCATGGATAGAATGCCATGCGGCTACAATGCACCAAAATGCATTAATGCATTCTTTTGGATGCACTCCAAAAGGCTTATGCGGCTGGCCTTTCCTAAAGAAAAAGGAAGGCATTAAAATAATGCCATTAAGAATTCATTCCATGAATGCATTAAATAAATTCTAATGGGTCATGCGGCTGGCTACTGTGCAGGAGCATTGCAAGCAAGCTTGCCAGCACATGCTTTAAATAATGCACATGCGGCTCACAATTGCATGCGGCCAAGTGCTGAAAATGCCCATGCGGCTCAGCAATTTCTCGTAGGTCAAATTGGACCTAACCAACTTCTCTGCAATCATGGGATCATCAATTTAGCAAAATATGCAAGTTTGATGGATCAAAATCCTGGAAACTAAAAATACCACAAAACTAGATTTACAAGAATTTAACCATGGAAATGAAAAATGCCTAGTACTAAAGTGGGTTAGAAACACAGAAGAAAAACAATGGAACAATAAAAATGGACTTCCTCCATGAAGCAAGATTGCACTTGCCTAAGCTCTCCCACTCTCTCTGGTGGTTGAAGAAGTAATTGTGGAGAAGAAGAAGTAATGAAGAGAGAGAATGAGTGGGGGATATTTAATGAAAGGATGGTGCTAGGTGGGATATTTAATGAAAGTGGTGGTAGGTGGGAGTTGTTCACATAAAACCGAACCATGCAAACCAAGCCGAACCAAGTCAAGTTGGGCCGAACCAACCAAGAAAAATGCCAAAATAAATCAAGCATGCTATACGGGTCTAAATACGTACACGTATACAAAATACGTAATACGAAAAATGGTCATTACAATGGGCCACCACAAAAACTTATCACGACCCGCACCCGCTTTTTGGACGCGAGCTCGTGAGCAAGCCAGCTACGTATCGAGCGGACACCTGCCCGACTCGAGTACGTATAAGCTGTCAAGGTCATGGGTATCATGTCTAATCTAAATTATATCTCAATCCGCATGAATCATATAAAACAAGAATGAACAAGAATGGGTCATGGTCTGCAGCCCATTAGCATATTGTTCGATTAGACTCCAAGAATAATAAGAGTCTATAAATAAACAGAGTATAACATGATACGGAATATAAAGCACGAAAGGATAATAAAGAATATCATAAACAAATACCTGTATCATATATCGCAATCCTCTACCATCCTGCTCTGCTAACTAACTCCATGCAGTCGCTAAACCTGAAGAGATCATCAGGTCTTCAGAGGACTAGCAAGATACATAAAACATGCCTATCTAACAGTTTAATCATGCAATAATATAGACATGGTATAAACAGGAACTAGACAGGAAACTGACATATGGCTACTGACAGGTAACTATGAACACGGATACAGGATCAAGTACGCATAAATGAACTGCTGGTAGATCAATGGATAACCAACCCTCGCCCCGATTGTGGACTCGCAGGTCAGTTTCAAGACAAGTCACCCTCGTCCCGATTGTGGACTCGCAGGTGCAAAGGCAACCCTCGCCCCGTGTGTGGACTCGCAGGTTGTGGGAAAGACAAAGGAATAGCAGTTCACTCACTCATACTTACAGACACGACTCAGTCAAGACACGGGTGAAGACACGACACGACCCAATCACGATACACGAAAGAACCAATCCAATATGAACTAACAAGGCTAACCATGTATAAGGACTATAGCTATAGTAGCATGTACGATATACAAATCACAAGTAATAACCAACTAGTAAAACTATATACTAATAGAAATATGCATGTAAATAAACTGTAGAGGGAGGCAAGGTATACTTGCCTGGTGGTAGCATGAAGAACCAATAAAAAACCGTCAACTGGTAAGCTATACAGTCCAAGTCATCACAACTGTCTCCGAAAGCTGAAACAAATATTACCAACATTCTCAGAATAGTCAAATTAGCTAGGATTGCCTGTCCTTAAGTCCAATTCTGGACAAAGGGGCAAAACGGTAATTTCGGGCAACAATGATGTCCGCTGTTGGACCCGCTTTGTACCGAAAAGCGTGCCAGAGTCAACGGTCTCTAAAGTCGTCAAACTATATGTCTATGGATTCAGTTTTTCGATACGAACCCAACCGTATGTCCAGAGTTGGATTCCGGCGGGTCGTGCACAAAATCACCCGTTGATGGGACCGTAGGGCCCACAAAACGGCATTCCGATTCTACTGTCTCAGAATCGGACCAAAATTGGCATACAGGACCAGAAAAATGATACGGTCCTGTTGGCACAAGTTTTGTCTCGATCTGACGAACGTGCATAAAGTAATTGAGAAATTTGCAAAGTGTACGATACGGTGAATTTCGCCGGATACGCATCAAATTCGTCGCGCACACGCGACCAATTTGAATTCTGTCAAATTCCACACGACCACGAAGCCGTTACGCACCTTTTGATACTTTCGGTTCGCGACCTTGTCGCCCGGAATGGCAGGACGGACGTGGTATCGGAGTGATTTTCTATTTTCTAAGGTTTTGAAAAACAGGTTTTTTTCAATTTTCTAAATCCGTTTTCTCGGTGTACAGTGGACAAAATCAGAAACTACGAAAAGGGGTTTGAAGTCTTATAGGTTGTCTATGAGTGACTTCAAATAGTTTTCTAAAATTCTTAATATACAGTTCATAAAACACTGGCCAAGTCGGGTTCTTGGAACGGGTTCTGTCCTGTTTTTGGTCAAGTTTTTCATCGACTTTGGGTCGATTTCTCGGGCAATCCAGTTCGTCTAAATTAAATCTAAATGAAGGCAAATGAAGGTGTATAGATCGGTGTCTTACCTGAAAAGATGGCTCGTAAAATGATCGAGCGTCACGAGGGAAAATTTGTCACGAAGTTGCCCCCATTGCTGCAACTGCTGCTGTTGCTTGGGCGGCTTGCTGTACAGTATCGGCGCGCATCGGCCAGTACGGCGACACCGGCCGGCCTCCGGTGGCCCTGCGGCGGTGCGCGCGCAGGGGAGGTCGCCCATGGGTATGGTGGCGCTGCACTGCGTTGAAGAGATTAGGGTTTCTCCTCCTCGATGCGTTTATGTATGCATATATATGTGCATCTCCTTCTCGGGTCGGTTGTGTTCGGCTCTGTTGGTGTTATGCTCGGGCTCGGCTCGGTTTGAACACTGTTGTGTGCTCTCAGTTCAAATAGGCTGGGCCGGGCTGTTACTGCTCGGGGCTGTGGGGAATTCCTGTGCGGGGGAGGCCTTCTTTCGTCTCAGCAAAATCCTATCCAACAAGTAGCTGCAATGATTTGTTACCTCACCATTTGATTTGAATGAGGATGAGTTCGTCCCTTGGTACATGTTTACAGGAATCCTAGGGGAAACCAACTCAAACACCCCCAACCTACCAGAACTCGTGAGAACACAATATACGAAGGGAACCCATACCAGACACATGTAGCGAGGAGGACTTATAATCCGATTTGCTTCCACTGACCCCAAACCATAATCCACCATGCTATTGTTTAGGCTTTAGGCTATTAAGACTGGCATGTGGGCCAGGGCAGTTTGTTATTTGGTTTTCCTTTTTTTTACATATATATATATATATATATATATATATATATATATATACATACATGTACTCTTATACATATATACGTACACACGTAAATACGTATACATACACACGTACACAATATATATTTATATTTACATACTCACTTATATAATATATATTTATATATACATACATATATACACGTGTATATATTTATATATATACACATACACGTACACGTACACTATTATATATATATTTATTTATACATACAATACACACATATATAATATATTTATATATACATACAAATACTCACATATTATATATATATTTATATATACACGAACATACACATCTATATATATATATATATATATATATATATATATATATATATATATATATATATATATATATACATATATATATATATATATATATATATCTATGTTAGAGAATAAAATAATATTAACTATTAATAATAAATAATTTATTTATTTAATAACCACAAAATTAACTTTAATAATAATAATAACCCTAATAATACTGTAATTAAACCAACAATATATTTCCGTGAACTCATCAAACACACCATTTATTTGGCTCCAGAAATTTGAACAATTATTCTAAAACAACATTTAAATAAACTATTAATATTTAGAAAGTATTTGTCAAGTCCTAAAAATAAATAAAAAAATATTCGTATACACATAAAATGTCTACATGGCCGTTCCGAGTTTCACTGCATGCCTACATGGGTTTGGATTCGGTTTGGGCCCAGTTTGGCTAAGTTGGTACAATCGGTCATCTAAAAACAATATATTTAATTAATAAATAAATAGTTCATCGGTGGGGGTTAAGTCACAACTTAATCTGGTTTTCCTAGTTAGGACACTCATATGGCTTTGCATTCCCCTACCATGGCTAAACACTAGTCAAAGCACGCCACTGCACTATCCGTACCATTATTTCTAGTCGTCTGGTACTTCAAAACTCAACCATGACTAAAATCATCTACCGTAAAAACTACCTAAATAATTATTTATAAAAATCATAAATCACCATTTAAATCGAAAAAATATTTTAAAAAAAAAATCCAGGAAGGGCAGCTACAAATCTACCCACCTTAAAAAATTTCGTCCTCGAAATTCTAATTCATGACTATCCCGTAAAATTCAAAGTCTAACTATCACCTTAACCTTCTCAAATTTAATTCCTCAAAAATAGTTTATAGCCTCCTCCTAATTATTTTGTAGCTACGAAGTCTCGAGAACTTCTACCCACCTTTGGTCACACTACTCCTCAAAATACGGTCACTAAAGTCTTATGGTCTTCTAACTAGTTGCTAACAATTCTACTGGGCAGATATCTAGGCATATGGCATATATAATCCCTTATATCTATAAACAACCAAATACTCAATAGTCAAGCAATATGTACTATAATTTAAGGATTTTTAATGAATTCTAGACAGCAGGATTGTTCGTCACTCTGAAATAGGAAGCGACGAGAATCAATGGTACGAAAAGCAAGGAAGTATAATCGAGAACAAATATGAGATTTCAAAGACAGTAGAGAAATTTCTAGAGAATTTTCAAGGCAGCATGGATTGAGATTTCTAAGGGTTTAGTCATGGTCGCAGGCTCGTACCAGTACAGTTACGTAACCGGTACGATATGCTCTGACCTACATGGGCCACCACAAAAACTTGTCACGACCCGCACCCGCTTTTTGGACGCGAGCTCGTGAGCAAGCCAGCTACGTATCGAGCGGACTCCAGCCCTACTCGAGTACGTATAAGCTGTCAAGGTCATGGGTATCATGTCTAATCTAAACTATATCTCAATCCACATGAATCATATAAAACAAGAATAAACAAGTATGGGTCATGGTCTGCAGCCCATTAGCATATTGTTCGATTAGACTCCAAGAATAATAAGAGTCTATAAATAAACAGAGTATAACATGATACGAAATATAAAGCACGAAAGGATAATAAAGAATATCATAAACAAATACCTGTATCATATATCGTAATCCTCTACCATCCTGCTCTGCTAACTAACTCGATACAGTCGCTAAACCTGAAGAGATCATCAGGTCCTCAGAGGACTAGCAAGATGCATAAAACATGCCTATCTAACAGTTTAATCATACAATAATATAGACATGGTATAAACAGGAACTAGACAGAAAACTGACATATGGCTACTGACAGGTAACTATGAACACGGATACAGGATCAAGTATGCATAAATGAACTACTGGTAGATCAATGGATAACCAATCCTCGCCCCGATTGTGGACTCGTAGGTCAGTTTCAAGACAAGTCACCCTCGCCCCGATTATGGACTCGCAGGTGCAAAGGCAACCCTCGCCCCGTGTGTGGACTCGCAGGTTGTGGGAAAGACAAAGGAATAGCAGTTCACTCACTCATACTTACAGACACGACTCAGTCAAGACACGGGCGAAGACACGACAAGACCCAATCACGATACACGAAAGAACCAATCCAATATGAACGAACAAGGCTAACCATGTATAAGGACTATAGCTATACTAGCATGTACGATATACAAATCACAAGTAATAACCAACTAGTAAAACTATATACTAATAGAAATATGCATGTAAATAAACTGTAAAGGGAGGCAAGGTATACTTGCCTGGTGGTAGCACGAAGAACCAATAAAATACCGTCAACTGGTAAGCTATACAGTCCAAGTCATCACAACTGTCTCCGAAAGCTGAAACAAATATTACCAACATTCTCAGAATAGTCAAATTAGCTAGGATTGCCAGTCCTTAAGTCCAATTCTGGACACAGGGGCAAAACGGTAATTTTGGGCAACAACGATGTCCGCCGTTGGACCCGTTTTACCCCGAAAAGCGTGCCAGAGTCAACGGTCTCTAAAGTCGTCAAACTATATGTTTACGGATCCAGTTTTTCGATATGAACCCAACCGTATGTCCAGAGTTGGATTCCGGCGGGCCGTGCACAAAATCACCCGTTGAGTGGGACCGTGGGGCCCACAAAACGTCGTTCCGATTCCACTGTCTCAGAATCGGACCAAACTTAGCATACAGGACCAGAAAAACGATACGGTCCTATTAGCGTAAGTTTCCTCTCAATCTGACGAACGTGCACAAAGTAATTGAGAAATTTGCAAAGTGCACGATACGATGAATTTTGACGGATACGCATCAAATTCGTCGCGCACACGCGACCAATTTGAATTCTGCCAAAGCCCACACGACCACGAAGCCGTTACGCACCTTTCGATGCTTTCGGTTCGCGAACTTGTCACCCAAAATGGCGGGACGGACGTGGTATCGGAGTGATTTTCTATTTTCTAAGGTTTTGAAAAACAGGTTTTTCTCAATTTTCTAAATCCGTTTTCTCGGTGTACAGTGGATAAAATCCGAAACTACGAAAAGGGGTTTGAAGTCTTATAGGTTGTCTATGAGTGACTTCAAATAGTTTTCTAAAATTCTTAATATACAGTTCATAAAACACTGTCCAAGTCGGGTTCTTGGAACGGGTTCTGTCCTATTTTTGGTCAGGTTTTTCATCGACTTTGGGTCGAGTTCTCGGGCAATCCAGTTCGTTTAAATTAAATCTAAATGAAGGCAAATGAAGGTGTATAGATCGGGGTCTTACCTGAAAAGATGGCTCGTAAAATGATCGAGCGTCACGAGGGAAAATTCGTCACGAAGTTGCCCCCATTGCTGCAACTGCTGCTGTTGCTTGGGCGGCTTGCTGTACAGTATCGGCGTGCGTCGACCAGTGCGGCGACACCGATCGGCCTCCGGTGGCCCTACGGCGGCGCGCGCGCATGGGAGGTCGCCCATGGGTGTGGTGGCGCTGCACTGCGTTGAAGAGATTAGGGTTTCTCCTCCTCGATGCGTTTATGTATGCATATATATGTGCATCTCCTTCTCGGGTCGGTTGTGTTCTGCTCTGTTGGTGTTATGCTCAGGCTTGGCTCGGTTTGAACACTGCTGTGTGCTCTCAGTTCAAATGGGCTGGGCCGGGCTGTTACTGCTCGGGGCTGTGGGGAATTCCTGTGCGTGGGAAGCCTTCTTTCGTCTCAGCAAAATCCTATCCAACAAGTAGCTGCAATGATTTGTTACCTCACCATTTGATTTGAATGAGGATGAGTTCATCCCTTGGTGCATGTTTACAGGAATCCTAGGGGAAACCAACTCAAACACCCCCAACCTACCAGAACTCGTGAGAACACAACATAGGAAGGGAACCCATACCAGACACATGTAGCGAGGAGGATTTATAATCCGATTTGCTTCCACTGACCCCAAACCATAATCCACCATGCTATTGTTTAGGCTTTAGGCTATTAAGACTGGCATGTGGGCCAAGGCAGTTTGTTATTTGGTTTTTCTTTTTTTTTCTTTTCTTAATACATATATATATCTATATATATACATGTACTCTTGTACACATATGCATATATACGTACACACGTAAATACGTATACATACACACGTACACAATATATATTTATATTTACATACTCACTTATATAATTTATATTTATATATACATACATATATACACGTGTATATCATACACGTACACTATTATATATATTTATTTATACATACATTGCACACATATATAATATATTTATATATACATACAAATACTCACATATTATAAATATATTTATATATACACGAACATACACATCTATATATATATATATATATATATATATATATATATATATATATATATATATGTTAGAGAATAAATATATATGTTAGAGAATAAAATAATATTAACTATTAATAATAAATAATTTATTTATTTAATAACCACAATATTAACTTTAATAATAATAATAACCCTAATAATACTGTAATTAAACCAATAATATATTTCCGTGAACTCATCAAACACACCATTTATTTGGCTCCAGAAATTTGTACAGTTATTCTAAAACAACATTTAAATAAACTATTAATATTTAGAAAGTATTTGTCAAGTCCTAAAAATAAATAAGAAAATATCCGTATACACATAAAATGTCTACATGGTCGTACCGAGTTTCACTGCATGCCTACATGGGCTTGGATTCGGTTTGGGCCCAGTTCGGCTAAGTTGGTACAATCGGTCATCTAAAATAATATATTTAATTAATAAATAGTTCATCGGTGGGGGTTAAGTCACAACTTAATCTGGTTTTCCTAGTTAGGACACTCATATGGCTTTGCATTCCCCTACCATGGCTAAACACTAGTCAAAGCACGCCACTGCACTATCCGTACCATTATTCCTAGTCGTCTGGTACTTCAAAACTCAACCATGGCTAAAATCATCTACCGTAAAAACTACCTAAATAATTATTTATAAAAATTATAAATCACCATTTAAATCGAAAAAAATATTTCAAAAAAAAAAATCCGGGAAGGGCAGCTACACTATCGCCCTAGGCACCGTATCGTGGGACCAAGGGCATATGCGTTAAGATAATCACCAAAGATTTGCTACAGAGACAACGGTATACGAGTCAGGTAACAACCAAATCCTGGCAATAGAGACGAGGTTAAACATGTCAAGATAACCTAATATTACGGTATTGTTCTTCCCACCCCCATGGTCTAGATCTAGCTAGTCAAGTCATGTCAAGTCATAAAGAAATCTTATATACAAGTATCAATCCTGGATCCTATCACAGAGTTCAAACCACGAATATCTCATGTATGACTCTGAATCATGATCGTGTCAGTGTCCTATGGCCAATCGTGTCAATAAAACACAAATAAAATGCATTGCTATGCGTAGTATTGATACCCGATATCTATATGCAGACATCGTCACCCGAATATACTTCAGACGCTAAGTATAAAGTAATATTATGTCCATAATATCTAGAACAATAAAATAATGAACAACAAAAGAAAGTAAATATGTATTGGAACATTGGCAATGTACACTTTCCTGAATCCTTCTGATGAGTGAGCAAAGATCCCGCTTCGGAGATCCTTGTCGTGTGGTCACAAACTCCTACGAACATACTATCGGTCATCAATCACACTAAGGTACGCTACCCAACAATTATTTTGTAGTCATCTATGGTCAAAGATAGGTCACATGACAACTAGTCTAGTTTTAGGCTCAAGTTGACATATACTATGTTGATATTAAACTACACCTTTAATCTATCATAAAATATACATAAAATATTACTCTAATAATTTTGGAAATAATAGTATAAATATCTATAAATAATACATGATCATGTTTATGGGCACTAACTAAGGTAACTATCCACTATGGTCGACTAGTTGCACAATATGTCATTATTTGGTTGATTGGAACAAATTGACACACAATAAAAATATAATTTTATAATCTAGAATAATGAAAAGATCTATTTCAAAGGTCTCTAACATATAAAATATGATTTATATCATGGAGAATTAATCGGTCGAGGTGGCGGTATCACATGGCAAAGTTACAAGTTGGGTTCATGGGTTTTTCTATGTTTGACGGGTTGTCCTACGTATATGGATGTACAAATATGCAAAAAAATCTAACGAGACCAAAATATAACATATTAAGATGATATAGGGATGTTTTAGGATCATTACCAAGTGATTATTTGCTGTCGTAGCACGTCACAAGATAATGCAAATAACGACGCACGAAAACTAGTTCAGTCTGGACCAACTTTGTAAAACACTCGCCCCGGACAAACTGTTATGACCCACATGATGTGGCAATTAAAGATGATAAAATACAAGTAGGAGTACATGTTAGAGTCGGCTTGGTGAGGTTTTATCGATAAAAAGTAGATAAAGAAGGGTTAGAAAATGACAAACCTATTGTTCAAATTTTCGGTGTAGGCTAAGATTTATGCTCGAGTTTGGCTTTGTACCGACCAAACGGCTAGCTGAGGCTTCTTGGGGGATTAATAAGGTTTAATAGGGTCTCTCAGGGTCATCGTGGAGGTGGTGGCACGTCAAACGGAGGTCGAGAAGTAGTCCAAAAGGTGACAACGACTGAATGTGTGCTGGCTGGTTGGGGCTGTAGGTAGGGGCAGTTTTGGTTGTATGGAGGAGAAGGTGGTAGCTACTAGGAGAATATATTTGTAGGATTTTGAGGGTAGGAGGGTTAGGGTTTGAGTAGAGGTGATTTTGGTAAGGTTTTATAGATTTGTGTGGTCCATGTTAAGAGATTTAGTTGAAGGATCTTCAAAAGATTTAATGGGTTCCAATTATGGAAAGTGTTTAATGGTGGGTTTGCACATGGATTTAAATCTAATATGGCTAGACATAAATTGACAAAAAAATCAAACTATATTAATCTTATTAGGTTAGGGCAACCTATAATAGGCTCTTCCACTTCAAGTTGGGCTAGTTTCGGATCGGGGTAGCTAGTTAAGTCACGAAAGTCCTAAAATATATCTTTTGTGACTTGTTTGTATAAGTAGCACATGAGAACTCAATTGAATGGGACACGATGTCATGTTTATAGTAGGCTTAGAGTAGATCAAAACCATATATTGGGTCGAAAAGTTTGAGTCAAGGTTGGGCCTCCAATTTCAATCGAAAAGTACATCGATATTACGGTAGGTATTAGAATGGCCTTTTTGATCCGAAAGTTGTACAATAAAATAGATTACAAGGAGATATGTTTGTACAATAAAAAATCAAATTTTATTTAAGAAATTGATAATTGTTGTGCTTCAAAAATCAAAGCTATGATAAAGAGTATTAACAGTCAAAACTAAAAGTGAAAATATATTTAATAATAAATAATTCTATTAAAATAATAAAATAAATACCCCAAATTTAGAGTGCTCACACTGCTGCTGAGTGGGGAGAGGTAGTCCCCTATGCTAAGGTCCATGTGGTATCCTGCTCCCTTTGGACCTGTAGCTGGTCCAAGAACAAGGCGAGCAGAAGCCTGCTGACAGTCCCTCATCTAGTGAGTAGACGATCCATGAAATAGACAAAGTCCAAGTCTTTTGCGCCTCACATCAAAATGATGACCCAGCCTGTAGCAGAATACACAAGTAATAACAGTCTGTGTCTGCCTCTGTGGTTGGGATGTAAGAGCTCTGATAAGAGGAGGGCCATGCTGCTGATGGGGTGGGTGATATTAACAATTAGAGCTACTCCTACTCCTACTCCTACTCCCACTCCTAAGTAAGAGATAAAATCAAAAGAACTATCAGGTCAAATTCATCAAAAATAAGAAATAGGTAGGAGCATATGGAATTGGATTTCAAGACAGATATAATGAAACAAGATGGGAATGGATTTGAAAGAACAGAACCTGCAAGTGGCTCCATCCATGTAGAATAATATATAAAAGCGAACCAAAGTGCAATAGGTTGATCAGACCATCATGCACCGGCCCTGATTAGACAATATGTTAGTGGGTACTAGCCCCCAATAAAATATGTCGTGATCAAGCTCGATAAAATATAAGCTTGCAAAACTAAGGCTAAATTAGCAGTAAAGAAGGTCAAAATATAAGGGAGGTAATGATGAATAAGGTTAAATAGTCCAAGATCCCTTAAACATCAAGGAGTGAGGGTGAATTAAAACAAGAGGAAAAGAGTTTTCAATATCGAAGTTCAAAATAAGATTCTCAAGGGTCGTCCCAGAATCTCTCTTGAAATCCTAACAGTGATTGGGTATACTCTCATCCTAATACCTTAATTCCTATATTCTATCGCAGGCTCGTAGCAGTACAACTAAGTCGTCGTGCTACTACGAAATCGCACAAATGCGACTCTCGAGACCTGCATGGGCCACCACTAAAAACGTGTCACGACCCGCACCCTGTATAGGGGCACGAGAAGTGGTTACGTCCAGCCTACGCCGCAGTGTCGGCGGTAGTAAGCTGTTCTAGGTTGCTAACTAATCTCATGCAGTGAATATAAAAAGTACTTGTCCAGATATCAGCTCCGAATAGAGGGCAAGTAAAGGGTATGATCTACTCAAACACAGTCTAAGCACGAAAAGATAACACAGAAGTTATACCTAAGGAATTAAAGACAACAACAACTAACTGCTAAAATAATACACCAATATCTCAAACTAACTTAATACAGACTCAATATCTTAACTTTAATACAACAAGCCAAAACATGAAAGCTAAAGTAGTGTACTAGCTAATCTCCTGAATCACTCCTGAGAGTCAGAACCAAAGGTAGCTAATCCCTCTCCAGGTCCATGGTAAGCAGGGCATGTGTCCACAGGATTATCATCTGTAATATTTTCAACAGGTCTAATCAGGACGGGAACGAGCACAACTCATCAAGAAAAACCCAAGTAAATGACAAAGAACTATAAAGCAGTTATAGACAGTTTTATTGATGAGCATGGCAGTTCTATGCAGGTAATAATGGCACAGAGACACGGTAAGATACAAGAAAAGAAAGGTAACTAAAACAAGAGAAGAATCATGGCAATGAAGACTGTAATAAAAGCTAACTGAACTAGAATATCATGTGTGAGTCCAGACAGTACGATATAAGTCTAATGTAATCCCAGTGTGAGTCCAGTCTATATAATCCGATACCAGATGATTTTCAGTATAAGATGAGTCCAACAGTGATCAATGAAACCAGGGTGAGTCCAACTATGATCTAACAGTGTGTTTTAAAATACCGAGGTCGACATGTAAACGGCTGTAGGTATCAGGCACATCTCTCACTGATCAGGCAAGAGATGGCTATGCTTCCAGTAGATTCCCGTAGGAGATTCCGGATTTGGGGTATGTCTACATGTCTTACTCAATATTTCCCCGTCCAGCAAGTGAATCCAAAATTGACAAAAGAATCGAGATGAGTCTGGCCAATACGTGATGATTCCAAAAATGATTCCGGAATGATACCAATGACTCCAGTAATAGAGGCCAGAAAGTAAGGTATGTGTCGATACATGAATCCAGAAATATCCATACGTGTTGATACAGAGAATCACATAGAACTAACTAGAACTGAAATACAGTAATCAACAAATAAATGAGAGAATTATCAGAGAATGTACTCGCCTGTTACTCTGGAAAGAGTAGTGTAATATCAGATGCCTGTACCAGGGTCACAATATCCTAAAATAGAGCAATACAGTTATGACATATCCAAAAAGAAGGTAAATGAAATCTACGATGCAATCTATATGAATTCTAAGCCAATCTAGGTCAAAGTCAAACTAGGTTAACACTACAGTCAAACTAAGTCAAATCAAGTCATACTAGGTCACAAGAAGTTAAACTAAGTCATACAAGGTCAAACAAGGTTAAACAAGTCTAATCTAGGTTAAAGTCAACTCTTGGTCAAACATTCTAGCCAAACTAGTTAAGTTATCTAAGGTTTAGTCAATAATTGTCAGACTAGTCAATACTAGTCAACATGGTCAAAGCCTAGGTCAATCTTAGACTAACTAAGGTTTTGGTTAATCACAGACTAGTCAATAAGATAATTAGGTTAATCTTGACTAATGGTCAACATCCAGTCAAACTCTATAAGGCTAACTCACAACCAAATATAGGCTAACCTGTCTTAGGATACCTAAGATACTATACTACAATTACCTATACAAAGTATACCACACATAAATACATATAGTACAATACCAACCTTAACCTTATAATCAAGCTAAAACCATAGTCTAACTCAAATCAAGACTTAATTCCTAAGTATTCTACTTAACCCCATACATATCTTCATTTACATAGGACTACTCATTTAACTTTAAGTTACAATAATACCCTTATATAGGTCAAAACCCTAACCAACTAGTTTACAGTCTAGGGTTTAGTCAAACCTTAGTCACCAAGTCATTTAGAGTCCATCTAAGTCCATTCTAGGTCAATTAGGTCAAGGTTTGACCTATAGTTGACTTTGGTCAACCTTGGTCAACACTAAAAGTCAAACTGGTCAAACTAGTCCAAGTTAGGTCAAATAATGTTAAACTAGTTAGGGTTAGTCAAACTAGTCATTCTAGGTTAGTTTAAGTCAAAACTAGGTTAAGCTAGTTCAAATTTGACCTAAGGTTGACCTTGGTCAACACTTAGTCAAATTGGGGTCAAACTAGCTAAGTCTTGGTTTACTAGTCAATTAGGGTTAGCCCTAATGGCCATAGGCTAATAGCTATAGCCCATAGGCTAGTGGCTTAGGTCAACTAGTTCTAGGTTTACCTATATAGATATATATATATACATACACTATATAATGTAAAACCTATATATATAGCCACTATATATAAATACCCATATACCCCACATATATATATATATATATAACCATATATACACACTACAATATATATATAACATATATACATACATAATGTATATGTATAATATACCTAATATATATTATATACAATATATATAGAGAGAGAGAAGTAATGAGAGTGTAGAGAGAGGGAATCTTAGAGAGAGAGTGAGGGAAAACTGGTCTGGGGGGGGGGTTCCCTGTTCAGTCACTTAACAGTGACTGAACACTCCAAAGAAACACACACACACACAGCCCATATACACATACCTATGTATATACACACATAACTACACACACACACAACCAATTACTCTCAAAATTCACCCACACACACACATACATATATACTACATATTTATACACTGAAAATACACCAATACATATGTAAAACATATCAAAAATAGGTTTGAAATTCGTTTTACAAAAACTGGGAATAAAACAGGAAATGGGATTATTGGACAGTAAACCTAGATCTTAGGTTAAACCAAACACAACCTAAATCAAACTAAAATGGCCCAATGTTGGTTGGTAACTGTAGCCCCTAGGTTAGACTAGGTCCCTAGTAGCCTGACACGGTGTCACGACACGACACGGCGTGTCCACGCGGGTTTAAAGTCGCACGGGTAAATTAGACACACACTGATACAGTGCGTATCACACACGATTTCAAATCGTTCTAGGACACGACACAAGGCGACACAGGCCTCGTGCTCGTGCCCAGAGGTGCGCCTAGGGTTGGGCTTCGTGTCCATGGGCCTGATATGTGTCCACGTGTCGTGTAGAGGGGACACGACACACGTATCAGAAGCCCTAAAATACGTGTTCAGACTGCGTGTCAGTGTTTTCGCGTGTCTCGTGTTCGCGACACGGGACACGTGACACCACGTGGTTGTGTCCAATGTGTTCGCCTATGGATAGGCTTCGTGTCCATGACACTACGAAGTGTCCACGTGTCGTGTACAGTGGACACGACACGCTCAAAGTCGAGTGTCTGTGTGTGTACACTGTGTATAGAACGACCCTTCATGAGTCGATTTTGTGTCCGACACGACACGAGGTCATCCCAAACTTTGGGGATGACCTGTCAGTCATTGCCCCGTGTCGTGTGTCAAGTTTGACGTGTCCAAGTGGCGTGTAGAGTATGGTTGGACACTGTGGTAGCAGGGCACATTTCATGTGCACTGTGCAGTGTCTAAACAGTACAAACTGAGAGCTGTTGTATCCAATTTTGGACACGACACAAACCAATACGTGCTCAGTGACACAGGGTTAGGGTTAGGGTTAGCTAGGCTTGGTTTTGGTTCAAAAAGATTTGGAAAACAGTGAGTTAATATACTATGACAGTGAACAAAAACAGTGAGCAAAATTAGGGTTTTACATGTAGGATACGTATCCGATACGACACCAAACAACCCTAAAATTTTACCAAACCCTACCCACAACTATATTATAACTATATGCATGCAATAATGAAGAAAAATTAATAATCTAAATAGGTTTAGCCATAATACCTCAATGTGTGAAATGTCTTGAAAATCACAAAATGAAGGGTGATTAGCCTCAAAGCCCAACTTGTCCTTCCTTGCTAAAATTTGAGTAGCACACTTCCCTAGGCTCCCTTAGATTGTAGGTGACCTAATAGAGAAAACTAGAGGTTCAAAGCTTGTGTAATGAGAAAGTTATGGTCAAAAGAGTGGAAGGTTTTCTAGGTTTTTCTTGGTTTTTGATTTCTCATGAAACTTGTTCTTTTTGAACTAAGTGTTAACTATATAGGATAGAGGGGGGGGCAAGGGGCTACCATGGGGGGGGGGGGGGGGGGTAGGGTAGATATTTAGGGTCCCCTCCACCTTGCTAACTTAGCTTCTAAGTCTTGGACCAAGTAGATATTTCTAGGTTTTATGAAAAATATCTATAAAGCAAATATCTAAGATATTTCAATCCTAAGATATTTACAACATAAAGTAAATACCTACACTTAGTCTTCTAGGTTAGTTGCTAATCTCTAGGTTAGGGTAAACTAGGTTAGGGATTATCAAGTCACTAATCAAAAGTCCATGAATAGTAAAATCTTCCTAATCCTACTTAATTCCTAGAAATTTACCAAAATACCCCTTAGGCTAAAACCATAATTTTTGATGTTCTAAACTTATGACTAGGCTCACATGATCATGGTTAGTCTCTAGGACAAGTAACTCTAAGGTTACACTAGGGTTACACTAGTAAAATCACAAAGTCATAAGCCATGACTTAGAAAATAATTTTAAATTAACTAAAATCATCAAAAATCATATCATGACTAAAACACCATTAATAAGTAATAAAAATAATAAATTTTTAAAAATACCCCATTTTCAGAAAACTGGGTCTTACAAGTCTACCCTCCTTAGAGAAATTTCGTCCTCGAAATTAAGATAGTCGTACCCCTTCTAGGTCAAACCCTCATCAATCAAAGTCAGAGTTACTACTTAGCAGCATACAAGGTCAACAAGTAAAATGTGGGTAGTAGACCTATACTGGGTCATGTCCAATAAATTGGACTGGCAGGTTTAGGTCAAGGGTGTCCTTAATTTAAATTGGAATCAAAAGTAACTCTATAGGGTAATTTAGGATGAAGTCTTGTGTCAGGAAAGTCGTACTAAGCAATTGAAGTATAAAATGGTGTGCCTTAGTGGGATACTAAGGTCATGGGTGTAGGTTGTCAAGTCTAGGTCATGCCTGTGAAATTGGTTTTGAGAAAACAACTAGTCTTGTTCTCCTAATTTAAAAGTCATGGTAATGTGCCTACGATGATCATAATTAGAGTGGGAATGGTCAATGGCCTAAATTTAAACCAGAAGTTGTGATGCAATAGTAGTACAAGGATAGGTTAAATGGGATAGTCTGTGACTATGGGTATTAGACTAGGTAGGTAAGAAAACAATGAATCAATAGGGTTAAGAGGTTTACCATTCTCTGGTTAGAGCTACTCTTCTAAGTCAAAGGTATAGCACATACATCAATTCATTCCTAAAGGATTATATTAACAATTAGAGCTACTCCTACTCCTACTCCTACTCCTACTCCCACTCCTAAGTAAGAGATAAAATCAAAAGAACTATCAGGTCAAATTCATCAAAAATAAGAAATAGGTAGGAGCATATGGAATTGGATTTCAAGACAGATATAATGAAACAAGATGGGAATGGATTTGAAAGAACAGAACCTGCAAGTGGCTCCATCCATGTAGAATAATATATAAAAGCGAACCAAAGTGCAATAGGTTGATCAGACCATCATGCACCGGCCCTGATTAGACAATATGTTAGTGGGTACTAGCCCCCAATAAAATATGTCGTGATCAAGCTCGATAAAATATAAGCTTGCAAAACTAAGGCTAAATTAGCAGTAAAGAAGGTCAAAATATAAGGGAGGTAATGATGAATAAGGTTAAATAGTCCAAGATCCCTTAAACATCAAGGAGTGAGGGTGAATTAAAACAAGAGGAAAAGAGTTTTCAATATCGAAGTTCAAAATAAGATTCTCAAGGGTCGTCCCGGAATCTCTCATGAAATCCTAACAGTGATTGGGTATACTCTCATCCTAATACCTTAATTCCTATATTCTATCGCAGGCTCGTAGCAGTACAACTAAGTCGTCGTGCTACTACGAAATCGCACAAATGCGACTCTCGAGACCTGCATGGGCCACCACTAAAAACGTGTCACGACCCGCACCCTGTATAGGGGCACGAGAAGTGGTTACGTCCAGCCTACGCCGCAGTGTCGGCGGTAGTAAGCTGTTCTAGGTTGCTAACTAATCTCATGCAGTAAATATAAAAAGTACTTGTCCAGATATCAGCTCCGAATGGAGGGCAAGTAAAGGGTATGATCTACTCAAACACAGTCTAAGCACGAAAAGATAACACAGAAGTTATACCTAAGGAATTAAAGACAACAACAACTAACTGCTAAAATAATACACCAATATCTCAAACTAACTTAATACAGACTCAATATCTTAACTTTAATACAACAAGCCAAAACATGAAAGCTAAAGTAGTGTACTAGCTAATCTCCTGAATCACTCCTGAGAGTCAGAACTAAAGGTAGCTAATCCCTCTCCAGGTCCATGGTAAGCAGGGCATGTGTCCACAGGATTATCATCTGTAATATTTTCAACAGGTCCAATCAGGACGGGAACGAGCACAACTCATCAAGAAAAACCCAAGTAAATGACAAAGAACTATAAAGCAGTTATAGACAGTTTTATTGATGAGCATGGCAGTTCTATGCAGGTAAAGATGGCACAGAGACACAGTAAGATACAAGAAAAGAAAGGTAACTAAAACAAGAGAAGAATCATGGCAATGAAGACTGTAATAAAAGCTAACTGAAGTAGAATATCATGTGTGAGTCCAGACAGTACGATATAAGTCTAATGTAATCCCAGTGTGAGTCCAGTCCATATAATCCGATACCAGATGATTTCCAGTACAAGATGAGTCCAACAGTGATCAATGAAACCAGGGTGAGTCCAACTATGACCTAACAGTATGTTTTAAAATACCGAGGTCGACATGTAAACGGCTGTAGGTATCAGGTACATCTCTCACTGATCAGACAAGAGATGGCTATGCTTCCAGTAGGAGATTCCGAATTTGGGGTATGTCTACATGTCTTACTCAATATTTCCCCGCCCAGCAAGTGAATCCAAAATCGACAAAAGAATCGAGATGAGTCTGGCCAATACGCGATGATTCCAGAAATGATTCCGGAATGATACCAATGACTCCAGTAATAGAGGCCAGCAAGTAAGGTATGTGTCGATACATGAATCCAGAAATATCCATACGTGTTGATACAGAGAATCACATAGAACTAACTAGAACTGAAATACAGTAATCGACAAATAAATGAGAGAATTATCAGAGAATGTACTCGCCTGTTACTCTGGAAAGAGTAGTGTAATATCAGATGCCTGTACCAGGGTCACAATGTCCTAAAATTGAGCAATACAGTTATGACATATCCAAAATGAAGGTAAATGAAATCTACGATGCAATCTATATGAATTCTAAGCCAATCTAGGTCAAAGTCAAACTAGGTTAACACTACAGTCAAACTAAGTCAAATCAAGTCATACTAGGTCACAAGAAGTTAAACTAAGTCATACAAGGTCAAACAAGGTTAAACAAGTCTAATCTAGGTTAAAGTCAACTCTTGGTCAAACATTCTAGCCAAACTAGTTAAGTTATCTAAGGTTTAGTCAATAATTGTCAGACTAGTCAATACTAGTCAACATGGTCAAAGCCTAGGTCAATCTTAGACTAACTAAGGTTTTGGTTAATCACAGACTAGTCAATAAGATAATTAGGTTAATCTTGACTAATGGTCAACATCCAGTCAAACTCTATAAGGCTAACTCACAACCAAACATAGGCTAACCTGTCTTAGGATACCTAAGATACTATACTACAATTACCTATACAAAGTATACCACACATAAATACGTATAGTACAATACCAACCTTAACCTTATAATCAAGCTAAAACCATAGTCTAACTCAAATCAAGACTTAATTCCTAAGTATTCTACTTAACCCCATACATATCTTCATTTACATAGGACTACTCATTTAACTTTAAGTTACAATAATACCCTTATATAGGTCAAAACCCTAACCAACTAGTTTACAGTCTAGGGTTTAGTCAAACCTGTTGACACAAAGTCACAGTCAACCAAATATTGACTACATTGACTAAATAATATCTGTATAAATTCAATACGACACACGACGTCTGCATTCAGTTCAGGACAGACAACAGCTCAGTTTCCGACTCTCAGTGTATTTTCGAGTCTGTACTTTTATATTTTATTGAGTCTAGAAAAATGTACTCTGAGTTATGCTGAGCTCTTGGAACTTAGTCTATAAGCCTACCCAAAATCCCAAGCTCCACCAAAAATTGCCCACAAGTCCCACTTAGGACCACTCTGTGCTCTGGAGACAGAGTTCGGGCCGAACTCTGCCTCCACACAGAGTTCGGGCCGAACTCTGTCCCCTAGAAATCAGGAACCCTAATTTTAGGGTTAGCTGGTTGCTAGCTGTCCAACGGCCAAATTTTTGAATTTTCCTACCCGAATTCTGGCCGAATTCTGCCTCTAAAAACACTATAAATAGGGCATGAATTCTCTCATTTCAATTCACTCAATCTTCTCTTCTCTTCTCTCCTACAAGCTCAATAAGCCATACCCTTCCCATCTACTAGCCACAAGTCTCCTAAGTCTCGAGTGCTCAGCATCTCTCAGTTAGGATTCTTGTGCAAGAGTCGAAAAAGTCGCTTGGACAATTCCAAGCAAATCGCCACTGCGATCCTCTGTTAGAAGTTGACATGCTCTTCTGAAGAAAAGGCACGGGTTGTAAACTACTATTTCACAAATAGTAGATTTAATCCTGAGCTAGAGTTCTCAGGCCTGGACTAGTCCTCCACGAGGGAAACCAGGTTAAAATTGCTGTGTTAGCGTATGCTCTTCTGCTCTTCATTTATTTTCCGCACTTTACTCTGATTATTTATTGTTGGTGAAAGAGTTATTTTTAATTGGCTATTTTTCTATATAAACTCTATTCACCCCCCTCTAGAGTTGCCAAACTGTTCTTCAATTGGTATCAGAGCTCTGTTCTCTTTACAAGGACTAACATCCTAAGAGCTGATCCATGGCAACCACACAATCCTTGATTTCCAATCATGGTGAAGGTCAGTCCACTCATAGGCCTCCCCTATTTGATGGGACTAACTACACATATTGGAAAACAAGGATGAGCTTCTATCTTAAGTCTCTAGACTTTGACCTGTGGACTGTCGTCACTGACGGTTACAAAAAGCCCGCCAGGATAGTTGTCGATGGTGACCTCATTGAGAAACCACACGACAAATATTCTGTCGAGGAGAAGAAACAGGCAAGTCTAGATGCTAGGGCTATTAATGCTTTATTCTGTGCTATAGACAGGAATGAGTTCAACAGGGTCTCTACATGCACCACTGCTCATGAAGTATGGAGACTTCTAGAAGTGACACATGAAGGAACCACACAGGTCAAGGAATCTAAAATAAGCCGTCTCACTCAAGAATACGAAGCTTTCAAGATGAAGCCAAGTGAGACGATCACTCAAATGATCACAAGATTCCTCGACATCATCAATCCTCTATCTTCGCTTGGAAAGCAGTACTCAAACCACGAGAAGATTCGTAAGCTGCTTAGAGGGCTACCAAAGATTTGGAACCCTAAGGTGACAGCCATCATAGAAGGAAACGATCTCACAACAATGTCAATGGAGACCTTGATGGGTAAGCTTATGACTCACGAGCTTGACCTCAAGGACTTCGAAGAGCCTGCTCCGAAGACCAGGGAGATCGCACTTAAAGCTCATCAACGAAGAGCTAATCATGATGAGACCGAAGAAGATAATTCTGATGATGAAGACCAAGCTCTCATGGTTCGCAACTTCAGGAAATTCCTTCGCTTCAATCGAAGGAAGAAGGAACCTCAAGAAGACGATGAAGAAGAACCAACTTGTTACGGTTGTAAGAAAACTGGACATGTCCGAAAAGACTGCCCATTCCTGAAGAAGAGCAACCGCTATGAGAAGCCTTACAAAAAGAACTCATCAAAGAAATATGCCAACACAGGTATCTGGCATGAAAGTGAAGCAAGTGACTCTGAGGAAGAAAAGGACTCTCCTCAAGATACAGCAAATGTGTGCCTGATGGCAACCTCCAACAAGGTATCTAACGAAACTCTGGATGACTTTTCTTTTGATGAACTTGGCGATGCTTTCACTGATTTACTCGATGATCATAAAAAGGTCATCGGTAAATATAAACATGCCAAGGACAAAATCAAAAGTCTAGAAGATGAGATACAAAGAATTTCTTTACTTCTTGATAATGTTAGAAACACATCACCCACAAATGACACTGATGAAGCATCCAAGCTTAAATTAAGCTTACATGATGCTGAAGCACGTATTGAGCAACAAACTCAAGAAATCACTACTCTCAACACGTTGCTTGCTGAAGAAAAGAGTAGACACAAGATTTCCATGACTAAGATTTATGGCTTAAATATGAAGGTTGATGAACTGCAAGCTGTTTCTAAAAGATTAGAAACCAAATTGGGTAAACAGGTTGTTCAACCTCAAACCCAATCACATGGGCACAACACCACTCATGCTAGTCAACCACGTCAATCTCATGCAGCACATAACCATGCATTTATATACACAAACTTTCACAAACCACGTGCACGTAAGAACAATTCTCACTCAGTACACACTCATCATGCACAAAGACACAATCAACATCACTCCACACATAAAAAGCACCATGCCATGCCATATAGACAAAATCATCATGCAATACCATATAAACAAGATCCTCATATACCATATAGACAAAATCATCATGCCATACCATCTAGACAATATCAGCATGTCATACATCATAGACAATACCATCATTCTATGCCTCATAGACACCATCAACATGCCACTTATTCCATGCATAATCATCTTCACCATGCTAACTCTTCACATCATGTCCATCCTCATCCTGCTGCTTATAGATATTACTCTCATGCTCCTAGTATAAATAAGAATGCTATCTGTACTTATTGTGGATTACATGGACACATCTCACCACAGTGCAGAGTTAGAAGACTTGTAGATAAAAGGATATATGCTTGGTTCCCAAAGACTAACTTTTCAGGACCCTCAAGAATTCGGGTACCAAAGGTCACATCTACTCTTGATGTAGGTGGACCTTCTCTCCTCAACTGAAAGTAAGTAGATTCTCGATAGTGGATGCTCGCGACATATGACGGAAGACGCAAATCTTTTTGCATCACTATCGATGAAGAGAGAAGGATACGTATCCTTCGGTAACAATCTCAAAGGGCACATTATAGGTAATGGTATCATTGGTCATCCTCCTTCTCCTGTAATAAAGGATGTCTGCCTAGTGACCGAGTTAAAGCATAACCTGCTCAGCATTAGTCATCTTGCTGATCATGGATATGATATTAACTTTGGACAAAACAGTTGCTACATCTATGATAGGTCAACAGGAGATATTGCTTTTGAAGGGAAAAGAGAGGACAACATCTACATTTTCTATCTTTCTATAAATACTAACAATGCAGGTAGATGTCTATATGCCCACAAAGACGAACGACTACTTTGGTACCAGCGTCTTGGTCATGCCAACATGGATGCTATATCCAGGCTTTCTACCAAGAAGCTAGTGAGAGGATTGCCTGACATCACATTCAAAAAGGACACGGTATGTGCCGAATGTGAACTAAACAAGGCAACTAAATCCTCATTTCATTCTATCAACTCTGTAAGTACTACTAGACCCTTGCAACTACTTCATATGGATTTATTTGGTCCTAGTAGAATAGCTAGCCTTGGAGGCAAACTTTATGCATTTGTTATTGTTGATGATTTTTCGAGATTTACATGGGTTTTCTTTCTCGCTAATAAGAGCGATACTATTTCTGCTTTCAAAATTTTTGTAAAGAAAGTTCAAAACGAAAAAGGCTACATGATTACTCGAATCCGAAGTGATCATGGAGGCGAATTCGTAAATTATGATTTTGAAAGTTTTTGTAATGCAAATGGTTTTGATCATGAATTTTCTTGTCCTAGAACTCCTCAACAAAATGGTGTTGTGGAGCGGAAGAATAGGACTCTTGGCGATATGGCTAGAGTCATGTTGAATAAATTTTCTCTTCCGAAATATTTTTGGGCAGAGGCTGTAAGTACAGCATGCCACATTTTGAATAGGGTGCTTATTCGTCCCATTACGAAGAAAACACCCTATGAGCTTTGGTTTGGGAGAACCCCCAATGTCTCTTATTTTAAAGTTTTTGGCTGTAGATGTTTTATCCTTAACACCAAAGACAACTTAGGCAAATTTGATGCCAAAGCTGACGATGGTATCTTTCTTGGTTATGCAGCCAAGAGTAAGGGATATAGAGTTTTCAATAAACGCTCACTTATTGTGGAAGAGTCAACAAATGTGACTTTTGATGAAGACAATAGTGCAGCAAGTACTCTTGATGATGACGTTGAGCCATCAACTTCTACTCCAATGAATACTTCAACCGAAACTAATTCTCTGGAGGGTTTGCCTAAGAAATTCTCTTTCAAAACTTCTCATCCAGAAAATTTAGTTATAGGAGAAGTTTCACGTGGAGTAACTACTAGATCATCACTAAGAGACTCCGTTGCTAGCACTGCCTTCATTTCACAAGTAGAGCCTAAAAACATTTCTGAAGCTTTTAATGATGAATTTTGGATTTTTGCTATGCAAGAAGAACTCAACCAATTCGAGAGAAGCCAAGTATGGGAACTCGTTCCTAGACCGGTTAATCACTCAATAATTGGTACTAAATGGGTTTTTAGAAACAAAGTAAATGAAGATGGTTCAGTCACACGTAACAAAGCTCGTCTAGTAGCTCAAGGATACAACCAAGAGGAAGGTATCGACTATGATGAGACGTATGCTCCTGTTGCTAGACTAGAATCCATTCGGATGCTTTGTGCTTTTGCTAATTTTCAAAACTTTAAATTATTTCAAATGGATGTGAAAAGTGCTTTCCTGAATGGTTTTATTAAGGAGGAAGTTTATGTGAAACAACCCCCTGGCTTTGAAAATCACAAATTTCCCGACCACGTGTTCAAGCTGAAGAAAGCGCTTTATGGCCTTAAACAAGCCCCCAGAGCTTGGTATGAAAGGCTAAGCAGTTTCTTGCTTGAGAAAGGTTTTTCAAAAGGGAAAATTGACACTACACTGTTTATCAAATCTTTCAAAGACACCATTTTATTAATTCAGATTTATGTTGATGATATTATTTTTGGGTCTACTGATGAAACTCTTTGTCAAGAATTTGCCAAGTGTATGCAGACGGAATTTGAGATGAGCATGATGGGAGAGCTCAACTACTTTCTTGGTCTGCAAGTAAAACAACTGGCTAATGGAACTTTCATCTGTCAATCGAAGTATACCAAGGACATGCTGAAGAAGTTCGATCTTGACAACATCAAACCAATCAGCACTCCAATGGCTACTTCAACCAAACTCGAACCAGATGAGAGCGGCAAACCCGTTGATCAACGTAAGTATCGAGGTATGATAGGCAGCTTAATTTATTTAACTGCTAGTCGTCCCGATATCATGTTTAGTGTTTGCCTATGTGCTAGATATCAAGCAAATCCTAAGGAATCTCACATGACCGCGGTTAAGCGTATCTTTCGTTACCTTAAGGGTACGGTTACAGTGGGCCTATGGTATCCCAAGTCAACATCATTTGACCTCATCGGTTACTCTGATGCTGACTTTGCTGGATGCAAGGTCGACCGTAAAAGTACGAGCGGCACGTGTCATTTATTAGGAAAGGCTTTAGTCTCATGGTTTAGCAAGAAGCAGAACTCTGTTGCACTATCCACAACAGAAGCTGAATACATAGCAGCTGGGCATTGTTGTGCACAAATTCTGTGGATGAAGCAAACCCTTGAAGACTATAAGTTATCTTTCATGCATATTCCTATATTCTGTGACAATACTAGTGCAATCAATTTGACTAAGAACCCTGTCTGCCACTCACGCACTAAACACATTGAGATCAGACACCACTTTTTTCGTGATCATCAGCAAAATGGCACGATTAACTTAGAATTTATTGACACTGATCATCAGCTGGCAGATTTCTTTACTAAGCCACTATCCGAAGAGCGCTTCAATTTTCTTTGTCGTGAACTTGGAATTTTAGATGAAGCAGTTATAAATTGAAACTCACCTGCGTAAATATCGAGTATATTGTGATTCTTTTTCGAAGAATTTGGTATGGGTACAAGCCGAAAGGGTCCTTCTGACAACAAGGCGTAAAAGCCTAAGCGACACGGTGCACTAGTCCTCAGGACTATCGCTAGCTGGGATCCGGCCCCTGCAGCTAACCCATGACAAATTTGGACTATTGAACCACAGTATATGTCCTTATTTATTATATGGCTCGTTTTCGATTTAATATTGCCTAATTGAGAATTTCTAAAGTTCATTTTGTTTTCTGAGTACCTCTCTATCTATTTTTTACACTCTTTGTTGTCCTCAACTATCTTTTGTTTAACTCTTAAACTTTTTCTTCATGTTCTTTGCCTGTTTTCAGTTCTAGACTATTGATCCAGAACTCGGGCCGAACTCTGCCCCTATCAGAGTTCGGGCCGAGTTCGGTTCTTAGGTTCCAGGGTCGGGATCTGGCTCTGCCGTTGGATCAATTCTAATCCAATGGTCAATATTTCACCCGACCAAAGACAAAACCCTACTTTATGTCGGGATTCCATCTCTCTCCTTCACTACTACCACCTTTCTCACCTATACAAAATCTTTCCTTGAAACCCTAACCCTAGTTTTTGATCTAGAGTCCTCCAGTGCTTCTCAAAATCAAGAAAAAGGGGTTTCTTTCCATTCTCTTCCATTGTTTATTACTTGTTTGAGGTACCATTCTTTTTTTTTTAAATCTTTTAATGGCTCCTTGCTTGTTCAATCGTGGGAAGAGAATTCGAGTTGAGAGTATTTCCTCTTCGGATTCTCCTCCATCAATTGAACAAATCATTGAACAACTTCAACCATCCCATCCTTTGTTCAATCCACCTCGTCCTCTAAATCCTTCCACCTATGACAATAGACTTTTTGTCTCACTAGATGCATCAAACAACTGGTTTAGTGACTTTCGGAATCGTCAGGTATTCACAGGACATCCTATTAATTTTTCCATATTCTCTCAATATGATTCTTTATTCCATAATCTCTATCTTGATGAACTAGTTACCACAACTTCTGCTATCTATCGTCATGCCGTTCAAATGTTCTACTGTAACTTAACCTTTGATGACCTTCATATTTATTCACGAGTTGCAGGTATTAATATATCTTTTGATGACTTTGACTTAGCCGAATATCTTGATCTTCTAGAGCCCAATTCTTGGGAAAAGCTAGTTGACGCTCGCTCGTTCCGTTTTCCCGACAGAATTTCCCTTGAAAGCTTCAAGGACGATTTGTGTACTCCATACACACGTCCTCGCAAGCTCACGGCTAAATATCTCAACCCATATTTTTCTGACCTTCATTGGATTATTTCTAACACCATTCTACCCAAAACAAGTTTCCATGATGACATCACTTATCTTGAAATATCTGCTCTTTATCATCTTCATTTTGGCATTCCTTTCAATCTTCCACGTACCATGATGGACTGGATGATTCACTGTAGGAGGAAACCACGAGCTTTGGTTTATCCTCTGTATCTTCCTTTGATCTTTCGTGCTTTTCATATACCACTTGATGCTTGTCCGTTCATGCCTGCACCTACCTTTCTATCCAAGGCACGACTCCTTCAGCCTGTCGCTGCTTCTGAGTCATCTGAGCATTCTGCTGATGAGGCGCCTGATGCCCCTCCTCTTGGTCAGGATGCACCTCCTCCTCCTGCCACTCTTGAGTCTCTTCAGACTATGCTTCGCGATCGCTTTGCTATTGAGGATGATCGCTGGACGCAGCAGGATTACCGTACCACCTTGCAGATCAGTGCCCTTGGGAACTCTCTGCATGATATGCGGTATTCGCTTGCTCGTCATCCTGATCTGCATGTGCCTATTGAGCGGGATCCAGATCGCGCGGGTCATCGTATAGACGATCCGTGGGTCATGAGGTATATGGATCCTGATGATGCTTTTGTGGACCCTCGTCGCTCATTCCATGATCCTTCAGATGTTCCAGGACCTTCTCGTGCTCCATGATGGAGACTGGCTTGATATGCTGCTGCCACTGCTGATGGTCTTAGTTGCCTTTTGATTTTAGTTATTTTAGTTTGATTTATGTACTGGATTTATGTCTTCAAACCCTGATGATGTGCTGGTTGGTGGATAACATTTTATGCTATTTTTCGTAGTTCTACTTTATGTCAGTATTATACTATTTCTTCTCTGCTTGGTGTGGTTGGATTACTTTTCATTATCTATACTGCTATTCCCATGCTTTTCCTTATGCAGTCTATATATTGCTAACTGCCAAAAGGGGGAGAAATATTTATATTTGGTGTGCTTGTGTTTGTTTTTGGGAAAATATTTTTATCAGGCCACAGGTTCTATGCATTATTTACGGGGGAGAGCTATTGATTCTAGCTCGGCACCGTTCACTGATTACGGGGGAGCTATCTTATTCTAGCTCGGCATTGTTTATGGGGGAGCTGTGTTTTAACCAACTGTGTCCAGGTATGAATATTGAAATATACATTTATTATTTTGTCAATTATCAATATGGGGGAGATTGTTGACACAAAGTCACAGTCAACCAAATATTGACTACATTGACTAAATAATATCTGTATAAATTTAATACGACACACGACGTCTGCATTCAGTTCAGGACAGACAACAGCTCAGTTTTCGACTCTCAGTGTATTTTCGAGTCTGTACTTTTACATTTTATTGAGTCTAGAAAAATGTACTCTGAGTTATGCTGAGCTCTTGGAACTTAGTCTATAAGCCTACCCAAAATCCCAAGCTCCACCAAAAATTGCCCACAAGTCCCACTTAGGACCACTCTGTGCTCTGGAGACAGAGTTCGGGCCGAACTCTGCCTCCACACAGAGTTCGGGCCGAACTCTGTCCCCTAGAAATCAGGAACCCTAATTTTAGGGTTAGCTGGTTGCTAGCTGTCCAACGGCCAAATTTTTGAATTTTCCTACCCGAATTCTGGCCGAATTCTGCCTCTAAAAACACTATAAATAGGGCATGAATTCTCTCATTTCAATTCACTCAATCTTCTCTTCTCTTCTCTCCTACAAGCTCAATAAGCCATACCCTTCCCATCTACTAGCCACAAGTCTCCTAAGTCTCGAGTGCTCAGCATCTCTCAGTTAGGATTCTTGTGCAAGAGTCGAAAAAGTCGCTTGGACAATTCCAAGCAAATCGCCACTGCGATCCTCTGTTAGAAGTTGACGTGCTCTTCTGAAGAAAAGGCACGGGTTGTAAACTACTATTTCACAAATAGTGGATTTAATCCTGAGCTAGAGTTCTCAGGCCTGGACTAGTCCTCCACGAGGGAAACCAGGTTAAAATTGCTGTGTTTGCGTATGCTCTTCTGCTCTTCATTTATTTTCTGCACTTTACTCTGATTATTTATTGTTGGTGAAAGAGTTATTTTAATTGGCTATTTTTCTATATAAACTCTATTCACCCCCCCTCTAGAGTTGCCAAACTGTTCTTCAAAACCTTAGTCACCAAGTCATTTAGAGTCCATCTAAGTCCATTCTAGGTCAATTAGGTCAAGGTTTGACCTATAGTTGACTTTGGTCAACCTTGGTCAACACTAAAAGTCAAACTGGTCAAACTAGTCCAAGTTAGGTCAAACAATGTTAAACTAGTTAGGGTTAGTCAAACTAGTCATTCTAGGCTAGTTTAAGTCAAAACTAGGTTAAGCTAGTTCAAATTTGACCTAAGGTTGACCTTGGTCAACACTTAGTCAAATTGGGGTCAAACTAGCTAAGTCTTGGTTTACTAGTCAATTAGGGTTAGCCCTAATGGCCATAGGCTAATAGCTATAGCCCATAGGCTAGTGGCTTAGGTCAACTAGTTCTAGGTTTACCTATATAGATATATATATATATATACATACACTATATAATGTAAAACCTATATATATAGCCACTATATATAAATACCCATATACCCCACACATATATATATATATAACCATATATACACACTACAATATATATATAACATATATACATACATAATGTATATGTATAATATACCTAATATATATTATATACAATATATATATAGAGAGAGAAGTAATGAGAGTGTAGAGAGAGGGAATCTTAGAGAGAGAGTGAGGGAAAACTGGTCTGGGGGGGTTCCCTGTTCAGTCACTTAACAGTGACTGAACACTCCAAAGAAACACACACACAGCCCGTATACACATACCTATGTATATACACACATAACTACACACACACAACCAATTACTCTCAAAATTCACCCACACACACATACATATATACTACATATTTATATACTGAAAATACACTAATACATATGTAAAACATATCAAAAATAGGTTTGAAATTCATTTTACAAAAACTGGGAATAAAACAGGAAATGGGATTATTGGACAGTAAACCTAGATCTTAGGTTAAACCAAACACAACCTAAATCAAACTAAAATGGCCCAATGTTGGTTGGTAACTGTAGCCCCTAGGTTGATAAAAAAATGCACGTATATGTGCACGTATATGTGTCACGCCCCAGAACCAGAATACTGGAGAGCGGGGGCAGATACAGCCAGCTACGTATATTGAAATAGAATACATCTCAACTATACGGTCACGGCTGTCTAGATATGAGGGTTTACTACAAGCCAGCAGTCTCTTAAGGTCAAGCCTATTGTCTCAATCTCAAGCAATTAACAGAGTTACAAGATGTTAGAGCATCAAATATATATATATAAGGCGTCCCAAATATTACATATTGGATGATCATGAAGCTAGTCGTACAAAATGATAGGACTAGCAAGAGTTCAGTCATACATGATCAACCCTAGGATTTGTTAATCATGTTACAGCCCGTAGGCAGACAGTAAGTAAATGTGCATCGAGCTAACAGGTGCTCGTCGGCAAACGCCTCAAAAGAATAAATTTACATATGAGTGGGTGAAACAAAAAGGGAAGACCCACTCGTAGCCCGGGTTCCGTCTAGTGTTCACCATTGGGCTGGAAGCTTGGTAGATCCTCGGGAGCTGCTCCGAAATCTGGCCACACAAAACCAGTTGGGTCAAACCCCAGAAAGAGCAAGTGCCACAAAGGGGGCCACAAATAAGAACAAAAGCCAGCATATCAGAACATAAAGAATAAAAGAAGTACAAGTAGTAAAAGTACACAGAGCGATAAATGACTAGGGACGTGGAACCATTCCGGGAGCCAGGTTACAATCCTTAACCAAACAAGGACTGGGATTGTACCCCTTCGCCTGAATAGCTCACTGTCTCTACCCATTTATCGTTAGAGATAAGTAAAACAATCATGACCAAGAGTTCCAGGTACAGGGGCTAGACAAGACTTAGACAAGGCTGGACAACATCCATTTCACAACGGCCAAGCAAATACTACGGCTTACTACTTTAACTAACTAGGGTTATCACAAGCCTAATTACTAACAAGATGCAGGTGAGAAACTCCCAGTCCCAAGCCCTGCAGACCATCCAGTTATCCTTCCACGGGTTGAGAGTTATAGGTGGGTACATTGCCCGGGAGACAAATGTACCCTTAGGTGACTTAGAGGGTGCAACACATGACAGTGTGCTGGAAATGTGCTCTACTCGTCGGCAAGCTACAAGTCCATTAATGCCTCCAGATAACGAGACTGCCTGTGACCGGGAATTCTCCATGTTCTAATTTGGTCTACTCATTACCTAGTCCAATTTTAGTGTGAGTCCCTGGCCGTGGAACCCAGGGAGTCACCCCTTAGACATGATGCAAGACAAGACAAGTGATTTGCACAGAGCAACAGGTAGTACACCCACGGTGTCAAGACAAGTCAAGTCGAGTCACGAGTGCGCCACCACGGGCCACTATCAAGTGAAGCCAAGTCATACCAAGTCAAGTCAAGTTGAGTTATCAAGTCATGCCAAATCGGGAGTGCGCCACCACGGGCCACTATCAAGTCAAGCCGAGTTATCAAGTTACCGGTCCCAGTTATTAACAAGATATTCAACAGATAGGAGAAAACTAGCTGCAGGCCAAACCATGCCAAATCATAGAAAATAGTGTCAAGACGTGTCAGACCAAGTCAAGTTGTGCATGTGAGCAATCAAAATCCCAAAAGCTCCAATCATATCAAAAGAAAACCAAGTTATAAAGCAGGCACTAAGGCACTAGGGGTGTAGGTGAACTAGGGTGTGCCAGGGAACAAGCACACTAGAGTGCGCCTGGTGGCAGCACACTAGAGTGCGCCTGGTTGAGGGAGCACACTAGAGTGCGCCTGGATCCAAGTGCACTGGAGTGCACTGGAGTGCGCTTAAGCCGGAACCAACAAAGTACGCCTAGCCAGGGTGCGCTAGAGTGCGCCTGGGTCCAAGGGTCAAATGCGCCTAGGAAGAGGCACACTGGAGTGCGCCTAAGGAGACAGCACACCAGAGTGCGCCTAGGTCAAGGGAGCAGGCGCAATCGGGCCAGGCGCTAAACAGCGTGGCCCGCAAGGAGGCGTGCAGCGCTAATCAGCGCGCGGCCAGAAAAATAGGCACGCTGCGCTAAAAAGTGCACGACCCAAAACTAGGCGCGATCGGGCCTGGAAGGCGCAATCGGCCAGGAAGGCGCGCTGCGCTAAAGAGCGCACGGCCAAAAAAACTAGGCGCCATCGGGCCAGGAGGCCAGAAAGTAGGCGCAGTCCGACAAGTAGGCGCGCCTGGGGGTCGTCTTCCTCCTCTAGCCGAGGAGGAGAACCCATGGGTTCCAAAACTTTAGAACACCATAAGTCGGCCATCCAAGCTCCAAATCCGGACTTCCAAGGCTCTAACTAGGGTAAAATTCCACCCTCTACAACATGGAAACAATAAAACCAACCAAAACTCAAGTTTAATAGATCAAATCTAAAGAAATCCGAAAATGAACAAAGTCTAGATCTAGGGAAATCCAAGCTTCAAAACCCAAAATGCCAAGCTCTAACATTGGTCCTAGAGCTCTAATCTAACTAAATATCAAATAAAATGGGTCCTTATTAAATGGCAAGGTGCAACTTGCCTATGGTGGGGATGTTGGTGGTGGTAGGAGGAAGAAGAAGAAGAAGAAATAAATGGAAATTATGGGGAGAGAGAAAAAGTTGGTGGGATTTTAATGGGGGTTGTTGTGGTGTTCTTGAGGGTGCAAGATAGCTAAAGGTGTTCTCATTCCTACAAACCAAACCAAGTCATATTAAACCAAACCGAAAATCCGAATAAGAAAATACGAGAAATATCGAAATACCGCAGTTAGGCAAGATTTAAAATATATGCAAAATCAAAATACGGGCAAAATACGAAATACGGGAAATGAGGGTGACAACTCTACCTACCTTAAAAGAATTCCGTCCTCGGAATTTAATCAAGGAGCTAGAGATTGCCACGACAAGCTACACTAATCACAGGCAAGCTACACTAAGCAGTTCGATCATACAATCATGCAATGCAAGCAAGGAAGGGAAGGCGTAAGGCATAAGAAAGACATTATACCTCACGAGTCAAACAGATAGGGATATCGCGATCGGATGTCGTCCTCACGCTCCCACGTTGACTCACCTAGAGAGTGATGACCCCAAGCAACACGGACCAATTTAATAGTCTTGTTCTTGAGTATCTTTTCCCTCCGGTCCAAAATAGACACGGGCCTCTCCTCATACGAAAGGTTGGTACCAACAACCAATTCCGAATGATCTAGGATATGGCTCGGGTCCGGAATATACCGTCGTAACTGGGATACATGGAATACATCATGTACCTCACTTAACGACGGCGGAAGAGCGAGACGATAGGACACATCGCCTACTCGCTCCAGAATATCGAACGGCCCTATATACCTAGGACTAAGCTTTTCCCGTACGCCAAAACGAATGACGCCGCGGGTAGGCGAGATCCTAAGGAATACATGGTCGCCGACAGCAAATTCTAAGGGACGCCGATGAGCATCGGCCCAATGGCGCTGGCGATCCTGAGCAACTCGGAGGTGATCTCTGATTCTTCTGACCACTTCAACCGTCTGAGAAATCAGTTCTGGACCGAGCATCTGCCTCTCTCCGATATCGTCCCATGCTAACGGAGATCTGCATTTCCTGCCATACAGAGCCTCGAAGGGTGCCATCTGGATACTGGCCTAGAAACTATTGTTATACGAGAATTCCACCAAGTGCGGGTGATCCTCCCATGAACCACCAAAATCGAGGGTACACGATCTCAACATATCTTCGAGAGTTTGTATAGTACGCTCTGACTGCCCATCTGTCTGCGGATGATACGCTGAGCTGAACTTAAGACGAGTCCCCAAACTTTGATGAAGACTGCTCCAGAAGTGTGATGTGAATCTCGTATCCCTGTCTGATACTATGCTGACTGGCACTCCGTGAAGTCGGACGATCTGCCTGAGATACATCTCTGCTAGCTGCGCCGTCGACTGTCCAACTCTAAAGGGAAGAAAGTGTGCCACCTTGGTAAGCCTGTCTACAATGACCCAAATAGCATCTCTGCCTGCCGGAGATCTGGGTAACCCAGTCACGAAATCCATGGTTATGTGCTCCCATTTCCATTCTGGGATCGGTAAAGGTTGAAGAAGTCCAGCCGGCCTCTGATGTTCAGCCTTGACTTGTTGGCAAACCAAACATCGAGAGACATACCGGGCTATCTCCCTCTTCATACCATTCCACCAAAAGTGCTGACGAATATCTCTGTACATCTTCGTGTCGCCTGGGTGAATGGAATACTGCGAACTGTGAGCCTCTGCCATGACTTCCTGTCTGATATCTCCACTGGGTACACAAAGACGCGTGCCGTGTCGAAGTGTACCATCGTCATGAATACATAACTCTGGCCTTCTCCCTGCCTCGCACTCTGCTCTGAGCCGCTGAATCTTGGAATCTGCTAATTGTGCTGTCCGGATCCTCTCAACTATGGTGGACTGTATCTGTAGGCTGGCCATCAAGACCACATTGGAAGGGAGAATCACTTCAATTCCCATCTTCTGAAGATCTGCCAATAGCTCTGGTTGCGCTGTTAGAAGGTAGACTCCGGCTCTCCGGCTCAATGCATCTGCTACCACGTTGGCCTTCCCTGGGTGATACTGCAAGTCCACATCATAGTCCACAAGTAGCTCGAGCCATCTTCTCTGCCGCATATTAAGATCCTTCTGGGTGAAAACGTACTTCAGGCTCTTGTGATCAGTAAATATCTCCACTCTGTCTCCGTACAAGTAGTGCCTCCACAACTTAAGTACAAACACTACTGCTGCTAGCTCCAAGTCGTAGGTCGGGTAATTCTTCTCATGATCACGGAGTTGACGTGACGCATAAGCAATTACCTTCCCATGCTGCATCAAAACACATCCCAATCCTCTGCCTGAAGCGTCGCAATAAACTGTGAATCCTCCGGTCCCATCTGGAAGGGTGAGAATGGGAGCCGTTATCAAACCTCGCTTCAATTTCTCAAATGATTCCTGACATTCTGCTGTCCAAACGAACGGCACATCCTTGCGGATCAACTGGGTCATCGACGCTGAAATCCTTGCAAAATCAGAGACGAACCGCCGGTAGTAGCCGGCCAATCCAAGAAAGCTGCGAACTTCTGCCACTGAACTGGGTACTGGCCATGCCTCGATGGCCACAATCTTCTGGGGATCCACTTCCACTCCTCCTCGGGTAATGATGTGACCCAAGTATGAAATGCGATCGAGCCAGAACTCGCATTTACTGAACTTGGCGTACAACTGGTGCTCTCTGAGAATCTGAAGAACCACACGGAGATGTTGTTCATGCTCCGCCTCACTCTTGCTGTAGACCAGGATGTCATCAAAGAATACTATCACAAACTGATCCAAGTAAGGCATGAAAATACGGTTCATGAGATCCATGAACACTGCCGGCGCATTGGTCGCTCCAAAGGGCATAACTAGAAACTCCCAATGCCCGTACCTAGATCTGAACACCGTCTTCGGGATGTCCTGCTCTCTAACTCTGATCTGGTGGTATCCTGACCGCAAGTCTATCTTCGAGAAAACTGAAGCCCCTTTGAGTTGATCAAATAAGTCATCTATCCTTGGAAGAGGGTATCTGTTCTTGATTGTCACTGAGTTCAAGGTACGATAATCAACACATAGCCTGGACGTACCATCCTTCTTTTTCACAAGAAGCATCGGGGCACCCCAAGGCGATCCACTTGCACGAATGAATCCCTTGGTCCTGAGTTCTTCAATCATCTTGTACAAAATTTCCAACTCTGAAGGCGCCATTCTGTAGACTCGCTCTGATACTGGTGCTGTCCCGGGAATCAAGTCAATGGTGAACTCGATCTCCCGCTCTGGTGGCATCCCTGGAAGTTCCTCTGGGAAGACATCTGGAAACTCTTCAACTATCCGGGGCAACTGCACTGCTGCTACTGCCATCCGCAATACTGGAGGAGATGGCTCTACTGTGCCTCTGGAAAATGAAAACTCTGGCTCTCCGGGAATACTAAAGACAACTCTTCCAACATGGCAGTCTATCCTAGCATAATGGTTCCTCAACCAATCCATGCCTAGGACTACATCATAGTCTGCCATAGGGAATTCTATGAATCTAGCGGGGAACTCTCTACCGCTAACTACGATCCGACACGAGGAGAACACTCGATCTACTCCCACAAGACCATTACCAGTAAGTATATTGAGCCTTACTGATAATGACTCGGGCTCCAACCCTATCCGTGTCGCGAATCGTGCAGACATGAATGAATGCGATGCACCAGAATCAAATAATACAGATGCTGGAAAAGTGTTGACGAGAATAGTACCTGCCACTACCTCACCTGGTGCAACTTCTTCTTCCATGGTCATTATCATTGCCTGACCTCTAGCTGCGGGTCCCCTCTGCTGGAAACCCCTCTGTCGGTTCTGTGCCGGAGCCTGGGTGAATTGCTGCTGGTTCTGCTGCTGAAAGGCCTGGGCCTGAGGCAACAATGGCCTCGGGTACTGCTGTTGCTGCTGCTGCTGGACTGGAACTGGGGCTGGTCCCCTCACCGAAGAACTAGAAAGGTTGGACGATGATGGACCTCCCCTATTCGGGCAGGTCCCTATCTGGTGGTCTGCTCCTCCACAAGCCAGGCACAATCCTCGTGCCCTACGACACTCTGCCACTACATGGCCCGGCTTCCCGCAATGAGAACATCCCACCGCGGAAGACTGCTTCTGCTTCTGCTGCTGCGGGTACGTCGGGGTCGAATGCTGAACCGACGTCACTGAGGCCGCCCGCCTCGGAGTTCCAATGGTTATACCCCTAGCTGCCGGGGCTGGAGCTGAAGATTGGTGCATCTGGTTGTGGGACCGCTTCCTGCCTCCGGTCCTGTCCACAATTCTCCGGGAGGTATACTCATGCCTCCTTGCTGCTTTCAATACTGCATCGAACGTCTGGTGCTCGAACTGTTCCACAGCCAATAATATCTCCAAATGCAGTCCTTGCTGGAACCGCTGAGCCCTATCGAATTCGGTTGCCACCAAGGTGGGGGCGAACCTACTCAGCCTAGAGAACTCGGTCGCATAGCCATCGACCGTCCTGCCTCCTTGCTTCAAGTTGGTGAATCTGGTCTGCAGGTCGTATCGTGCCACCGCATCGAAGTACTTTGTCTGGAACCTCTCTCTGAACGTCGCCCAAGTGACTGGCGTTGCTAATCCCATGGCCTGAGCTGCCCACCAATCGTGAGCCAAGTCTAACAACTGTAGGCGTACCACCGCCACCTTCTCATTTTCAGGTGTCCTAGCTGCTTCCAGGACCACCTCGGTATCCTGAAGCCAAGCATCCGCGGCAATCGCATCTTCACTGCCGTCAAAGAAGGGAGGGTTCAAACGCTTGAAACTGTTGGCTGCCTGATTTCCTTGGGGACCTCCTCGGTTTAGTGCATCATGAACCTCCTGGTGCAAGGCGTCACCTCGACGATCTTGGGATGCAAGCAGTTCTCTGATAAGCCCTACCAAAGGCCCCTCATCCTGTCTAGCTGGTTGAACGGGCGGAGCTGCCTGAACTGGAGGTTCCGGGCCTCCGGAAGGCATAACTCGAGAGGCTACTCCAGAGTGCTGAGCTTGATCTTCCTGGCGCTGGAGTGCTTGTCGAGCTTCCTCTGGCTGGTTGGCAGGTCCGGGAGTAATGCCGCTGAAGAAGATGACATAGGGAACAATAAGGAAAGGTCCAGGACAGATCAATTATACAAGCAATATGATCAGGTCAAGAATCTCAGGGATTTGAAGATACGAGCAGAGATCAAGGGCGAATATTGATTGAGACATCTATTTGGTAAACCCTCATATTTCTTGAATGCCAAGACCTGCATGGGCCACCACTTAAACCGTGTCACGCCCCAGAACCAGAATACTGGAGAGCGGGGGCAGACACAGCCAGCTACGTATATTGAAATAGAATACATCTCAACTATACGGTCACGGCTGTCTAGATATGAGGGTTTACTACAAGCCAGCAGTCTCTTAAGGTCAAGCCTATTGTCTCAATCTCAAGCAATTAACAGAGTTACAAGATGTTAGAGCATCAAATATATATATATAAGGCGTCCCAAATATTACATATTGGATGATCATGAAGCTAGTCGTACAAAATGATAGGACTAGCAAGAGTTCAGTCATACATGATCAACCCTAGGATTTGTTAATCATGTTACAGCCCGTAGGCAGACAGTAAGTAAATGTGCATCGAGCTAACAGGTGCTCGTCGGCAAACGCCTCAAAAGAATAAATTTATATATGAGTGGGTGAAACAAAAAGGGAAGACCCACTCGTAGCCCGGGTTCCGTCTAGTGTTCACCATTGGGCTGGAAGCTTGGTAGATCCTCGGGAGCTGCTCCGAAATCTGGCCACACAAAACCAGCTGGGTCAAACCCCAGAAAGAGCAAGTGCCACAAAGGGGGCCACAAATAAGAACAAAAGCCAGCATAT
Source organism: Iris pallida (assembly GCA_029216955.1). Lineage (NCBI taxonomy): Eukaryota > Viridiplantae > Streptophyta > Magnoliopsida > Asparagales > Iridaceae > Iris > Iris pallida. The sequence goes on along the minus strand of JANAVB010033220.1, from coordinate 18,959,369 downwards.
CAGAACATAAAGAATAAAAGAAGTACAAGTAGTAAAAGTACACATAGCGATAAATGACTAGGGACGTGGAACCATTCCGGGAGCCAGGTTACAATCCTTAACCAAACAAGGACTGGGATTGTACCCCTTCGCCTGAATAGCTCACTGTCTCTACCCATTTATCGTTAGAGATAAGTAAAACAATCATGACCAAGAGTTCCAGGTACAGGGGCTAGACAAGACTTAGACAAGGCTGGACAACATCCATTTCACAACGGCCAAGCAAATACTACGGCTTACTACTTTAACTAACTAGGGTTATCACAAGCCTAATTACTAACAAGATGCAGGTGAGAAACTCCCAGTCCCAAGCCCTGCAGACCATCCAGTTATCCTTCCGCGGGTTGAGAGTTATAGGTGGGTACATTGCCCGGGAGACAAATGTACCCTTAGGTGACTTAGAGGGTACAACACATGACAGTGTGCTGGAAATGTGCTCTACTCGTCGGCAAGCTACAAGTCCATTAATGCCTCCAGATAACGAGACTGCCTGTGACCGGGAATTCTCCATGTTCTAATTTGGTCTACTCATTACCTAGTCCAATTTTAGTGTGAGTCCCTGGCCGTGGTACCCAGGGAGTCACCCCTTAGACATGATGCAAGACAAGACAAGTGATTTGCACAGAGCAACAGGTAGTACACCCACGGTGTCAAGACAAGTCAAGTCGAGTCACGAGTGCGCCACCACGGGCCACTATCAAGTGAAGCCAAGTCATACCAAGTCAAGTCAAGTTGAGTTATCAAGTCATGCCAAGTCGGGAGTGCGCCACCACGGGCCACTATCAAGTCAAGCCGAGTTATCAAGTTACCGGTCCCAGTTATTAACAAGATATTCAACAGATAGGAGAAAACTAGCTGCAGGCCAAACCATGCCAAATCATAGAAAATAGTGTCAAGACGTGTCAGACCAAGTCAAGTTGTGCATGTGAGCAATCAAAATCCCAAAAGCTCCAATCATATCAAAAGAAAACCAAGTTATAAAGCAGGCACTAAGGCACTAGGGGTATAGGTGAACTAGGGTGTGCCAGGGAACAAGCACACTAGAGTGCGCCTGGTGGCAGCACACTAGAGTGCGCCTGGTTGAGGGAGCACACTAGAGTGCGCCTGGATCCAAGTGCACTGGAGTGCACTGGAGTGCGCTTAAGCCGGAACCAACAAAGTGCGCCTAGCCAGGGTGCGCTAGAGTGCGCCTGGGTCCAAGGGTCAAATGCGCCTAGGAAGAGGCACACTGGAGTGCGCCTAAGGAGGCAGCACACCAGAGTGCGCCTAGGTCAAGGGAGCAGGCGCAATCGGGCCAGGCGCTAAACAGCGTGGCCCGCAAGGAGGCGCGCAGCGCTAATCAGCGCGCGGCCAGAAAAATAGGCGCGCTGCGCTAAAAAGTGCACGGCCCAAAACTAGGTGCGATCGGGCCTGGAAGGCGCAATCGGCCAGGAAGGCGCGCTGCGCTAAAGAGCGCGCGGCCAAAAAAACTAGGCGCCATCGGGCCAGGAGGCCAGAAAGTAGGCGCAGTCCGACAAGTAGGCGCGCCTGGGGGTCGTCTTCCTCCTCTAGCCGAGGAGGAGAACCCATGGGTTCCAAAACTTTAGAACACCATAAGTTGGCCATCCAAGCTCCAAATCCGGACTTCCAAGGCTCTAACTAGGGTAAAATTCCACCCTCTACAACATGGAAACAATAAAACCAACCAAAACTCAAGTTTAATAGATCAAATCTAAAGAAATCCGAAAATGAACAAAGTCTAGATCTAGGGAAATCCAAGCTTCAAAACCCAAAATGCCAAGCTCTAACATTGGTCCTAGAGCTCTAATCTAACTAAATATCAAATAAAATGGGTCCTTATTAAATGGCAAGGTGCAACTTGCCTATGGTGGGGATGTTGGTGGTGGTAGGAGGAAGAAGAAGAAGAAGAAATAAATGGAAATTATCGGGAGAGAGAAAAAGTTGGTGGGATTTTAATGGGGGTTGTTGTGGTGTTCTTGAGGGTGCAAGATAGCTAAAGGTGTTCTCATTCCTACAAACCAAACCAAGTCATATTAAACCAAACCGAAAATCCGAATAAGAAAATACGAGAAATATCGAAATACCGCAGTTAGGCAAGATTTAAAATATACGCAAAATCAAAATACGGGCAAAATACGAAATACGGGAAATGAGGGTGACAGCTAATACATTAGTTAAAGCACGCCATTGCACTATCCATGCCACGATTTCTAGTCATCTCGTACTTCAAAATTGCACCATGGCTAAAATCACCTACCGTAATAATTAACTAAATAATTATTTATAAATCCTAAAAATCACCATTTCATTTAAATAAATAAATAAAAAAAACATAATATCAGAATTCCGGGAAGAGGGGCTACTTGAATAAATTAAATAATAAAAATAAATTAAATATTTAATGAGTCTCAGATATGGTCCAATCGTCATATAGGCTAATGCCTCAGCGTCCGGGCGAAGCCGGTTTCATTTGCACTTAGCTGGGGCCCATTGACCAATACGGTCGTCGCCCAAAATCCAAAATATTAATATTTTTTGAAAACCATTTTAAAATCATTTTAAAAATATAATTAAATTTTATGGAAAATCCGGCAGCATTTCCTCTATTTTTGGTCAACCCAAAAACTGGCAAAGTGTGCCATAATTTTCCTGCAAATCCCAAACCAAGGAATCCCAAAATATATATATATAAATAACCACAATCATTCCCAATATTAATTCGGAGCGACCCGAAACAAATTCGGGAATCCGAAACTAACCCAAAAACATCACAGCACAATTCGGAAAAGCATCCGAAAAACCAAATTTTCCAGAAATCTATTTCCGAACGTTTCGGAAAACTCAAAGCCAACTAACAGAGGCTTTCCCAAAGATTTCTCAAAAAATCCCGAAAACAACGTTAACCCAAAAATCGAATTTCTCAAAGGAAATTCGTGGACCAACTCATCATTGACACGGGGAGGGACGAACTACTATGATTAACCAGGGATTACCCAAAACGACGGAATCCGAAGGGTTGCCTCGGACTCGGGACGCGCAAATCCACAGAACGAACTTGGAATCCCGCGAATAGCGCTGGACAGGGGCTGTCCAGAACAGCAGAGCACGGCTCGGGGTGCGCCGGGGAGAACAGCGCGCGGGGCACGGGGCTAGGGCGCGGCCGAAAAGGGCGCCGGGGAGCCGGGGCCGTGCTGAAAACGTGCGTAGGGAGCCGGGGCGCGCGGGTCGGCGCTGCTGGGGGCGGCCAGGGGTCGCGGGCGGCCGGGTCGGGGTCCGGCGCTGGAGGCGCGGATGGGGTCGGGGCCGACGGGCTCGGCGGCTGCGGTGGGGCGCCGGGGAGGCACGTCGGCGAGGGTGGTCCGGCGTCGGCGGAAAGCCGAGGACGCGGGCGCGGGCTCGGGGGTCGTGCTGAGTCGGCATATTTGTTCTGGAGGTGAGAGGGAGAGAGATGGTGTTGGAAGGAAACTTGGGAAAGGAGAGTACTGTGTTTACTTTGAGGTGGTGGTTCTAGCTCTTCTGTAGGAACTAGAGAGGGGGTAGTTGGTGCTCGTGGGGAGTGGTGGTAGTGGGTTTAATAGAGAGTGCTGTGGAGGAGAAATAGGGGAGGGTGTGGAGGAACGTGAGTTGCAGTAGAAATAGGGGCGCGTATGGGCCAGGTCATGGAGAAAAATAGGAATTAGTCCAAACTTCAATTTTTTTATAAAAGAATTAATATATAATAACTAGGATTTTTTTTAAATGGTCAGATTCAGAATCCAAAAGAGAGGGTTAGGATCGGGTCCGGGGTTTCGGGAATCTGATCCAGGGTTTCGGGTCAGGTCAGCAATCAAAAGCCGTTATTAATTTTGAAATTAATTTCCAAAGCTCATAAATAATAATAATAATAATAATAGTAATAATATTATAATACTAATAATAATAATAATAATATTTCATATTTTAAAACTGGGTTTCACAATCTTTCCTCCTTAGAAAATTTCGTCCTCGAAATTAAAGGCAGGGTTAGGGGGGTACCTTAAGTCTCAAACAAGTACGGGTACTGCTCCCGCATCTGGTCTTCTCGCTCCCAGGTTGACTCGCCTGGTGAGTTGTGCCGCCACATGACTCTGACTATCGGCATCACCGAGTTCCTCGTTCTCTTCTCGCCTCTGTCCAAAGTCGCCACTGGCTTCTCTGGCACTGTAAGGCTGGGTCCTATCTCCAGCTCCGAATGGTCCAAGATGTGGCTCGGGTCTGGGATGTAGCGTCTCAGCTGCGAAACGTGGAAGACGTTGTGGACGCCTTTGAGACTTGGGGTAGAGCCACCCGATACGCGACTTCTCCAATCCTGCTGAGTACTTCAAAAGGACCAATATACCTGGGGCTTAACTTTCCTGCTCTGCCGAAACGGATTGTTCCTCTGGTAGGAGAGATCTTCACAAATACACTGTCTCCTTCTTCAAACTCCAAAGGCCGTCGGCTGCTATCGGCCTAATGCTTCTGTCTGTCCTGGGAAATCCTGAGCTTGTCTCTGATCATTCTCACCTTCTCTGCTGCATCGGTCACCATCTCAGGTCCAAGCAATACTCGTTCTCCGACGTCGTCCCAAGCAAGTGGAATGCGGCAACGACGTCCATAGAGTGCCTCGAACGGTGTCATACCGATGCTAGCTTGGTAGCTGTTGTTGTAAGAGAACTCTACCAAGTGCAAATGGTCTTCCCAAGACCCTCCAAATTCCAAGACGCAGGATCTCAGCATGCCTTCTAGCGTCTGGATTGTTCTCTCTGATTGTCCGTCAGTCTGGGGATGGTAGGTGGTGCTGAACTTCAGTTGTGTTCCCAAACTGTCATACAAACTCTTCCAAAAGTGAGAGGTAAATCTAGTATCTCTGTCAGATACGATACTTACCGAAACTCCATGAATCCGGTAGATGTGCCGCATGTACAGTGCTGCCAACTTCTCGGTGGATAAACCAACCTTGAAGGGGATAAAGTGAGCTGACTTCGTTAGTCGGTCCACGATTACCCAAATGGCATCCTTCCCTTCTTGGGATCGAGGCAGTCCCGATACGAAATCCATTGTTATGTGCTCCCATTTCCACTCCAGAATGTCGAGCGGCTGCAATAATCCTGCTGGTCTCTGTCTGCTAGCTTTCACATGCTGACAAATTAAATATCTAGCCACATACCTGGATACGTCCTTCTTCATTCCGTACCACCACACTATTTTACGCATATCCCAGTACATTTTGTTGGCTCCATGATGTATGGAATACTGTGACTGGTGCGCTTCTTGCATCATCTCGTTCCTCAGTTCGCCAGTTGGTACGCAAAGCCTCGTACCATTCTTCAGTGCTCCGTCGCTGGCGATTGAGAATCCTTCAAGTGTTCCTGCCAGCACCTGATCTCTGAGTTTGCAGAGCGTCTCGTCTTGGAATTGTGCCTCCTTGACTCTGTCCATCAGACTTGAACGCACTTGCAACTGCATCATTGTTGACTCAGCTCCTGGTATAATGGCTTCTCTTTCCAGTTTCTTCATCTCTTCTTCAGGCAGTACAATCTCCAATCCAAGCTTCTCCATGTCCTCCAGCAAATGACGCTCCTTGGTCAAGAACATTGCCATCGGGTATCGACAAAGTGCATCTGCAACAATATTAGCCTTACCCGGATGATACTGCAGGTTGATGTCAAAATCCTTCATCAGCTCCAGCCATCGTCTCTGTCTCATGTTCAGCTCCTTCTGAGTGAAAACATATTTCAAACTTTTGTGGTCTGTAAATATTTCCACTCTCTCTCCATAAAGGTAGTGCTTCCATAGCTTCAATGCAAATATCACTGCTGCAAGCTCCAAATCATGTGTGGGATAGTTCTTCTTATGAGTCCGTAATTGCCTAGATGCGTAAGCAATTACTTTCCCATATTGTTGAAGAATGCAGCCCAATCCCTTACCGGAAGCATCACTATAGATTGAGAAACCGCCGGTACCTGCGGGTAGCGCAAGTATCGGCGCCGTTGTAAGCCTCTTCTTCAGTTCCTCAAAAGCTGACTGGCAAGCTTCAGACCAAATGAATTCCTCGTTCTTCCTGGTAAGCTTCATCATTGGTTCAGCAATCTTGGAGAAATCCTTCACGAACTTCCGGTAGTAGCCAGCCAAACCCAAAAAGCTTCTGATTTCTGCAACCGAGCTTGGTGCAGTCCACTTCTCAATAGCAGCTATCTTCTTTGGATCCACCGAAATTCCTTTTCCTGTGACAACATGGCCCAAAAATTCCATTTGTCTAAAAAGAATTCGTATTTGGATAGCTTACCATAGAGCTTCTCCTTCCTCAAGGTACTCAGCACTTTTCTCAGGTGCTCTTCATGCTCTTCCTCAGTCTTCGAGTAGATCAGTATGTCATCGATGAAGACAACAACAAACTGATCTAGGTATTCATAGAAAACCTTGTTCATGAGGTTCATGAATACCGCAGGAGCATTTGTCAGTCCAAACGACATGACCAAGAATTCAAATTGCCCATACTTGGTGTTGAACGCCGTCTTGGGAATATCCTCCTTCCTGACCCTGATTTGATGGTAACCTGATCTGAGATCTATCTTCGAAAATACCTTGGCTCCACTCAGTTGATCAAACAGGTCGTCGATCCGGGGCAGAGGGTACTTGTTCTTGATGGTGATGTTGTTCAGCGCCCGGTAGTCAATGCACATCCGCACGGTTCCATCCTTCTTGGGCACGAACAAAACTGGTGCTCCCCAGGGTGAAGCCCCGTCTCTGATAAATCCTTGTGCCTTCAGTTCGTCGATCTGATCCTTCATCTCCTTTGCCTCCTTAGGGTTGACTCTGTAGCATCCCCAAAAAATAGGGGAAGAGCCGGGTACTAGATCGATGGTGAATTCCATACCTCGATCTAGCGGCAATCCTGGAAGACTATCTAGAAAGACATCCATGAATTCTGCTATGATAGGGTGAGGAGGCCCGGGTTCTTCGGTGATTGAGGAGTAGGTAACACTCTTCATGTCTTCCGGAGCTCGAGAGATTTCAAACTCCGGTTCTCCTGGTGGGCTGAAGATTACACATCCTCGGTGACAATCTATCAGCGTATGCTGCTAACTTAACCAGTCCATCCCTAGGACTACATCATAGTTGGGCAGGGGCATCACAAGTAAGGGTGTTAAAAATTGATGGCCTGAGATAGTGATAGGACAGTTACAAGTCTCAGTGATGGGTATGGGTCCACCACTGGTCATAACTCTACTAATCACCTTGCTAAGTCCCGTATCTAGGTGGTGTGCAGAAATAAACTCTGATGATATAAAACTATGTGATGCACCCGAATCAAATAATGCTAGAGAAGGATGTGAAAACACATAAATAGAACCTGTGATGACATCAGCGGTGGGTTTCTGCTCTGGTTCCTGCTCATCAGCTGCTAGGGCAAAAGCTCGCCCGGTCTTCTGCTGGTGTTGTCCGAACCGTTGTTGCTGAGTGGGTAGGGGAGCCCTTTGCTGAGTTGCTCCGGTCCGGTGGACTGATGAGGGGCAGTCCTTCACTTGGTGGGTGGCAGACCCACAGACTAGGCAGTGTCCTAGCCTCTTACTGCATATGTTCGACTGGTGTCCTGGCCTCTTGCAATAATCACAGACAGAGATCTGCCTCTGAAGCGATTTGTCATTAGTTCTTGCCTGATGGTGCTGCTGCTGGTAGTACGAAGGCCTGTTGTTGTTGTTGTTGGGCCTCTTCTGGTTACCCTAGAAGTTGCTAGTTCCAGGATACTCCCTCTTTGAACGAGAAGGCTGGCTCTTCTCCACGTCCTGAGCTCGTATCAGGATCCTCTCATATGTCTTGGCGCTACCTGCGATCACAGGGGTGTGAATCTCTTCTCTTAGTCCATACCTGAATCTCTCAGCACGGTCCTTGGGGTCAGCAACTAAGTTCTGGGCAAAGCGGCTAAGTCGGCCGAACTCTGTCGCATATTCTTCGACCGTCATGTTCCCTTGCTTCAGGTCCTGGAACTGTCTTTCTATTTCCCGCATCTCCGATGTTGGGAAGAACTTCCTGCGGAACAGCCTCTTGAAGGTGTCCCAGTCGAGCTGCTTGTCCTGGAGTCGGGGTTTATTCCGATACCAGGTGCTCGCCACATCTTGTAGCTGGAGTTCTACCGCTTCGGTCTTGAGGTCCTCTGGGAGTCGAGCGACGCTCAAGAGACGCTCCATGCTGTCTAGCCATTCATCGGTATAGATGATACCCTCGGTTCCTTTGAAAGGTCGAGGGCCTTGCTTCTTAAAGCTCTCTATATCTCCGACCTTCATGTAATAATATGCCTCTAATCAAAAGAATGGCCTTAATGATATAAAACTTAACTCCTGAATTATGCTTACCTTGGCAGGTCGTGGCTCCGATGAAGTGGTTCCTCCTCTCTCGAGGATAGCCATAGCCACATTGTGGGGATTCTCCATGCCTTCTCTCATAATCGCGGTCTGCTCGCGATGGGCTTCAGCTTGGGCTGCAGTCTGTTCTCGATGAGCTTCTGCTTGAGCTCTCTGTGCTTCAAGCACTCCTCGTAGCATGCCTACTAGATCAGTGGGATCCACGGGCACTGGTGGGGCAGCTGGTGCGGGCACTACCGCAGGGGTCTGCGGCTCAGCCTGGGGATGTGCCGGTTCTGCCATTTGTGCTGTAGTAGCGTAAACGGGTCGGGGTGCTGGTGCAGCATGGGGACGGTCAGTCAGCTGCAAGGGAGGTGGGTCCCGGCGTGCTTGAAGAGATAGGGTGTGATCAGTAGATGACACCTCATCATCAGCAGGGCCGGAACGGGTAGTCTTCCCTTTGGCCATAATCTAGAAGGTTTAGGGTACAAACATAAGCAAGGTATCCTACCAGTCTATAATCAAACAAAAATATTTATTTATATATAATTTGGACCTATGTTGTGACAAATCAATGTTCTAGTGTTCTAATTGTTTCTAGGTATGTTTTCCTAAGTTGTTGTATGGACTTGCATGGGCTACCACTAAAAACATGTCACGACCCGATCCTAAATAATTGGGTCGAACCGGATCATGCCCAGCCTGCATCGTTGTTGAGACGGCGGCAGTAAGCTGTTCCATTAGCAGGTAACCACAACAACATCTATATTTGTCACAACTCATTATTCGGAAAATAAAACTTTATTAAGCATTTGAAATAAATACAACTGGAATTTAAAAGTACTAAAATAAATACTGAATTCAAATAAACAGAATTTCAAATTAAACAACAAAACTGGAAAAGAAAATCTATCTAAGCATTCGGCTCATCGGCCTCAGTCCCTGCGTCCTCCAAAGGGGACTCTGGCAGCACTACTGGGTACAGAACCGGGTCGTAATAGCTGCTGTATAACAGCTCAGCATCCTCATGGTCCCCTAAAAATGTATCTCCAGTCAGGAGGGAGCAAAGTACAATTCATGCTAATTTGAACAGTTAAAATAATAATAGAATCATGCACTTTTAAACAATTTAGAAATGAACAGTTTTCTAGCAGTAAAACAGTGTGATTTTGAATAGGCTGAATATGACCGGCTTGGGTTGTACAGTAGTATCCTATTGATACGATATGGCTTATCCCCGTGTGAGAGAGGGGTAAGCTAATACAGTTCTAAGTTAACAGTTGGATGTGGTCATAAACATTACTCTATTCCTCCAGTACCCAACAGTCAATCAGTCAGTGCTCTCAGAGAGAGTTTCGTGTTGCATCGTGGTTTAAACTTGCAGTAAAGCGATTATTAAAATAACTGTAAACTAACACAAAATGTACTTGCCTCAAAATGGACTGGACTGGAAAGGTTGAAGACTTCAAGATGGGATTTAGACTCGTCCTCGAAATACAACATTCGAGAAGTTGATTCAGATCCAGGGTTACCAAGCTAACTACGCTAGTTGAAATCTCTAATTGTGTCCTAATCAATTTTAAATCTTTATTAATAAACACGAACCAAGACGCGATTATCAGTGCGTTATAATTACTAACGAGGGAAAGATCATTTAAACTTGTATTTTGAAAAATCTCGTAGTTACCAAATTAATTTGATTAAAACTTTGTATTTCGTAATTATACATATAAAACTAAATTTCTTATTTTAATGGAAAAACATGATCGTTGTTAAATATTAAAACTTGTAAATTTTAATGTGAGAAAACTTTATTAATTTTCTATATGAAAATAATTATCTATTTGATTACGCATACGCTAAAATAACTCGCAAAACCAAAAAACAACAGAAAACCTACGCTACCAAATTACAGGTCACAGAGCCAAAAGACCAGCTGGGCTTATGCCCATTACAATTTATTTACATAAATTGAAATAAGACGAAACAGTTGCTAGTTCTAAAATCTTCCTACAATTTAATTATGAATAAATTAAATAATACAAATAAATTAAATATTTAATGAGTCTCAGATATGGTCCAATCGTCATATAGGCTAATGCCTCAACGTCCGGACGAAGCCGGTTTCGTTTGCACTTAGCCGGGGCCCATTGACCAATACGGTCGTCGCCCAAAATCCAAAATATTAATATTTTTCAAAAACCATTTTAAAATCATTTTAAAATATAATTAAATTTTATGGAAAATCTGGCAGTATTTTCTCTATTTTTGGTCAACCCAAAAACTGGGAAAGTGTGCCATAATTTTCCTGCAAATCCCAAACCGGGGAATCCCAAAATATATATATAAAAATAACCACAATCATTCCCAATATTAATTCGGAACGACCCGAAACGAATTCGGGAATCCGAAACCAACCCAAAAACATCACAGCACAATTCGGAAAAGCATCCAAAAAACCAAATTATCCAGAAATCCATTTTCGAACGTTTCAGAAAACTCAAAGCCAACTAACAGAGGCTTTCCCAAAGATTTCTCGGAAAATCCCGGAAACAACGTTAACCCAAAAATCGAATTTCCCAAAGGAAATTCGTGGACCAACTCATCATTGACACGGGGAGGGACGAACTACTATGATTAACTAGGGATTACCCAAAACGACAGAATCCGAAGGGTTGCCTTGGACTCGGGACGCGCGAATCCACAGAACGAACTTGGAATCCCGTAAACAGCGCTAGATAGGGGCTGTCCAGAACAGCAGAGCACGGCTCGGGGTCCGCCGGGGAGAACAGCGCACGGGGCACGGGGCTAGGGCCCGGCCGGGAAGGGCGCCGGGGAGCCAGGGCCACGCTGGAAATGCGCACAGGGAGCCGGGGCGCGCGGGTCGGCGCTGCTGGGGGCGGCCGGGGGTTGCGGGCGGCCGGGTCGGGGTCCGGCGCTGGAGGCGCGGATGGGGTCGGGGCCGACGTGCTCGGCGGCTGCGGTGGGGCGCCAGGGAGGCGCGGATGGGGTCGGAGCCGACGTGCTCGGCGGCTGCGGTGGGGCGCCAGGGAGGCACGTCGGCGAGGGTGGTCCGGCGTCGGCGGAAAGCCGAGGACGCGGGCGCGGGCTCGGGGGTCGTGCTGGGTCGGCGGATTTGTTCTGGAGGTGAGAGGGAGAGAGATGGTGTTGGGAGGAAACTTGGGAAAGGAGAGTGTTGTGTTTACTTTGAGGTGGTGGTGTTAGCTCTTCTATAGGAACTAGAGAGGGGGTAGTTGGTGCTCGTGGGGAGTGGTGGTAGTGGGTTTAATAGAGAGTGCTGTGGAGGAAAAATAGGGGAGGGTGTGGAGGAACGTGAGTTGCAGGAGAAATAGGGGCGCGTATGGGCCAGGTCATGGAGAAAAATAGGAATTAGTCCAAACTTCAATTTTTTTTATAAAAGAATTAATATATAATAACTAGGATTTTTTTTTTAAAAGGTCAGATTCAGAATCCAAAAGAGAGGGTTAGGATTGGGTCCGGGGTTTCCGGAATCTGATCCGGGGTTTCGGGTCAGGTCAGTAATCAAAAGCCGTTATTTATTTTGAAATTAATTTCCAAAGCTCATAAATAATAATAATAATAGTAATAATATTATAATACTAATAATAATAATAATAATATTTCACATTTCAAAACTGGGTTTCACACGTTTACATGTCGAAGTAGTATTTCAACTCACTAGATAGGTACAATATCTGGTTCTACATTATATATTACTGGCTACAGGTCTTCTCTATTTTTAGTACTCACTTGCCTTGTTCCCCATGCTCAGTTTCTGTCATGATTCTATACTTGTCTTTTCGTCGTGTATTTCATTATTATTTACAGATTTATGGATTTTGTCATTTATTGAATCTGTTGTGAGATTGTACTCGTTCCATTCCTGACTAGAAACCAATATTTTTTAGGTTAGCCGTGATCACTCTTAGCATTGGGAAGGCTTAGGTATGCTGAGGTCAACCTAGATAGTTGAATTAGCTGTCTTTTCTATTTTTGAGACATTGTATATTCTAGCCAATGTGAAGTTGTGAAACCTTGTAAATTGTAAACTTGATTTAATAATGTGAATGAGCAATAAATGTATATTTTGTGATTTTAAGCATATTGGTCGTGACAACGTTCTACCGTCGACTCTACGGCGTAGGCTGGCTTGGACACGTCTCGTATCCGAAAAGCAGGTGCGGGTCGTGACAAAAGCCGTTCTCACAATCACAGAAGAAGGAGTTGATGTTGAGATCGTCCAAGCCGAGATGAACCACTCTAATGAGGAACTCGCAGAGGAATGGTGAAATCGCTGCCGATCGGAGCCATGCTTTCATCGAGGGTCCTGCGGAAGAGAAAGGGTCGCCGATCTGTAGAAGACTGCTCCGCCTCTAGTCGCCGGAGAGAAACTTGACCGTCGTTGCCATCTGGTGTGCTGTCGTAGTCACCCCAAAATAAAACCTATACTCTTAGAAATGTAGCAGTGTGAGTAAGGATCGTTTCCAGAGAGAGTAATTAGTTTAGATTTGTGCTATGTGAATAATGAAAGGGGGATGAATAAAATGAAAGTCAATAAAAAAGGGCAAGTAGAATATGAAAATAAATCAAAATAATAAATATTGGTCTAAGTCTACATCTACCATCGAAATCTTGAAACTGATCATAGATGCAAATATATATTGATATGTATAATGAATATTCATCGTTGGAATTATTTTCTTATCTCCTTTAGCCACAGTTAATTAGAAACAAGCGACCTAATTAACCTTAACTACTAAACAACCCCAGACAAGCGCTAAAGGTTTAATCTAGTAGCGTATTAAACTCAATGAGATCGATGAAATAAAACAACACAAGCACAAGCGGTTGCATTTAATTTAGTCGAATGGTTTTTTCCTAAGATTTAATAATACAAAGCAGTAATTTATTAAATCTTGGTTGCTTCACAAATTAGAGGGATCGAACAATTCCGGATTCGATATCTAATTTAGCATTAGATTATCAAGAGTAATAAACTAGTATGCATCCTAGTAATTAAATAAGATAATCATAAAATAAGAATAAGAAAACATTTGATACTCAAAGTACAAATCAAACATATAAACGTAAATTAGATCTCACAAGTTTTTATTGATTCCGAGGCTTCCGTTTCCTTCGACCAACAAGACTTTTAGCCGCACATGTTCTTCAAAACTTCAAAAGAAAAGTTGGAGAAAGAGAAGAAGAGTTGTGTTGTGTGTTGTGTTCTCTTGATTTCTATCCCCTTTTATACACCATAATTTAGTTGTTTCAAGCCCATAATATCTCTCCACATATCCTCTATAAGTTACAATTTCTCAAACCAAAAAAACTAAGTCATAGAACAAGTAGGGAAATGGTTATTTTGGTTCCTATTTTTGTTCATAGCATCTTTGACCCAACTTCAAGTCTGATTTCGTCCATGATACAGCTTGATTTGCAAAAACCACAAAATAGAAAAGTTGTATCCCTGTGTCTTAGCTTTCCAAATCTTTTTGAATCACCTCAATTGCTTTTCGGAGGAGAAAGTTATGCTCATTTTGGTAAAAGGTGTCAAAACTGTCCAGAATTATAATTTAGGCCCATTTTGCACATAGTATCTCCAACTACAACCTAAATCAAAATAGAAATATAATGAGTACCTTTAGTCATAAAATGAGCATAAATCGTGAACATTAAGTAATAAAAATATAACATTTTATGTTTTTATCAAATATCCCCACACTTAACTTTTGTTCGTCCTCGGACAAAACTCTTATTTATTTATTTATTTTTAAAACGAAAATCAAGATTGTAATGTCATAAATAAAGAATAACCATGCTCTTCAAAACCCATAACATATCATGAAAATATATTCTTAAACAACTTCTAATTACTTAGTAAGTAATTTTATTTGAAGATAGAGTAAACTAAATTGGTAGACCCTCACGGGAATAAACACTCAACTCTCATATATTTGAAGGGTATGTGTTTCGCTCAAATTCATTCCAAAAAGAAATGATCTATCATAAGCTTGCATATCTTCTCATTCTCCACCACTTGGATCACATGCATAACACAAATCATAAGGACTTTTTATGGGTTGTAGCGGGGCTTAGGATTAAGTTGGAATATATTTTGGGAGTGTAGCTCAAAAGTCATCAAAACTAGTGGAGCAAAAATGATTTAACTCAAGCTCGAATATATAAAATATGTAAAACCAATCTCTCCATTCAAAGCATTCAACATATCCCTTTATTTAAAATTTTGGAAGGAATCATGAAGATGGATATCAAAAGTTATTTCCTCCATCACTTCTTTTCTTTTTTACTTCTTCTTCATTCATTTTTTTTTCATTTTTTTTTCTCAGTTCTCTTTTCTTTTTCTTTTTCTCTTTTTTTTCTCAATCATGATGGGACACAAGAATTTAAGAATGAAAATATGTAGCCAAACTAGAAGTTAAATACCCCCACACTTATTTTATATACACCCATACATATCATAATGCTCCACTAGTTTTCTGGCCTGGGTAAGAATTTTTTTTCAGGTTAAAGCTTGTAATATGGGTTCACAAAAATAGAAGCAATAAGGCTCAAAGGGGTTCAACCAAAGAAAAAATAATTTCAGGGTAGACTATTTGGCTTATGTAGCGTATAACAAAGATGACCTTAATCATATTCATGTATGCATGTGCCGATGTGACCTCGAAGAGAATCTAAGCAAGTTCTAGAGAAATAAGTCCATGGAAGAATATCTCTCATCAAAGAAAATAGTGAGACTGATGACTCAGTCTAAAGGCTCAAAATCTCACCGGCTTTTGTCTACCAAATTTAGTCACAACCATCCTCAAGGAAAATAACTATACTAATTAATTCTATAAGTTGAAAAGATTACTCATTCAATCATGTTATGAATTTTATTAAACTTAGTTAACTCTTGTTCGTGACATACACAACAAAACTTACTGAAAACCATAAGAACAAATGTCCATTTTTTTAGAAAATAAATTAAGAACAAAAAAAATATTCTAAAATTTATTTTTAAATTCATTTATTTTAAAAAAATAACCAAACATAAATATCCTCACCTACAATTAAAACTGACATTGTCACCAATGAAAGTCTAAATGCAAAGAAAAGACAAAAATGAACAAAATAAAAAAAATGCAAGAATATGAAAAACTTCCCTTGGGTTGCCTCCCAAGCAGTGCCTTTGTTTAATACGTCGTTGGCTCGACTCTATGCACACTTGAGACAACTACGCAAAGATTTTACATCTTGAATAGAGACCTACAAAATAGAGGGTAAAAACATCTTATTAAAAATTGATAATGAAATATAAGGAATGTTACCCGATTGTTGTCTTTTTATAAAAGCATTCAATCCTACAACAGTTTTGTGCATATTATTACTCAAGACTAACTCCTCATTTTCTTTCGTGAGATGCTCACTAATGGCAATATCTAATCCATCTTTACCATTAAGTTCAAAAACTTCTTCTGTATTTGGTACTACGTCATCATTAGGAATATTCGTGTCTACAGCGCAATTTTTTTCTTCTTCATGTTTTGACGACGTTGGTGCTTCTTCTGCTAGAATGTCCACCTCTTTATCATTTCTCAAAATGATTATACTTGTATTGTCTTTTGGATTTATTATTTGAGATGATAATTTTTTCGAACTTTGTGCCGCCAGCTTTTTAATTGTTGTAGCCATTTGGCTCATTTGATTGTTCAGACTTTGGATGCTGGCCTTTGTCTCCTGTTGAAATTGTAAGGTAGTAGTGGCAATAGACTTAACAATATCTTCTAGAGACATACCAGAATTAGAAGTTTAGTTCGATTGTTGTTCATGGAGATATGGTTGCTGGTACTGCTGGTAACTTGGAAAATTTTGAGTTACATTGGGCTCGTCTTCAAGTATTGGACACATATCAGTTGGATGCCCTACTATTGAACAAATCTCACAAGCCATTGTTGTTTGCATGTTGCCACCTACAACCATTTGTTGAACAAGAGAAGTTAAACTAGCAATTTGTTGTTGAAGAGAAGAATAATTTACCTCATTAGCGTGCCTAGATGGAAGATCCAGCCAAGTGCCAAATTGTTGAGAATTGGTCATCATGTCCTGTTAATTTTTTTTGGCTAATAGAAAAAAATTATTTTATTACAAGAATGAAATAAAGATCACAAAAGCATAAAAATTCACTAAAATTACTCCTCGACAATGGCGGCAAAATTTGGTGTGCTATCGTAGGCACCAAAAAATAAAACCTATACTCTTAGAAATGTATCAGTGTGAGTAAGGATCGTTTCCACGGAGAGTAACTAGTTTATATTTATGCTATGTGAATAATGAAAGGGGGGATGAATAAAATAAAAGTCAATAAAAATAGCAAGTAGAATATGAAAATAAATCAAAATAACAAATGTTGGTCTAAGTCTACATCTACCATCGAAATCTTGAAACTGATCATAGATGCAAATATATATTGATATGTATAATGAATATTCATCGTTGGAATTATTTTTCTATCTCCTTTAGCCACAGTTAATTAGAAACAAGCGACCTAATTAACCTTAACTACTAAACAACCCCAGACAAGCGCTAAAGGTTTAATCTAGTAGCGTATTAAACTCAATGAGATCGATGAAACAAAACAACATAAGCACAAGCGGTTGCATTTAATTTAGTCGAATGGTTTCTTCCTAAGATTTAATAATACAAAGTAGTAATTTATTAAATCTTGGTTGCTTCAAAAATTAGAGGGATCGAACAATTCCGGATTCGATATCTAATTTAGCAGTAGATTATCATGAGTAATAAACTAGTATGCATCCTAGTAATTAAACAAGATAATCATAAAATATGCATAAGAAAACATTTGATAATCAAAGTACAAATCAAACATATAAACACAAATTAGATCTCACAAGTTTTTATTGATTCCGAGGCTTCCGTTTTCTTCGACCAACAAGACTTTTAGCCGCACATGTTCTTCAAAACTTCAAAAGAAAAGTTGGAGAAAGAGAAGAAGAGTTATGTTGTGTGTTGTGTTCTCTTGATTTCTACCCCATTTTATACACCATAATTTAGTTGTTTCAAGCCCACAATATCTCCCCACATATCCTCTATAAGTTACAACTTCTCAAACCAAAAAATAAGTCATAGAACAAGTAGGGAAATGGTTATTTTGGTTCCTATTTTTGTTCACAGCATCTTTGACCCAACTTCAAGTCTGATTTCGTCCATGATTCAGCTTGATTTGCGAAAAACACAAAATAGAAAAGTTGTAGCCCTGTGTCTTAGCTTTCCGATTCTTTTTGAATCACCTAAATTGCTTTTCGAAGGAGAAAGTTATGCTCATTTTGGTAAAAGGTGTCAAAACTGTCCAAAATTGTAATTTAGGTCCATTTTGCACATAGTGTCTCTAACTGCAACCTAAATCAAAATAAAAATATAATGAGTACCTTTAGTCATAAAATGAGCATAAATGGTGAACATTAAGTGATAAAAATATAACATTTTATGTTCTTATCACCATCACCATCAGTCGCCGGTGAGAAAGTTAGGGTTAGGTCTCGGCGGGAGAAAGGGAATGAAGCTGATGAGCTTTCGATTTGAGGAGGAAAGGAAAAAATGAGTTGGAAAATATGAGTCCTCTCTCTCTCCCTCTGGTCAAATAAGTAAAGGATGGCAATTAATCATTTATGCCCCTCCACTCCGTGGCATTTAGTCACTTAAATCCTGGCCCTATTCACTATTTACAAGATCAAATAGAAAACAGTTAGAAAGTGGTTAGGAGGATTTGAAAAATGGGGACCACTCCAATTCCTTGTAACAAACTAAAAATTTCTTCCAAAGTCATAAATTTGAATTTCCCTCCAAAATAGTTATGAAATTTATTATTTGAGATTCAAAATAAACAAGAAAATCATTAATCAAAATAGATCTAGATTTTGAAAATATTGAAAAAATGGAGTGACATATCGTTCGATATTGGACTGTTAGAAACACACTGCAGCAGAATGGGTTAGCAGAGAGGATGAACCGAACCTTGCTTGAGAAAGCAAGATGTATGCTATCCAATGCCGGTTTAGGTAAGGAATAGTGGGCGGATGCTATACACATGGCGCGATACTTAGTTAATAGATCACCAACTCCGTCTATAGATTATAAGACTACATATGAGGTGATGACTAGCAAACCAGCAGATTACAACACTTTGCACGTATTTGGATTCAAAGCTTACTATCATGTCAATGAGGGTAAGTTGGACCCAAGACCCAAGAAAGCAATATTCTTGGGATATGCATAAGGAGTGAAAGGCTACCGTCTGTATTGATTGGAGGATAAGAAGTTTTTAATCACCAGGGATGTCACATTTGACGAGTCTTCAGTGTTGCTTCAAGAAAGAAAAGTGAGTCCGATCAGGATAGTGGTGTTTCTAGGAAATCTCAAATATTTGAGATTGAGTCATCTGAGGATGCATCAGATAAGGTGGAGGTTTCTGAAGATGTTCATCAAGCCCCACAAGAGCGACAACCAAAGGATAAGCAGCACCAGCAGTAAGATTTCTTGGCCACCACTAGGCCAAGGAGATCAGTCAAGCCAGTACATATGTATGGATTTGAGGAACCGGTAAAGCATTATGGACAGCTTAATGTGGTGGTATATGTGCTATCAGTGGAGGATGACGAGCCTATCATATTCAGACAGGCGATCAAAGATACTAACAGCGAGAACTGGATGGTGGCTATGCAGGAAGAGATTGAGTATCTCCACAAAAATTGTACATGGGATCTGGTTCCATTGCCCAAAGGCAAGAAGGCTATAGGCTGCAAGTGGGTGTACAAAAAGAAGGAAGCTTCTCTAGAGTCTGGTGGCACTCAGTTCAAGGAAAAATTCGTGGCAAAGGGCTTCGCACAGAAGGAGGGAGTGGACTACAATAGGATCTTTTGTCCGGTGGTCAAGCATATTTCTATTCGCGTATTATTGAGCTTGGTAGCTCATCATGATCTCGAGTTAGAGCAACTCGATGTGAAGACAACATTCTTGCATGTCGATCTTGACGAAGAAATTTTTATGCATCAATCGGAGGGCTTCTAGGTGGTTGGCAACGAAAATCATGTGTGTTTGTTGAAAAAATCGTTGTACGGGTTAAAGTAGTCACCTCGACAGTGGTACAAACGGTTCGACACCTTCATGACATGGCATGATTTTACCCGAAGTAAGTATGATTGTTGTGTTTACTTTCATAGACTTCGTGGTGGAGATTATATCTATCTATTGCTTTATGTGGATGATATGCTTATTGCCTCAAAAAGCATGGTAGAGATAGATAAACTGAAATCTCAACTTAGCTCGAATTTGAGATGAAAGACTTGGGTGGAGCCAAGAAGATTTTGGGGATGGAGATTAAAAGGGATAGGGAGAAACAAAAATTATCTTTGTCTCAGAGGTCATACATTGAGAAGATTATTGCTCGTTTTGGTATGGAAGATGCAAAGACTGTTTCTACTCCCTTGGCTAGCCACTTTAGGCTCTCAGCCAAGTTATCACCTACTATAGATAAGGAGAAGGAGCACATGGCTCGAGTTCCTTATGCGAGTGCAGTTGGTAGCTTAATGTATGCTATGGTGTGCACTCGACCAGACATTGCACAAGTCGTAAGTGTGGTTAGTCGCTTTATGGCTAATCCGGGAAAGAAGCATTGGGAGGCTGTAAAGTGGATATTCAGGTACTTGAAGGGCACCACTGATGTGGGATTACACTTTGGTGGAGACTTTAGTCAAGTCAGTAGATATGTGGATTCAGACTATGCTAGTGATCTAGATAGGCGTAGGTCAACTACTAGATACGTATTTGTTTTACATGGTGCACCAGTCAGTTGGAGGTCTATGTTGCAGGCTACGGTTGCCTTATCAACTATGGAAGCAGAGTATATGGCGGTAATAGAAGCAGTAAAAGAAGGCCTATGGCTTCGTGGTTTGATTAATGACTTTGGGGTGAAGCATGATGTAGTTGATGTACATTGTGATAGTATGAGTGCTATCCACTTGGCAAAGAATTAAGTCCATCATGCGAGGACCAAGCATATTGATGTTCGCTACCACTTCACACGGGATGTTGTAGAAGACGGTGACTTGAAACGGTGCATGCCAAGGACAACCCCGCTGATATGTTGACTAAGATTGTTCTTGGAGCTAAGGTCCAACATTGTTTGGACTTGCTCCAAGTCTACCGATTGCTTGAGAGCCCTTAGGGACGGAATTGACGAGTAGTTGATTTGGTGAAGCTATGCGGTGGAGAAGTGTCGGCTCAATTTTGTAGCAAAATCTTGCCGAGATGGAGATATGAAGGAAATTGTCCAAAAATAGGTCCATGACCTTTTTTGACCATATATATGGTAATTCTATACAAGATTGGATTTGACCATATATATGGTAATCCTACATAGGATTAGGATTATATTTTTTAGCCTACATAGGATTGAATTTCTATGCTATACACTACCAAAATAAGTCATATCAGCGACGTATTTAGCGACTCCGAAAAATTTCGTCGCTAATTTTTGGGGTTTTAGCGACGTTAATATAAGACTTCGCTGTTTGTCGCCAACAGCGACTAATAGCGACGTCTAGCGGCTATATTTTGTTAAATGGGGTAGTGCGTCGCAAGTTCGTCGGTACCCGTCGCTGATATAGCGACGTGTAGTGACGCATTTTAAGTTGCGTCGCCGTTTATTATATATCAGCGACGTTTAGCGACGTCCTATAAGGACGTCACTAATCGTTTCATATAGCCAGCGAGGGTTTCCTTTTCAATCATTCACAATTCCCCCCCCCCAATTTTGGGCACGCTCCTCCTCCGCGACGCTTCTCCGGCGATTTCCCTCCTCCGGCCTCCTCCTCCGCGGCGCTCCTCCGGCGATCTCCCTCCTCCGGCCTCCTCCTTCTCCTCCTTCCTCAGGTAGCTCCTCCTTCTCCTCCTCCTCCTTCCTCTGGTAGCTCCTCTCCAGTTTCTCCTCGTTTTCTAGCTCTCTCTCTCGCTTCTAGTTCGTGTCCACGAGGGCGTGGACTCGCTGCGGGGGACACGAGACTGACAGTGGACTCGCTGCGGGGGATACGAGAGCGTGGACTCGCTTCTAGTTCGTGTGACACCTATTTTGTTAGTTTGGACACGTCTTGTCCCACTGTGTGGACACGAGATTCACAGTGTGACACCTATATACTAAAAAATCTCGTTTTTTGGGCATATCAACTGTCAATTTGATGTTTTGCTTGGATTCGAATTCTAATTTAGGGTTCGAGCCCTATTTACTGATATTGGAAGTTTTTTTGGAAATTTTCAGGGTTTTGAAATGATGAATAAATTGACTAATAATTCTTATTGAGCCCTATAAAATTTCAGCTATGTCACGAATGATGGATACTAATCCTGTGAATGAGTTTTCTCTTAAGTATTCTCGACAGTTGAGTATGATTTAGCTCACTGACATTACTGAAATATGGAATAATTAGACTTTCTGTTCAGTACCCTTTGACTGA
Source organism: Iris pallida (assembly GCA_029216955.1). Lineage (NCBI taxonomy): Eukaryota > Viridiplantae > Streptophyta > Magnoliopsida > Asparagales > Iridaceae > Iris > Iris pallida. The sequence continues at coordinate 18,937,438 of JANAVB010033220.1, read as the reverse complement.
ATTAAGTTGACCTGAATACCATATTTTAAATCCTAAATCTACGATACGACATCGTGATCAGGACATAGTCCCTGCAGCCATTCGACTTGCGAGGCAGAAACTATGTAGCCGTAGATAAAGTTGACTGTCCTCCGACCCTCATCCCTCGGCAATGATGATACGACAACCTATCACTATATCTTATATATATAGTAGTAGATGATGTCTTAGTATTACATTATGTGAGTTCATCTTGATTCTATTACATTCTTCAGATACTACATACGATAAGAACATATACTACACCATATGTACAGAACATAGATGATTCACACTAATGTATTCTAGAATGAATTTTAGGGTTGTGTTCTGAGCCATCCGTTCTGCTACTTGGCAAAAAATCGAATTTATTGTACTTTATCTGCTTTCGAAAATGTACTCAAATTACATGATGGTTCCTTTAGTTAGCTTGCTTATGTTACAATTATATTAGCTTGCTTACCAGATGGCACCCATGACACGAGGAGCGGCACGTCGTTTGAGGGAAACGGTGAATGCTGAGGTGGCTCCTCCTACAGTTAAGAAAGAAATGGCACCGGTTGCTAGTGAGACCGGGAGTTCTATTCATCCAGCACCGGTAACTAGTGAGACCGAGAGTTCTCTTCATGCAATCCTTGCAAGGGACGACATCTCTTCTCGCGCCAAAAATCTCGCTTTTTCGAGGTGGTTGCGTGAACGTATCACTGAGCGTTTGCGTGAGCAGCGTGGTTCTCATTAGCTATTAGTACTTATTTGTATTGGACTATTTGTATTGGGTTGTTTTTGTATTAGACTATTTGTATTGGACTACATATATGAATTAGTACTATGTCAATCTCTGGATTGTATTGGTACTACGACCCTCATCCCTAGGCAATGATGATACGACAACCAACCAGAGAGGATACTCTGAGAGATCCATCTGAGTAGGACGTATACTCTGAGAGATCACCTTTACAAATATGATATCAGTAGTGGGATTGAGTGTGTACGTCCTACTCAGATGGGTCTCTCACAGTTACTATTTTTTCTAACAACATGGTGGATGTGCTCCGTCAACAGATTCTTGCTCCGAGCCAAAACTTTGCCCCGGAGCTCAAGTGGACATCCTTGGTGTAGAGCTCGAGTGAGAGGTTCCTGACAGCATGGTGGTCTCCTTTGTTAAAGTATCCGTGCTCATCACACATTGGTTGTGGGACGAGCACGGATACTTTGACAGAGGAGACCACCATGCTGTCAGGAACCTCTCACTCGAGCTCTACACGAAGGATGTCCACTTGAGCTCCGGGGCAAAGTTTTGGCTCGGAGCAAGAATCTGTTGACAAAGCACATCCACCATGCTGTCAGAAAAAATAGTAACGGTGAGAGACCCATCTGAGTAGGACGTACACACTCAATCCCACTACTGATATCATTCTTGTAAAGGTGATCTCTCAGAGTATACGTCCTACTCAGATGGATCTGCAGAGTATCCTCTCCGGTTGGGTTGTGTTCTGAGCCATCCGTTCTCACACTTAAAATACATATTAATTAGAACTGTGTTTTGTATTTTCGAGGAAACCAGGGATTTGATTCTGTATTTTGTATTTTGGTTTCTGTATTTTGGCTCCAGCTCCATTTGTATTAATCTACGGTACGACATAGTCCCTGCAGCCATTCGACTGGAGAGGCAGAAACTATGTAGCCGTAGATAAAGTTAACTGTCCTCCGACCCTCATCCCTCGGCAATGATGATACGACAACCTATCACTATATCTTATATATATAGTAGTAGATGATGTCTTAGTATTACATTATGTGAGTTCATCTTGATTCTGTTACATTCTTCATATACTACATACGATAAGAACATATACTACACCATATGTACAGAACATAGATGATTCACACTAATGTATGCTAGAATGAATTTTAGGTTGTGTTCTGAGCCATCCTTCATCTGCCCCCTTCCCTGAGCCATCCTTCATCTCTCATTTCCCTCCGGGTCCACTCTACTCCCAATCTCTTCCTCTTTATACACGGATCTACAGAATCAATGCCATCCGAGGAAGGCAAGACTGAATCAGCATTGTCTTCTGGATCGTCCTCATCAAGGCATAACGGGCTGCTCAGCGTGCCCAGCTTTTTCAACTTCTCGCTGGCTGCAGAGTCGAAATGGGAACGGGTCCTCTTTGCCGGCCCGGAGCTCTGACTCGCACTCGTCGCCTCGCTACCGGTTTCCTCTCCTCCTCTGACGCGGGTCATAAGAAAAGAAATTTCGTACCTCTTCTTCACATAAACATCATTGTCGCCTTGTACTCGAGGCTCCTCGTCTGTGACGCTATCCAACTTCTTGGTGCCTACATTGTCACTCGAATCTTCCCTTCGACTCGTATCGTCCTCTTATTCGCCTGTCTTTTTGCTCCCTGTCTTACAATCATCTGCTATCACCGCCGTCTCATTCGACTCCTTCTCCTATGACTCCGATGAGGAGGAGGAAGACTCGAAGAATGAGTCGAATGAGTCGGCGGTGATAGCAGATGATTGCAAGACAGGGAGCGAAAAGACAGGCGAATAAGAGGACGATACGAGTCGAAGGGAAGATTTGAGTGACAATGTAGACACCGAGAAGTTGGATAGCGTCACAGACGAGGAGGCTCGAGTACAAAGCGGCAATAATATTTATATGAAGAAGAGGTACAAAATTTCTTTTCTTATGACCCGCGTCAGAGGAGGAGAGAAAACCGGTAGCGAGGCGACGAGTGCGAGTCAGAGCTCCGGGCCGGCAAAGAGGACCCGTTCCCATTTCGACTCTGCAGCCAGCGAGAAGTTGAAGAAGCTGGGCACGCTGAGCAACCCGTTATGCCTTGATGAGGACGATCCGGAAGACAATGCTGATTCAGTTTTGCCTTCCTTGGATGGCATTGATTCTGTAGAGCCGGGGGAAGTGGCTCCTCCTCGGCAATGATGATACGACAACCTATCACTATATCTTATATAGTAGTAGATGACGTTTTAGTATTATATTATGTGAGTTCATCTTGATTCTGTTACATTCTTCAGATACTACATTCGATAAGAACATATACTAAACCATATGTACAGAACATAGATGATTCACACTAATGTATGCTAGAATGAATTTTGGGTTGTGTTATGAGCCATCCGTTCTGATCAAGCATCTTCCTTCTCCTCTCCTCCACCATGGCTCTGAACCCATCTGCTCCTCCCTACTTCCCTTTTTCTTATTTGACTCTCTCAGCCGCATATGATATCCAGCTCAAGTGTAGAGTCGGGAGAGAAGAAGTGGACAGGAAGAAGAGGGGGAAACAGCACAGCCGGCGGCATGACCCAGAGGAAGTACAGATGTTTTCTTCAAATCCGTAGGAGAACTATAAGGATATATCTTTTAACAATATGTCATCTTGTCAAAGACCCTTAATGTGACAACCATGTTACCGCGGTGTCGGAAGACTAACATGTCATAATTTTCTAAGCCGTGTGTTTTGACATAATCCTCCCAACTCTTTCCTCCTATGTAGTAATCTTGCATTATTACATAGAACTGAAATTCGGTTGGAGGATTATGTCAAAACACACGGCTTAGAAAATTATGACATGTTAGTCTTCCGACACCGCGGTAACATGGATGTCACATTAAGGATCTTTGACAAGGTGATATGTTGTGAAAAGATATATCCTTATAGTTCTCCTACGTATGTTGAAGAAAACCTCTGTACTTCCTCTGGGTCATGCCGTCGGCTGTGCTGCTTCCCCCTCCTCTTCCTGTCCACTTCTTCTCCCCCGACTCTACACTTGAGCTGGATATCATATGTGGCTGAGAGAGTCAAATAAGAAGAAAGGAAGTAGGGAGGAGCAGATGGGTTCAGAGCCATGGTGGAGGAGAGGAGAAGGAAGATGCTTGATCAGAACTTGAGGTGGAAAAGTTGTGACGTTGATAGCGTGAGAGAGGGAGAGGGTGGAAAAGTTCTTCTCCCCCGACTCTACACTTAAGGTGGATATCATATTTTGATTTTTGTATTTTGGCTCCAGCTCCATTTGCATTAATCTACGGTACGACATCGTGACCAGGACATAGTCCCTGCAGCCATTCGACTGGCGAGGCAAAAACTATGTAGCCGTAGATAAAGTTGACTGTCCTCCGACCCTCATCCCTCGACAATAATGATACGACAACCTATCACTATATCTTATATATATAGTAGTAGATGATGTCTTAGTATTACATTATGTGAGTTCATCTTGATTCTGTTATATTCTTCAGATACTACATACGATAAGAATATATACTACACCATATGTACAAAACATAGATGATTCACACTAATGTATGCTAGAATGAATTTTAGGTTGTGTTCTGAGCCATTCGTTCCCATACTTGGCAATTAAGTTGTGGACCATTATGTTTGACATTGTTGTTACAAATTTTCATATATCTGTGTTGATTGATGAGATTGTGTTTCAAACGTGTTCGTGATTGTGTGTATCTATGTTGTTTGATACTGTGTTCGTGATACACACCGTTGTTGCTATAACAAATGGTGTGGGGGATGCTGCAAATGCTGCAGGGAATGCTGCAAATGATGTATTTTTTTTTATAATATTAGCGACGTTCAGCGACGATTTTCGACGTTCAGCGACGAAAATAACGTCGCTATCAATGTCGCTAACTGTGAGGAATACCGTCGCTGATCGTCACTAAACGTCGGTACTGTAGCGACGTAGAAAAGTCGCAGAACGTCGCCATATGGCTCTCAAGCCAGGTCAGTATCGATGCATGTCAAGTCGCTTAACGTCGCTAGTATACGTCGGTAAATGATGACGTTTTACGTCGCTGGCAGTCGCTGAATTAGCGACGTAGCAACGTCGCTAAAGCTCGTCGCAATAGCGACTTATTGCGACATTTTCTTGTTTAGCGACTAGGTCAATCGCGACTACGTGCATACGTCGCTAAATACATCGCTAATAGGAATTAGCGACGTATTTCCCTATTTAGCGACGCCTCAACGCCTTGAGGCGTCGCTGATTTGACAGATTTTAGTAGTGTATATAAAGGGGACTATAGGTGCTCCTTGAGATATCTCATTGTGCTCAAGTTGTTGAATAAGTACTTCAACACAAGAGAGCTAAAGTTGTTGAATAAGTTCAATACCAAAAAAATTGAGAGATTTTTTATCTTTGTGATAGAGAGTTCTTGAATGCAAGGAGAGAAGTGTTGAGAGCTATTGTAATTCCTTTTCTTCTTCATAGTGGAATTAAATCACCCTCGTTTGTGGAAGTAGACATCTTGGCCGAACCACGTAAATTATTGTCTTTGTGGTTATGAATTTTCTTTGAGTTTCTTAGATTTATTTTCGCTGTGCCACAACAATATGTTTATATCTTCATTAATTGTCTCTCAGAAAGATCATATGATGAGTTAGGAGGACAATATAGCTACCAGAACGGGGCTCAAAATTACTTCCAATCCAGTATTTGGGAGCCCCGCTCTTTAAAGGCAAAGTCAAACAGGAGTATTTTTCGGAGTTGGCAGAAAAATTTAATAAAACAATTTCCGGTTGGAGGGGTCAATTACTTTCGTTCGGTAGAAAAATCACACTACTGAAGAGTGTGCTTAATGCTTTACCCTTTTATTCCCTATCAGTGATAAAAGCTCAAAAAAACTTTCACAGAACATGGAAAAAAGCATAGCTGCCTTTCTTTGGGATTCCAAAGACCGATATCGCAAGAGATGGGTCTCATGGGATCAAATATGTAGGCCTATTGCCGAGGGTGGCCTCGGCATTCGCTCCCTCTCTCGGGTTATGATGGTTCTACATGCGAGGCGGTGTTGGGCTTTTATTCAAAGGGAGTCGGTATGGGCACACTGTATGTTCCAAAAGTATGGGGACCCGACGACAACGAATTATTCTATTCCATACTCCACTTCTCCTCTATGGCGGTCCATGATGGCGGTATTCCCTACGGCTACTGTCATTATTTATGGATAGTAGGACGGGAAACATACCGATTTGGGGGACTAACTGGTGCGACAATACTATGTTGGTATTTTATTCTTTGTATTGTGTGTGTTCACAACATTCTATTGTTAAAAGATAGTCCCACATCGGAAAATCACACCAATATGTATCTCTATATATTACTTATGAAGGAATAGAGAGATGCACATGGGTTGAGGCCCAATGGAGGGTGCCATGTGGGGGAATTTTACATAGAGGTGAGAATAAGAAACCAACTTTTGGCCAAATGAAAATAGATTTAAATCTATTGGAGCTAAGCCCCGAAGGGGCTTAGCGACTCGGACTCGGACTCGGGCTTGGGCTTGGGCTAATGGGCTTTTAAGGCTTATTGTGGCTTTTTGATGGCACTTTGCACTTAGCACGACAGCTCGTCGTAAGGCGAATTGTGCGCTTTAGTTGCGCTCGTACGCGAGCCTCTGCGCGGCCCTGTATGGCGTGCGTGGCGTGCGAGGCGTACGGAGCATACGGAGCGTACGGGACGTACGGGTCGAGCGGGTCGAGTGGGCCGTTCAAATTATGTAATGTCCGCGGGTCTTGTGGGCTCAGATCCGGAAATGGCTCAGATCCAGAAAATCCGGATCTGGCATTAAACCAGGGCGTGCGTTCAGAATTTGAAAAGCCCACCTCGTGCCTATAATATCAGCAGCATCTCCTCTCTCCAGGGTTACAGAAAATAATCAGAGAATTTCCAGAGAGAGAGAGAAGTGCTGCTGCTATTCCGAGGAGTCGTCGACATTTTTGGCCAGCGTTCTAAAGTTCTCTTCGAACTTGCTGGTTCCTGGAGGCTTGTCCGTAAGGCGGATATAGCTTTGAGCGCCAGTGATCTTTCACCCCAGCAGACTTTCTTCTTCTTCTGTTGCCTTCGAGAATACCGTCGCTTCTCTTTAGAAGTTATACGGTTCTGTTGCCTTCGAGAATACCGTCGCTTCTCTTTAGAAGTTATACGGTTCTGTTGCCTTCGAGAAATATTACGAAATCTTTTTAGATTCCCGTAATACAACATCACCTTCTTTAAGGTGTTGTTGCTGGAAACATTGTCTTTACAATAGTTTCTGAATTCATGGTTTTCCATCGATTGTTCGCCAAGGGACTAACAATCTCAAAGCTATATCGAAAAGATGGATAACTCACGTGCATCGCTCGTCAATACCGACTTTAACAAGTTGGAGAAATTCGACGGCGAATATTTCCAAATCTGGAAACGGAAAGTAACCTTAAACATTCAACTCGTGGAAGTTGATCACGTGCTGAATGAGGAAGAACCGATCGTTCCAACAACCGGAACTGCAGAAGTTATTGCAGCTGCTAAGTCCAAGCAGGCAAAATAGATTAGAGAAAACAGTATCTGTAAACTGTTGATTCTCAATAGCATGGAAGACTCTCTGGCAGAGTCCTATTCCAAGAAGAATTCTGCCAAAGAGATTTGGGACTCCTTGGGGAAATTATACGAAGATGACGAGAATCGGTACAAGATCTTCTTGGTTGAAAGATACCACAAGTGGACTTTCGAAGATGAGAAGGCTATGCTGCCCCAAGTAAAGGAGTTTCTGAAGCTGCGCCAAAAGTTGGATGACGAGAAGATGCCTCTTGTCGACAAGTTTGTCGTTGGAGGAATCGTCTCTAAACTTCCTACGGGTTGGAGCAACTTCTATGCAAGGATGCACCGCAAGAAGCTGGACATATGTATGGAAGATCTCCTGCAAGAGATCCATGTTGAGGACGAGATGCGCTCTCAACAGAAGATGGATTCTTTGTCCAAACACCTGGCGAAAGCAAATCTGGTCCAAACCAGAGAGTACAAGGGGAAGCAGGCGGCTTCTCCTCACAAGAAGAAGAAGGACTTCACTAATCTGAAAGTGAAGAGTCCTTCATTCAAGAATCAGAAGTCCAAGTCCCATGTGACTTGTTACAAATGTGGCAAGAAGGGCCACTACAAAAGTGACTGCAAGAAACCAGAAAAAGGTGAGCCTAGTAAGGTTTCTTTGGTTACTAATCTGGTTGCAATGATAGCGCAGGTTGCAAATGTGGGGGTTGACTCGGACTGGTGGATAGACACTGGTACGACATGTCATGTCTGCTCAGACAAGGAATGGTTCGACTCCTATGAGCCAACTTCCGAGAAAGTCATAATGGCAAACCAGGCACAAGCTGAAGTACTGGGGATCGGGACGGTGGAGCTGAAACTCACATCGGGGAACACTCTGACGCTTCAAGGAGTGAAGCATGTTCCTGCAATTGTTAAGAACCTGATCTCTGGAAGCCTGCTTTGTAACGCAGGCTTGAGGATGGACATCAATGCTGGCCAGATGATGATGTCCAAGAAGGGTACATTCTTCGAAAAAGCTTTCCAGACTAAAGGAATGTACAAAATTCAGCTTGTTGTAACCCAGAAAAATGATATTAATGCTATTTCTACTTTGAACTATTCTTTTGAGTTGTGGCATAATAGGCTAGGATATGTTCATTGTAAAAGGATTAACAAGATGTCTAGCCTAGGACTTATCTCCAAGTGTGGGGGTAAGGTAGAGAAATGTGAAGTGTGTGCTCAGACGAAGATCACAAGGAAACCCTTTCACAGGGTCCATCGAAGCACAGATCTTCTGGAGTTGGTTCACTCAGATATCTGTGATTTCAAGCAATTCTCTACAAAAGCCGGGATGAAGTATTTTATTACTTTCATCGATGACTTCTCAAAGTATGCTTTTGTCTACCTGCTCAAGTCTAAAGACGAAGCATTCGAGAAGTTCAAAGAGTTTAGGGCCGAGGCTGAACGGCAAATTGGACAACAACTCAAAAGGCTAAAGAGTGATCGAGGCGGAGAGTATCGGTCTCATGATTTCTCATCATTTTGTAAAGAACATGGAATCATAAATGAGACGACGGCTCCGTACTCTCCTCAATCCAACAGAGTAGCAGAAAGGAAGAACAGAACGTTGACAGAGATGATGAACTCTATGCTGTTGACTGCGGGTCTTCCAAAGAGCTTCTGGGGAGAAGCTGCATTAACGGCTACTTTCATTCTCAATAGAGTACCGTATGCAACTTCGGACATAACACCTCATGAACTCTGGTTCAAAGTCAGACCTAACTTGAATGTCATTCGAGTGTGGGGGTGTCTGGCTTACGTGAAGCTCCCAGATCTGAAGATTCAGAAGCTGGGGACTAGGACCACTAAGGCTATCTTCTTGGGTTATGCCGAGAAGAGTGATGCTCTGAGATTCCTTGATATAGAATCAAATCATATCATTGAATCTCGCGATGCTGAATATTTTGAAGACAAGTTTGCAAGGCACAAAAATATTGTTCTCGCGGATCTTCCGGAGAATGATGAGAGTACAAAGCAGACAGAAGTCCTTAAAGAACCAGTAGTCCAAGAAGAAGCTATTGTCGAAGAGACACCAGTTGAACCAGAACTCGCTGAGCCGTCAACTAAGCGAGTAAGGAGGCCGAAAGACTTCGGAGATGACTTCGTCACTTATCATGTGGAAGCAGATCCGCTTAACTATGATGAAGCGATGAAGACCAGAGATATTGTATTCTGGAAGGAGGCGATAGACAATGAGATTGACTCAATCACCTCCAATAATACATGGGTGTTAGTTGACCTGCCAGAAGGAGCAAGACCCATCGGATGCAAATGGATCTTCAAGAAGAAGATGAAAGCAGATGGAACCATCGACAAATTCAAGGCCAGGCTAGTGGCCAAAGGGTTTGCTCAGAAACAGGGGATCGACTATTTTGATACTTATGCTCCAGTAGCTCGGATGACAACCATCAGATTGTTAATTGCTCTAGCAGCAATACACAAACTAGTGATACATCAGATGGATGTGAAAACGGCATTCCTTAATGGCGAGCTGACAGAAGAGATCTACATGCAACAACCAGAAGGTTTTGTCGTCAGAGGTCTAGAAGACAAAGTCTGCAAGTTGATGAAGTCTCTGTATGGTTTGAAACAAGCTCCCAAAATGTGGCATGAGAAGTTTGACAAAGTGATAAGGTCAAATGGCTACAAGGTCAGTGAAACAGACAAGTGTGTCTATACTAAGTTTGCTGACGGAAGAGGAGTTATCGTTTGTCTATACGTTGACGACATGCTAATCCTAGGTACGGATTTAAGCTGTGTCACAGAGACAAAGAAATTTCTCTCGACCAAGTTCAGTATAAAGGACTTGGGGGATGCCGATGTTATCTTGGGGCTCAAGATCATCCGGACAGGCACGGGAATAGCACTGTCACAATCTCATTACATTGAAAAAATGCTCACTCGATACGGGTATCAAGATCTTCCTATAATTGATACACCGTACCGGAGTGATCAGAAGCTGGAGCCAAATTCGAGAGAAAGCGTCAAGCAATTGGAGTACGCCAGCGTCATCGGAAGCTTGATGTACGCTACTACTGCCACAAGGCCTGACATAGCTTTTACGGTGGGAATGCTGAGTCGGTTCACTAGCAACCCAGGCGTTGAACACTGGAATGCTGTGAAGCGTGTTATGAGATATCTTAAAAAGACTCAGACATTTGCACTATACTACAACGGAGATCCGTCAGTAGTGGAAGGCTTCAGTGATGCTAGCTGGTGTTCAGAGGTGGACAGCGAGTATTCTACAGGTGGATTCATATTCGCCTTGGGCGGAGCTGCTATATCGTGAAAATCGAAGAAGCAGACAATGTTATCTCGCTCCTCCATGGAATCTAAATTCTTTGCATTGGATGCTGCTGCAGATGAAGCAGAGTGGTTTCGGGAGCTCATGTATGATCTTCCAGTGGTTGGAGCTCAGATACCGGCAATCCCGATATACTGTGACAATCAGGCGGCAGCAGCAGTAGCATCAAATGAACTCTTTAACGGGAAGAAGAGGACTGTGCGGTTAAAGCACAGAGCAGTGAACGATCTCATCAAACGAGGCGTCATTGCAGTGATCGATGTTCGGAGTCAGGAGAACCTGGCGGATCTGTTCACGAAAGGCCTCAAACGACAGCTGGTCGAGGACACAGCAAGGAAGATGGGTTTGAAGGCATTCTAATATTGTGTCATTATAATCCTATCAATAAATTTTATGTTATTGGTTCAAAGAGAAATCTACCAGATATCTAATTTTTTGATTCAAGGGAGAACTATTGACTGGAAAAATATTAGTTAACAGTGGGTACTTGTTCTGCGGAACATGGAAGGGTTTCGGACCCAGAACCACTGTTGTCTACTATGAATTTTCTACGAAAAATTGATCCTGTGGGAAGGATGGCATAATGCCTTAATGAGTTCTCAGACTGAGTGAAGGTCTGTTATGCTTTACAGGAAGCATGGTTGCACAGCACTACAAGAAGTGTGACTCCATGCTATGTGTGGCGGTGACTCCACCATGAGGTTCTCGAAAGAGGTAAATCCTCGGCTATGTTAGCCAAGTCACAGCGGCGTAGCACCGCAAATAGGCAGTTGGCCTAATGCTGTATATTGAATTAAAGAGGGATGTAGTCAGCACTACAAAGAGGAGGTGTTCCTCATGTTACGGGTGGCACGACACCACAATGAGGTAAACCCGGCTAGGGATAAAGCCTCGGCCTTGCAAGCCATATCGTAGCGGCGTAACACCGCACAGAAGCGTAAGGCTTCATGCTGGGTAGTTTGGCACTACAAAGGGGCTAGACCTCATGCTACGGGTAGTATGACACTACGATGAGGTTCCCGATGATTCGGGGTAAGGTCCTCGGCTTAAGGCCATGTCATAGCGGCGTAGCACCGCAAAGGAAGCGTTGGACGCTTCATGCCATGTCTCTTTAATAAAGAACTCACCTATAATGTATGGACAGAAAAATAGGCCGTTTCTTGAGGATAAATTTGTAGACGCCCAAAATACATACATTGAAATCCAGGCTGGCACAAGGCCTTTAATGTGCAGCCAGAAGCACAGATAACTACATTATGTGAGTGGGAAAAATTACAGTTGTGATACAGAATTCAAGGCGTAGTCCATTCTTGTATCATACTGTTGTTCAACCCATGCGGGAAGATTCAAGTCGTCAGCGACATCTATCCTAATGCATAATGGACAGTTATTATGTGGAACGCTAAACTCATATATATAGAGATATGTGGGGGATTGTTGGTATTTTATTCTTTGTGTTGTGTGTGTTCACAACATTCTATTGTTAAAAGATAGTCCCACATCGGAAAATCACACCAATATGTATCTCTATATATTACTTATGAAGGAATAGAGAGATGCACATGGGTTGAGGCCCAATGGAGGGTGCCATGTGGGGGAATTTTACATAGAGGTGAGAATAAGAAACCAACTTTTGGCCAAATGAAAATAGATTTAAATCTATTGGAGCTAAGCCCCGAAGGGGCTTAGCGACTCGGACTCGGACTCGGACTCGGGCTTGGGCTTGGGCTAATGGGCTTTTGAGGCTTATTGTGGCTTTTTGATGGCACTTTGCACTTAGCACGACAGCTCGTCGCAAGGCGCATTGTGCGCTTTAGTTGCGCGAGCCTCTGCGCGGCCCTACGTGGCGTGCGTGGCGTGCGAGGCGTACGGAGCGTAAGGAGCGTACGGGACGTACGGGTCGTACGGGTCGAGCGGGTCGAGTGGGCCGTTCAAATTATGTAACGTCCGCGGGTCTTGTGGGCTCAGATCCGGAAATGGCTCAGATCCAGAAAATTCGGATCTGGCATTAAACCAGGGCGTGCGTTCAGAATTTGAAAAGCCCACCTCGTGCCTATAATATCAGCAGCATCTCCTCTCTCCAGGGTTACAGAAAATAATCAGAGAATTTCCAGAGAGAGAGAGAAGTGTTGCTGCTATTCCGAGGAGTCGTCGACATTTTTGGCCAGCGTTCTAAAGTTCTCTTCGAACTTGCTGGTTCCTGGAGGCTTGTCCGTAAGGCGGATATAGCTTTGAGCGCCGGTGATCTTTCACCCCAGCAGGCTTTCTTCTTCTTCTGTTGCCTTCGAGAATACCGTCGCTTCTCTTTAGAAGTTATACGGTTCTGTTACCTTCGAGAATACCGTCGCTTCTCTTTAGAAGTTATACGGTTTTGTTGCCTTCGAGAAATATTACGAAATCTTTTTAGATTCCCGTAATACAACATCACCTTCTTTAAGGTGTTGTTGCTGGAAACATTGTCTTTACAATAGTTTCTGAATTCGTGGTTTTCCATCGATTGTTCGCCAAGGGACTAACATACTATTATCAAACCTGGAGGCTTTAGCTATACCCCGCATATTCGTCAAATTATGGCTTCGACTAGTACCCGCAACAGCTCCGAAAATATGGTCGACATTCGTAATTATCTTCCTCCCGAAGCTATCACTAAACTGAAGGATATTGAATTGAACATGGACAAGTATATAATTTATTGGGTTCTTACCAAACATGGAGAGTTCACTACAAAAGATTATTGGGAACACTACATGAGGATGCACAATACTATGGAGTGGACTAATTTTTATGGAATAAATACATTCCGCCGAAAATAGGGGCTTTCCTATGGCGTCTTAGTCGCAATGCTATTTTGGTGGAGACGAGACTCCTAATTATGGGTTTTAAACTTGCTTCCAAGTGCGTCTGTTGCATTAACCCGGCGGTGGAAACTATCGACCATCCATTTATCGGAAGCGAAACGACAACGACGATTTGGAATCATTTTGCTACTTCCTTCGAACTACCTACTATTCCCACTACACTGGAAGAACTAGCTAAGGTATGGCTACATAACATCTCTATTGATAACACTTCTGGAATCAGCAGGAACATTATCTTCGGAACTTGTCTCTGGGAAATGTGGAAACAAAGAAATGCCATTATTTACGACAAAGGGGTTCTTAATGGCAGGAAGATTATCTGTCGGGTTACTTCCGACCTTCAACAAATTTTCAGAGGACATAATATGGAAAATGGAGACAACGGGCGGGTGCAATCGGTACCAGCAATTGATCGACCAATCGATAACACCTCGGGGAGCTGCAACATGCACAGATGGGAGAAGCCATAAGTCGGTCTCAAACTGAACATAGCGGGTAACAACAGAGAGGAGAACGACACTGTTTACGGTGGGATTATTAGAGATCGGGATGGCCGCATGGGTCTAGCATACTCCAAATTCTGCGTCAACGGACAAGGCTCCCTTCCGGAGATTGACGCTTTGAGCTTCGGACTTCATCTCTGTAAGGACAAAAACTTAGATATCAAGTGCATCGAAACATCTTCGGCATTCCTCTGTAACATCTTCTCCCGGAAAGCTACATGTCCTTGGGCATTAACATACAAGGTCCGAAAAATAAAAAAAACTCCTCCCTACGAATTACTGCTTGCTCAAAGGTAAGAAAAGAGCTAATGAGGTGGCAAAAGCTCTCGCTTCTTTGGCGATTGCCCATAAAGGAGAGCAGATATTTTCCCACAACATGGACCTCCCTAATTCGATAAGGCAGACAATCGGCGTGGATGGTAGGGAGCCCTAAGCTTTTGGGGGGTATTATGTTTAAGGTGGCGTTTGGTGGACGAGTGGGGCCTAATTGGATGTTGTAGGAATTTTGTTAGTTTGACTTCTCCTTATAGTTTGACTTTGTTTCCTTACATCTATAGGTTGCTCATGCCATCTCCCGGCACCAACTCGAACCATCGGCTCCTTTTGATTTATATACGGGTTCGCTTTTGATTAAAAATAAATAAATACCAAAGAACTGTTAAAAAAACCCTACTTTGTGAGATGTCATATACCAAAGATTGAATATAATTCTCCCTTGTGCTCAATAAGGCTAGGGTCACTTTCAATCAAATTGACATCATGACACCAAGACGGCTATAGGTACAGATTCAAGATTCTAACAGATCACATCTAATTGTAGTGAGAAAAACAAGAGTCAACTCAATTAGAGCATCTCCAGCCCTATTGTCTTGTTAAGTGTTGTAAGTCTTAGGTGGCTCCTATGTGGCATGAGCCACAAGACAATATCTTGTTTATGTGGCAAAATTATATCTCAAAAAACAATGAGATAGAAAAACTCTCTCCAATGCAAAAGTATTGAGCCTTGTTAGCAATCACCCGAATAAAACTCGTATTATACGCGAATTTTTTCGTATTTTTTATAAACGTATAATACTTGCGTACTTTTGACAGATCCAAATCAGTACATAAATTTTAAGTATGCGAAATTTTTAACGTGTTCTGTATAAATTATTAAAAAAATTGGCACAAAAAATGTGCTGGGAACCTGTTTAATTAACCAAATTTGACAACATATTGAAGAATGTGAAGTTTCTAACCTCAATATTTCTATTTTTTGAATATTTGACCGAATTTTTGAACGTATTTTATTTGCACTGAGCTGATTTATACTCAGTACTTTTGTCGTCCCGAATTTTTTTCGTTTGCCGAATTGCTAACATGGGTATTGAGGAGACAATAAAAAGTATTTTTTCCAACTTTCAAGGCAACTTTTAAGACAACTACTCATAATCTTTCTTTTTTCTAATATTTTTTATTCATAATTGATGACATGGAAGAGAAGACATTGTCAAGTGCATTGTCTAGAACAAGACAATCAACTTCACAATGTCTTCTTTAATTTTTGCCACATAAGCTTCACAATTGACTTGACAATTGCATTGGAGAAGGACTTTTGAATAAAATTTTGTCATTCCTATGTGGCATTAACTTTTTTCCAAAGTCACAATAGGGTTGGAGATGCTCTTAGACATTGGAGGGTTGTTGGGAATACATTTAGCAAATAGAACAAAAAGAACTTGGTATATAGCATTTCAGGAATAAAGAGGCTGCTTTTGGTAGAAAAGAAGATTAAAAAACTCTGACATATTGCTTAGTTGCTGAAACCAAAAGTATATGGTGCTTTTGCTGATATAGAGGCATATATAAGCTTACATTGGTGTGATAACTGGCGATTGATCAATAGAAGCTTGTTATAGGACCTTAACCTTTTATTTTATAAGGAGAATTGTCAAGTAAGAATGGTGCTTGATGGGAGGAAACAATGCTGCAAGCAGATGTAGTCATGTTCATATTACTGAGGACAATACTTGGTATTTAAGTTACCAGCATTGCAGTTGTGAGTTTCAGAACGATCAGAACCAGTCATCTATGTAGTCGACATGTATGCTGGTTGGTGCAAGATCTGAAAATCTCACTTTTGTTCCAGTTGGATTCCAAATATTACAGCTCTGGGCTACTGTAATTCGAATGCGCCAAGACCTGCAACTCTCAGTTTTGTTTCGGGACTAGTTTAGAAACTACTTAATCGAGTGGCCCCAGGTCGACCATTGTGTATATATTATAATGTAAACTTTGAATTTCTATTTCTCTTCTCCTTGCACCTTTTTCACCACTGCAAGCCTGAAATTCTTAGGAGGGCAAGTTTTGAGGGTTTAAGAGTGCCATATAAGAGAGGTCAAGATACAAAGGGAGATTAAAGAGCCAGAATGAATGTAGGGACCGAAGATAGATTAAAGAGCCAGATTGATTGTAGACACCGATGAGAGATTAAAGAGCCAGAATGAATTTCTAGCAAAAGGCATTCTAGAGCTTTGACGGTTGGACTACTTGAACTTGAAATTGAAAGCTTTAACAATGCATTTTTGACGGTTGGATTACTTGAACTTGAAATTGAAAGCTTTAACAATGCATCGGAATGCATAGGAATGTCAAAATTTTGTAGTTCTTCAACGAATTTAGGACTGCCAAAGCCAAATAAGAGCTCATGCTGCTGTATATCCGTTTGTACTCTGTCTAATCTTTAAATATCTGTGAAAATCTGTCAGCTACCAATAAGAAATCAGCAGACTGCCACATCATCCAAAACTTGAAACAGATAAATGGGAGTGCGCAGCAACTGCCACCAATTGGGACATGGTGCTCCTCCACACATCACTCACTCACTTATCACTTGAAGCAGCATCAGCATGCCGGGACTCCATTCTCTCTGCTTCTCCCCTCCCTCCTTCTCCAACAGCGCAACCAGCCAGCTAGCCAGCCTCCCCGGCTCCAAGCCGTCGTCCCTCGGCAGCGCCGCCTCCTCCTTCAAGAACCACTCCCCTTCCGAGATCCCAATCTCCCTCCCCGACCTCCCATCCCACGTCAAGGAAAAGATCCTCAGCCTCGAGATCATGGGCATCGACTCCGGCCGAGCCCTCTCCCTCAACCCGGCTCTCCTCGACGCCTCCCCGGACTCCATCCACTCCGTCATCTCCTACCTCTGCTCCAAGGGCATCCACCACAAGGACCTCGCCCGGATCTTCGGCATGTGCCCCAAACTCCTCACCTCCAGCATCCGGTCCGACCTCAGCCCAGTCTTCGCGTTCCTCTCCCACGACTTGAATGTCCCCGACGCCCGCTTCCGCAGGGTCATCAACAAGTGCCCGAGGCTGCTCGCGTCCAGCGTGCGCGACCAGCTCCGCCCCGCCTTCGTCTACCTCCAGCGGCTCGGGTTCAGGGACACCAACGCGCTGGCGCTCCAGGACCCCGTGCTCCTCGTCTCCAGCGTGGAGAACACCCTGATCCCGAAGCTGGACTTCCTGATAGGGATGGGCCTGTCGAGGGAGGAGGCCGTGGGGATGGTGCTGCGCTGCCCGGGGCTGTTCACGTTCAGCGTGGAGAACAACTTCAAGCCCAAGTACGAGTACTTGGTCGAGGAGATGGGAGGGACCCTGGAGGAGCTCAAGGAGTTCCCGCAGTACTTCGCCTTCAGTTTGGAGAAGAGGATAAAGCCGCGGCATCAGGAGATGATGATGGGGAGAGGGACGAAGCTGCCGCTGTCGGTCATGTTGAAGAGCACCGATGATGAGTTCAAGGAACTACTGATGATGCAGAATGGAGTATAGAGATTAATTAATGTTGTTCTTTTCTCCTCTGTAAATATAAGGGATATGTTCAATGCTAGCTCTTTTCTATCATGACAATGGTAGCCATTCACATTTATAGTAACTTAGTGCCAAATAAATACTGCAATATTGTTCAAAAACCACTCTATCTCTGCATTAAGCGTAAGATCGAGTATTGTGAAGGAATAAGAACAAGCCATGAGATGGATCGGGGAATCACCTCAGCAATTACTCTTTGAATGTGGAATATATATATATATATATATATATATATATATATATATATATATCTTAGTGCCAAACAAATATTGCAATATTGTTCAAAAACCACTCTATCTCTGCATTAAGGGTAAGATCGAGTATTGTGAAGGAATAAGAACAAGCCATGAGTTGGATCGGGGAATCACCTCAGCAATTACTCTTTGAATGTGGAATATATATATATATATATATATATATATATATATATATATATATATATTAATTTTTTTTTTTGGAAGAGGAACTTTATTGATGTATCAGGCGCAAAATGCCGAAGCCTATACAAAAGAGCGCGATCCGCGCGGACATACAAGAAAACACAAAACCGGTAAGAAGACCGGACTAAGGTAATCCAGCTTCCTCCAAAAACTGCTCTCAGAGTGAGAGCATCGGAAGCTGACTTTGCTAATCTGTCTGAGGAACCTCTATGAAAAGTTGAGAGGAACTGTATTGTCTTTCTTCATATCTGTATTTGTTCATATTCTTCCAGAGGACCCAAATGCTGGCGGCTGCAACGATCTGGTGCCCATGGGAGAGGTTCCACTTGGCTAGGAGATCGTTGAAGCCCCTAGCCTGAAGGTTCGGGTGGCATTTTTTGGAGAGGTTTTTCCACAACTGAGAGGCAAGATCTCCAGTGAGAAGGACGTGCTCTGCTGTTTCGGCCTGGAGAGAGGAACAACAGTGGCATCTCGATGCTAGGTTGAATCCGATGGATGAGAGGGAGTCGTCGGTGGGAAGCTTACGTCGTTGTGCTCTCCAGGTGAGGATCGACCATTTGTTGGGGATGCAAGATTGCCAATAAGGAGCTGTGAAAGGAGAAGGCTCTCCAATTCCTCTGGCCGCAACTCTGGCCGAAGCAAGAGAAAATGCGCCACCATCGGTCAGGGTCCACCTGATCCCGTCGTCAATGTCTCTAACCATCAAAGGTTTCGCGAGGCTGCGGCCCTGAAGTATACTGCGCCAATTAGCAGGTGCTCTATTATTAGCTGTCACTGTCATAGGGTTGGAGTGTTGAAAATATCTGGCTTTCATGAAACGAGCCCAGATTGAGTTCTCCGAACATAACTTCCACCACAACTTCATGGAGCAAGCAGCTACTATGTGCGCTAATCTGCAGAATCCCAA
Organism: Iris pallida; assembly: GCA_029216955.1. Classification (NCBI taxonomy): domain Eukaryota; kingdom Viridiplantae; phylum Streptophyta; class Magnoliopsida; order Asparagales; family Iridaceae; genus Iris; species Iris pallida. The sequence continues at coordinate 18,918,177 of JANAVB010033220.1, read as the reverse complement.
GCCTCCGTCGCTGGTGGGTCTGGCTGTGGTGTCCCAGCTGGCCCAGTGGTGTTTGTCTTTCCCGTCATTGTGACCCCAAAAGAAGTTGGAAAGGATGGACTCTAGCGATGTTAAGACCTTCTTCGGAGGAGAGCAAACCGCGAGGGTGTATATTGGGATGGAAGAAAGGACATGTTTGATCAGGATCATCTTGCCGCCAGGGGAGAGGGTGGCGTTGTGCCAACCCTTGATTTTTCTCCTGACTTTCCTGACCAGGCCTTCCAAAATGTCCGAGTTGGACTTCCCATAAACCAGCGGGCATCCAAGATATGTGAGTGACGAGTAAGCTGTGGCGAAGGAGGTCAGATTGGTGAGAGACGCTGAATGGTTTCTATTGGCTTTGTGATGGGTGTAGATAACGCTTTTGTTTGAGTTCACACGTTGCCTTGAGCATCTAATGTATCTCTCAAGCGTTCTATGGACCGCTTCAACCGACCCGATGTCTCCCATCGAGAATATGAGAATGTCGTCTGCATAGGCCAGATGCGTGATCAAGGGACAACTGGTGGTGGGGTGGAAATGATGGAAACTGGAGGAATTGGCTAGGCCGTTGAGATTTCTACTGAAAGCTTCTGCCGCAATTATGAAGAGGGTGGCGGAGAGAGGGTCTCCCTATCTGACTCTTCGGCTCGATTTGAAGAATCCTGCCGCTTGCTCGTTGATGATGGTGGAGAACCAGAAATTGCTGACGGATATGAAGAGGATGTCGATCCACGCTTCGGAGAAATCGAAGGCCTTGAGCACCCAAATCATGAATTGCCAGTCAAGCCAGTCATAACACTACAACAGAAATACCTTTTAATGACGGCTAAAAACCGTCATTAATGACCAACCATGACGCTTTTTTTTCCAAAGAAAGCGTGATGAAAACGGGTGTTATAAATGTTTTTTAAAAGCGTCATAAAATAAACGTCATGAATATAATGAGTTTTTGCTACACTTATTTTCAGCGTAGTTTGAAAGCGTTATGAATAGATAATCTCTGTAGACTCAATTCAGCACATTTATAACTAGGGGTGTGCATCGGTCGGTGGTCGACCTATTTGTTCCAAATCGAAGTCGAACCGAACTTAATCGGTTTGAAAAAAATCAAAACCGAACCAAACCAACCAATTGGTCGGTTCGATTTTGAAACCGACCGACTTGGTTCGATTTGGCTCGGTTCGGTTGATCGGTTTGACAATGCAAATTTTTTTTAGAAAAATAAAGTAATAAACCACCACTGAATCACTAATCTCAGCTCAGGAAAAGACAGCATAGAATATCAATGTACTTATAAACTGAAGCCAGAGGAAAAGACAGCATAGAATATCTATAGAACATAAAATATACCAGCTTCCTCAAGCCTTCAACATATACTGAATTACTGACATAGATTGATCATTGATCACAGAAAAGCCAGCATGCATATACAGCTTCAAGCCTTCAAGACTCCAAAGTCCATAGAACATATCAACATATTGACACTATAAAATTAATCACAGAAAAATCTATAAAATTAATCATAGAACATATCAGCATGCATACCAACTACCAAGTGAATCTAAAGATTGAGACTCCAAACTCCAAAGTCCAAATAGCATATACTCAGAAATCAGAATTGAGTCTCAAACTCAGAATTGTCTCTCAAAACATACAGCTTCAAGCCTTCAAGGCTTAAACATATAGTCATATACCCAAAGTCCAAATAGCAATTGTTACAGCTAGGAGAGTCCAAAGACTCCAAACATAGAATACAAGTTACAGTGTTACACAACATATTGGCATATTGCTCAAACATATGGACATATTGTTGAATAGAAAAAGTTTTCTATTAGCTGAACAGGAAATTAGGAATAGGCGAATAGCTGCTGGAGATTTTTCCTCCATAGTTGAATTGAACCGGGCCAAAACCTTTTTTTTAACATTTAGTAAGGTTTTGGTTCGGTTCGGTTTGAAACGTTTTTTTTGACAAACCAAACCGTGAACTGAATCGAACCGGTCGGTTTTAGAGAAATTGCATCCGAACCAAACCGATCGAACCATTGGTTCGGTTGAAAACTGATCGGTTCGGTTTGGTTTGGTTCGATTTGGTCGGTTTGACAAAATTATGCACAACCCTATTTATAACGCTCAATTCTGCACATTTACATATTACTTTCCAAAAAATTATAGATCAATGCTCAATGTTGCTCAATTCAATTTCAAAACATTCATTTTGAACCATATTCACAAGAAAATATCTAAATATCATAGAGTACCATTTAATCCATTTACAAATATATACATAATATATATCACCATCTTCATTACATTTTTTCAAAATAGGACATCCAAATACATATATTTACAACTACTACTAGTAAGTAGACCCTCAAAACTATTAGTACATTGGCTTCAACTTTGAGCACATCAAAACTGTCGGCATCACGTAGCAAAACCCTGAAAAAGATTAAAAAAAATATTACCAAAAGACCACCTCATGTCTTAAGAGTTGGTACCAAGTTTCCAACAAGAAACTAGCAATTGAGGATCATGTAATAAAATACTTTCATATACATTGAATCTAAAATTAAATCGACATGAAAGAAATAAGGGGTAAAATGCATTAAAATACCTACCTGTAGTAATAAAAGGGCCTGAATGTAATTTGGTGCAATTTAATTGGTGCAATTTAGGAGCATTCTCAAAGTTCCCGTAGTCTAAAAAAGGGCCTTAGATGAAGTGTATGGAATCACACTCATCTCCTCGACACATTAAGACTGAACAAAAAGGAATGGCATTTACAAACTGAAAGGATATCTCCAGCAATTTTATATTTTCAAACTAAATTGTATGAGAATAGATTAGTAGGTAGAAGAAAAAGCTTACAACTTTGAAGTGACACAATCAGGATTTTTAAAAAATGTTATCCGGGACCCCAATCTCATTGTACTTCCCATGTGTGTTCCTGATCCCTGCATTCACAAATTGATGTGGTCAAGAACTACCATCTTTAGTGGTTGAAGCACAAAGTAAACAGTGTTGATAAACAAAATACCTCAGGCATGAAAATAACAACAGGATGTGGTGTTTGAGAGTCGAATTCTTCACTATCCCTTTCCAATCCAAAACCTAATCATTACACAATAAACGGAGATAAAATGTCATTCAGGGAAAAGACTGCAATTTTACATTATAACAGCAGGTTCTGCAAAAAACAGAAGATACACATACATATGTGGAATATTCTATAACAGATATCTGCAACCCGGACCGAGTCCGCCTAGCGATTTTTAGAACACTGATGGTAACACTAGTAATCAGCAACATAAAGCGACTATCACAATAGATGTGTCCCAGCAACCTTAAGATGTGGTTTAGGTCTTTAAGCTTTGTGGTGCAGTGCATTATGTAAACTGTGTTATAAATTGTCATCGAATTCAATATAGATTTGCACTTGTCTGTGGCTGAGCAGAATCTTACCAACCTGAACTCGAACACACTATGAGAGAAAAACTATGTTATATTTTACAGTCTAGAAGCAGATTGGAGTGGAAACATGAGCACTTCAACAGTGGAGCTGAAAACTAAAAGCACTGATTAAGTTAAAAAGATTTTCGAACTATTGCAATTTTATGGTTGACGAAGCAACTGTAGAGTTGGAAGACCTGGTAGATTTTTGTACTATCTAGTAATTTGATGGTTGCTGATCCTTGGGGCTTGGCTTCTGGTGACAGATTCAGAGTGTTATGCGAAGTAACATGTAGGTATGCCAATTTTACTAGTAGCTTTCTATATGGTTGGTGTTTGTACAGCTACTTCGTTTCCTTTATAACACAATTTGTCACTGTAATAAAGTTCACATAATTTTATCAGATTGAACAAATCAGCAGGTTACTCGCAATCCATCTTGTGCTAGTAAAGGGAAAGAACCTACCTACTACAAGTACAGATGAAGACCTAAAATTTAACAATAGGGTGCAAACTTATTTAGTAAAATATAAAGTATAGCTAGTTGATTATACATAAGCAGACTAGCAAATAAAAAGATACAAGTTCAAATCATTATATAATATCTAAATCCAGATCCTACTCCTAAAAGGATTGAAACTCAACCAAATTTGGACCTAAACTGAAAGGAAAGATCTGCTCCCAGTTCCTACTAGAAAACAAACCCCAATATCCACTAGAGAATGGTAGTACAGACTTGCAAGGTAGAATTATTGTAGGTAATATTCAAAGTTACAGTACCTATACTTGCTCTAATATTCCCCATTTTAACATTAATGATCCTCCAAATGTTTCCTTAACCAATAAGATAAATTTAGGTTCTATTTGGACACAAATTATTCCATAAATACGTAAAGTACCCTCCCCCTCCCCCTCCCCCTCCCCCTCTCACCTATAATAACACGCTATTGGATCTAACACACTACTAGATTGTACCACCACTCTGAATACACGGTATCAAAGGAAATATGGAAAGGTACAGTCATAATACTTTGCTAGGTGTGCTGTACCTGCTGTTGTATAACCATTATTTGGAGAATTACAAGCACTATTCAATTTCATTGAAGAATTTCTATATGAACATAGTTGCAACAAGAGAAATGCACATTATAACAAATAATTCAAAATACATATTATAATAGCAGATGACACTTCATCAATAATATATTATCATAGTTTTATAGTTAACTAAACAGAAATTGATAAAAAAATTACTCACACTGAAGAAGGAAGACTGCCTTAGCCAAAAATAATAACCATCAGCAGCAGCATAAACTTGGCACTCGATGATATAAAAGTTCTCCCAGAGAGGAAAAACCAGTGAAACAACAGAAACAATCCCAGCAAACATGTAAATGTTAAGTTTTGATCTCTCCATAACAAAATTTCAGCAACTGGAATTAAATAATTGAAGGTTAGTTCAAGACACTCATAATGGATTGCTCATGGCAGAATAGTTCTTAAATAAAGGAAACTACTGGGCATGTTGATTCCTTTTCAATTATGTAGCACAGAGGTCACCATAGTGGAAAATATCAGACAACAATTTTCGACCACCGCCATACTTGAGGATGTCGAAGCGGTCGCGGGCGAAGTTGATGCAGGCGTTGCGCACGATGATCCAGTCGCGGAAGAAGTCGAAGCCCACCTCCTCCCGGACCTCCTCCGCTAGCCCGCCCTCGGCGGAGGAGAAGGAGGTCCGACGGTCGAAGTAGTTCTGGTGGCCGAGGAGCTCGAGGAGCTCGATCCACTCTGGCCACGGGTTGATCACCTCCACCTCCTTCTTGAGGAAGTCGGTGATTTCAAAATTAGGGTACTCGATCATGGGGACGTTCGCCAGCGGGAGGAGCACCTGGGAATTTTAAAATTAGGGTTCAGAGATTTTAGGGGTTTTCTAGGGTTAGGGTTTGGTGAGACGTACTTTTGGGCGCTCGAGAGTGATGGGACAGAACTTCTGGGCAAAGCTGTCCGCGAGGAGGACGGTCTGGAGAGTGGTTCGGGCGAGTTCGTTGGGGTCATCGGAGTTGGCACGGCCGCCGCCGTCTTTCTTCTGCGCCATTGGAGCCGTCGATGGAGCCGATAGAGAGAGGGAGTGGACTAGGGGTTTACGTACGAAGCGGTCTGAGCTGAGATATTTGTGGTTCGGGTTAGGGTTTTGGAGTTGGGGGAAAGGAAGGAGAAGAAGAGGAGGAGAATGAGAAGACCAGAATGGGGGAGATGAAAAATTTTGTTGAAGCGCGGGCTGTTCTCAGCATTTTGCCCAAAAAATTGAATTTAAAAATATTACAAGTTTGCCACCGCTCTAAAATATTAATAACGTTTTGTTTTATAAATGTTATAAAAAGTTCAAAATTAGCCCAAACCGTCATAGAAAAAAGGCATTTCGAACTTTCATAACATTTTTTTATCAGCCGTCATGAAATCCACTTATCAAGCGTCATTAATAGGTCTTTTTGTTGTAGTGTAAGCTTTCTCCATGTCCTGCTTAATGTCCACATTACCTCTCCTGGAGGGGAACTTCATGCACGTGATCATCTCTTGAGCCAAAAGGATATTGTTTATGATGTTACGCCCTTTGACGAAACCGTTTTGTTCTTCTGAGATAATGTTTGGGAGAAGAGTGGACATGCGAGTCGCAATGATCTTTGCAATGATTTTTTTGGTGAAGGTGCAGAGACTGATAGGACGAAAGTCCTTGAAAGTCTTCGGGTTGTCTTTCTTGGGGATGAAAATGAGGTTTGTGCAAGAGATGGATTTGGGGTATCTCGCTCCCTGAAAGAAAGAAATAGCCGTCTCGTGCAAATCTTTGTCGATGATGTCCCAGCAGTTGCAGAAGAAAACCCCTGAAAAACCGTTGGGACCGAGAGCGTTGTGCTCGTTTAGAGCCCAAACTGCTGCCTTGACTTCTTCTGCCGTTGGGGGGACCTGGAGCTGCTCGTTCTCTCTGTCGCTAATCTTGCTGGAGATGTTGGACAGGAGTTCGTTGTCTTTAAAGATTGGATCTTTTGTGAATAATCTGGTGTAGTAGGTGCCGGCGGCCTCTTGAATACTCCTTTGATCTCTCTGGAGGATGTCGTGTCTGTAATTTGGTGTAGGGTGAGATTATGCCTCCGACCTCTGATGCAGGAGTGAAAGAAGGCAGAATTTATGTCTCCCTCGGAGTCCTAAGACAGTCTGGCTTTCTGTTTCCAGAATTCTGTTTCAACTTTCAGCCAAGATTTGAGGATTGCCCTGGTGAGGTTGAGCGTGGCTCGGTGCTCCTGTGATCTGTTTGAGGCGAATAAGATCTCTGCGCGGGTCACATCATCCTCTGTCTTCTTAATTTCTTGGAAAATGTTACCGAAAGCGTTCTTGCTCCAATACGCTAGCGCTCTCTTAGTGGCTTTGAGCTTAGCAGCGACACGCTTAAGAGGGTCGAGGTATGTGTGCGCTCCCCAAGCGGTCGCTACGATGTTCTTAAATTGCAGATGGTGGGTCCAGAAGTCCTAGAATCGGAATGCTTTCTTGATCGGATTGGGGTTGCAGCTAATGTGAATAATGAGGGGAGAGTGATCCGATTCAGTGGTGTTGAGGTGGGATAGATTGGAGATGAGGCCCGTGTCATCCCAGCGATTGTTGACCATGGCGCTGTCCAGACGGGAGTACTGACGTCTGGCACATTCCTACATGTTGCACCAAGTGAACTCGTTGCCTAAGAACGGCAGGGGCGACATGTGGGCGTTGAAAATGAAGGTGTTGAAGTCGTTCATGGCCGATTGGGGCCTACCACCTAACTTTTCCTCTATAAGAGATGGTGTTGAAGTCTCTGACGCAGAGCCACGGAAGGTGCTGTGTTGATGATGGATATCCAACAGAATGTCCCATAGCACCTTGCGTTCGAGAATATCACAACTTTCGTGCACCACGGATAAGAGGGAACGACCCCTTAGGGTGGGGTGTTCGACCCAGCAAGAGAGAGCCTGTCTGGAGTCTTGAATGGAGCCAAATTTGATGTCGGGGCCGAAGAATATCCAGATGTCGTTGCACCCGGCTATCGCGGCTGGGAAGTCGAGCTTGATATTTAGAGCTTTTAGTTTTTTTTTGAGGGATTTTGGGTTCTATGATGATTAAGATGTCTATGCGGTGAATCTTCTTAAGGCTGATAATTCTGTTCATGGTGGGTTTGTTGGCAAGCCCACGAACATTACACGAAAGGATGTTAAGCATTGAGGGGGAAGGGGTGGGGGGTTGTGTAACTTTCCGGCTGATCTAGTGGTCATGGACGATGACTTTTTGGCCTGTTTTTTCTTTTTGTTGTTAGGTTTTCTGAGGATATTCGGGGTGGCTTCCGAGAGATCTTCCTTTTCCTTGTACTGGCCGAAGGCCGTAGATTCAGAGGCAAGATCCAGGAAGGGGGCTCTGTCTCGATCTCTGTCAGCGCTTAGGGGGTTTGAGGGGTCTAGGAAATCTGCTTTCGTGGCAAGCTGTATTCTGATGGTTGTATCTAGTCCCAGAGTGGTGACGTTAACTGCTGAGTGTTAGGTTAGCTCAACCTCTTCTGGTTGAGGGAGAGGGGCCTCGGGCTCCTCGAGGACCAAACTCTCAGTATCTGTGTGACCCTTGTCTGAGTTCTGACTCTGTTCGTATTCCTTCTCTGTTGTTTCTGCTAGGGCTAGAGTACCGAAAGAGTTGTGAAGGTGTAAGTCCTCTGGTTCTTTGGATGAATGCGCCTAAGTGGGTTGGGGGAGGAAGGGCACAATGTCCTGAGAGAATTGAGGATCTGTGTGAAGACTGGGGGGGAGCCTCTCTGTCTGCGAAAAGGCTGCGTGAGTTGGGAGGGGATTGGCTGGGTGTTGTGGGTTAAAAGTGGGCCTTCTTTAGTGATAGTGTCTTGCGAGGGGTCATCTTCAGTTTTGGGTGGGCTTTGTAGCAGTGCTTGGTGAGGTGACCTCTCAGCTGACAGTGTTTGCAGTAAATAATGTTGTTGTCGTACACCAACGCTTGGATGTGTGTCCTATTCCCGAGTTGGAGCTCGATATGATCCGAAGGATCTGAGGATAGATCCAGTTCCACACATATCTTGGCAAATTTTCCTTTGGAGATGTTTCGGGTTTCTTCGGCTACAGCCACTAGGGAGCCGAAGGAGCTGGCTATCCTTTTGAGTGCCGCTGGAGCGAAGCAAACTAGGGGAAAATTTGGGAGGGTAATCCATGCCGATATGATGGTTGAGTCAACCTTAGGATTGAAGTTGGGGGGACCATTTGACGATTTTAACTCTTTGTGAACCGACAGTTGTGGTGCCTCTAGTCCAAACGGCAGAGTAATCTGCTGCAAAGGAGAGGTGGAGGAAACAATGTTTGGGGTCTAGTGTGGCGACCTGATAAGTCGCGACGATCCCCCATCAGGCGATGGCCTCTCAAATAGTGGTGAGCTTCAGACAGCCCGCCTGGAACTTCAAGACAAAAGTCTTCGAGAATCTGCTGGCGAGGGAAGAGATCTCTTCTTGAGAGAATGGGATTTAGATGGCTTGTCCGTCTGACGGGGCCTAGAACTCGACATCTCGGAGTTCTACGTCCTCCAACAGGGGGGTCGAGTGATATAACGCCCCAGTCCCAAAATACATAGGACTAGGAACGTAGACATGCCAGCCGTATAGTAAATATACGTAAGCTGTAAAATGCAGTAGAACCATGACTAATCTCATCCACACAAAATAAAAGAATAAAAGATATCATATAATCAACTATGAATTGTCATTGGTACATGTAGTTGGGCGGAGACAAATCCACTACCAACTATGAAAAAAAATACATGATATACAAAAGAATAAAATTGGGCGAGCGAAGCGAAGACGATCCATGTGCAATCATCCTTGAAGAAATAAAGAGGATCACGGCTAGAGCTAGAATACCTGCGAAAGACAAGAGCACACACCTGGAGAGATAACCAGGTCCTTAGAGAGACGTAACAAGACACATAATATCATTCCAATATAACTGAATATAAATTGCTCAAATAAATAAGTCAATTGAATTATAACATGGTCCAATACACACCAATTGAACTAGCGTACCATCCCCCCACCAAACAAGGACATGAGATGGTAAACTAATTAACGGCGACGTATCTTTTCATGCTATGAATCCAATATAGTATCCGAACCCCAACAAGGTTCAATACCTTCTCATCGAAGTAGTAAATCACACCTACAACCAAACAAGGACAAGATGTGACGAACTAATCTGCGACAAGTTATTGTTCCAAGCCACGGTCAGATACAAGCACCCAAACTAAAAGTACTCGTACCTAACGGATAAAGGTAGCCTAACCATTCTAAGTAAAATGTAGTTAAGAACAATCCTTCCTACGCATGGGCCCTGGCTAAATAGGATCGGCATAGTCCCCCCTGGAGCACTAGGGGCCCAATCAATAAGAGCATAATGTTTCGCAGAACGTCAGTGGCCGTCAGTAATCATGGATCATCAACCCGTATCTCCAGCGGAGCTTCCGGGTCACAAGGGTAAGTGCATCGAAGCCCATACGCTAAGAAATTGTCCTTCCCGTACAATGCCTACTATGTTGTATCCACAACAAAAAAATCTCTATAACCGCTAAGTCAAACTAAGCATGCAACTTCTATTAGCGGTTATTCCTATCGTACGGCTTATACACACCGGTGGCCAACCAATCACGCATGTCCGTGTTCTACATGCGACACACAACTTCGTGGTACAACGTGTCAAGGCCAATGAATGCAACACACAAGGTGGTCCCTTAAATCTAGCTTTAATGTGTAAGAAAAATAATATATAGCAGGAAATATAACTGAACAGTAAGTTCTAACAAGTTATACATATATCACAGTTTATTTAGCATAAAGAAAATAATGAACAATGCATGAAATATAAGCTAAATAAATAAACAGCAAATGGCAAGGTGTCTTGCCTGGTAGGACGCCTGGTGTACTGCAATGATCAATGTGGCATGAACTGCGACTTCAGTAACAACTACACAAGGTGACCTCTGCTGGTGGCACAGACAGTTCCATTGGGTCCAGATGGGTCAAATTAGTTAGGGCAGTATAGATTGGTGAGGGAATATGAATAATGGGGGTTAGTCATGGACGGAAGGATAGTCGAAGGAATTTTAGATAAATAAAATATAATAAATTTTTGAAACTATTTATAATATTCGAAACTAGTTTGAGTCTAAATAATTATTGAAAAATACTTAAAGTCAAGAAAAATTATTTTTTTGGCTAACAACTCTAAGTTTGTCAAAAATAAAATTGTTTTGATAGAAAGCTATGTTTTTATTAGTCAAAAATATATTAAACTCTAGAAAAAAATTAGGATAAAACTATGAATTTGTCGAATATATACATTTTAGATAAATATAAAAATTAGAAAGACTTTTAGTGCTATAACTAAATTTTGTCAAAATAATTTTAGGTCAAAGCTATATTTAAAATAGACAGAATAATAATATAGTAATAATTTTAGGGGTTCCAACTAAAATTCTGAAGTAAATATAGGTCCAAGCCCAAAATAATATAATTTTGTTGAGAAATTATTTATTATATATATATTTTATTTGGTAAATATAATATTAACAGTACTAAAAATCAACTAATACTTTAGTGCTATACTTATACTACCAGTAGTATATTTTAGTTAAAAGAATAACAGAAGTAATAATAATAATAATAATAATAATAATAATAATAATAATAATAATAATAATAACAATAATAAAATATTAGATACTAAAAAAAAGGAAAACAAATAGTGAACAAAACAAAGCAAAAAAATCAACAACAAATGATATAAACCAACAAACAAAAATAAAACTAAGCTGTTGTTCCTCCTTTGTAATAGAGGGGAGAAGAGCTGGAGAGAGAGGGATAACAAGGGGAGGGGGTTTTCGAGAGAGAGGGAGAGAGGAGATCGGGAAGAGGAAGGAAGGTCCGACGGAGGAGATCGGTGGTCCGGCGGAGGAAAAAGGAGCCGAAGGCGTGGAGAGGAGGTTCGGGGGCTGGGCTCGGCGCGCGGTGGCTTAGGGGGTCGGGACAGCAGAGGTGGCTGCGACGGTGGCCGGAGGGGATCGGTGGTCCGGCGTGCTGAGGAGGTAAGGGTGGAGGCGGCGCTCAGGCGGAGACCGCGGCGCGGGTGCGGTGAGTTTAGGGTTTAAAATTTTTTTGGGGTTTCAGTTGCTTTTGGTGGTGACGTCGGCCAGCGATGGTCGTGGTGGCGGTGGTGTTTTGGGTAGAGAACGATGGTGGTGGTGTGGACGGATTTTGTGGCGGTGGTGGTTGATGATGGTGATAGGAGTTGTATGAGGGGAGGCTGGGGGTGGCTGGCTTGGCCGGAGTGGGTAGCCGGGGTACGGTGGTCGGGGCTTGTGGCCACTGGTTCAGGTGGCGGTGGTTTCGGGATTGGGTGTCCGGGAACATGGGTGATGGGGATGGTTCGGCCATGGGGTCGGCCCTGGTGGTGGTATCCGGCAGAGAAGAGGCCAGGGTAGCGAGGTCGGGACGGGGTGCTAGTAGGGGTGCAACTCGGGCGGGTTGGGTCGGGTTTGAGGTCAACCCGAGCCCAACCCGATAGATCATAAGCCTAGCCCAAGCCCAAGCCCAACTCAACTTCGGGTTCAACATATGAAGCCCAAGACCAAGTCCGGAGGATCGGGTTGGGCTCGGATTGGGTCGGGTCCATCGGGTTTATCGGACTCTAATATGATATTTGAAGTAATTTTAAACAAGAGTAATATTAAATGCATAATCAAATAGCAATCAAGCCTCAATCATTACAAAATAAAACTGAAATGAGATTTAGGACAAGGAATTGAAGTGTTCGGGTGAAAAAAATTATAGTTTAAACTTTTTATTTAAGTAGTATGAAACAATATATATATAAATTATATGTATGTCGGGTTTCGGGTTCTTCGGGTTACCCAACACATGAACCCAAGCCCAACCCGATTTTTGATCGGGTTCAAATATTTTAACCCGAGCCCAAGCCCGAACCCGAATATCTTCAACCCTAACCCAACCCATTAACGGGTTTACCCGATCGGGTTCGGGTTTAGCCCGCCCGAGTTGCACCCCTAGGTGCTAGACAGGGAGGAGGTCGGGAAGACTGATGACAAGGGAGCTGCGGGGATGGTCGAGGCCGAGGGCAATGGTGGACGGTCGGGGATGGCTGCGCTTGGCTAGGATTAGGAAATTATCATTTGTTGTTCATGTCGGGGTGTGTCCGACACGGAGGTGACGGGTTTGTACGTGTAAACTATGGAATAAGATGTTAGGAAGACACCCGGGGTCGGACCCGAGGCCAATCACGGCTGACACGGCAAGGATTGGACACAGACATGATGCACTCACTTTGTGGTGGAAATTTATGGAAGAATTGAGGAGAAAAAATAATAGGGAGGCTCCCCTATTTATAGGGTTGAGAAATTCTGGTTTGATAAGGATTAGGAAAAATTATAAAACTCCCTTAGATAATCTTCCTAATATTTAAATCAATCAAAAATAAATTTAATCAATCTAAATCCATATTTAAATCTTAGATAAATCTTCTCTTCATCCATAAATTAAATCTTAATTTAAATTACCATAATATTAAATTATCAAAACTTCCAAATTATCTCTTATAAGTAATAAAATAATCAATATTAATTAATTTTGAAAATTGCAATAAATATTTTGAATATTGATAGAAAATATCCTTTAAATACCTTTTTACTAAATTAAGATAAATAATAAAAATGATTTTAAGAATTCCAATATATACATGAATTAAATTTCATGTATCTCGCATGGGACTAGTACAAAATATTTATGTATATATTATTTTTGAAATCGGCATACATAAAAAATTAAAATAGCACACTTAGAAAATTTTGGTACGATAGCAAGAATATTTATTATATATATATTATTTTGAAACTATAAAAATAGAAAAATATTTTTCTAAAAATATGTACGCTCGCACATATTCGTACTCGTCGAGCAATTACGAAAACGAAGTTTCGTGCACGACGTACATTGCAACTACGCGACGTGCAAATAATAAAAATAAAAAAATAATCAGTACCAAATTTATTAAAAAAAGTAGAAATTTAGAGGTTTTACAAGTGAGCTAAGGGGTCTGGCCTCAAGGTGTTCGCGAAAGACACCTTCTTAGCTAGCCTGTCTGCCCGAGCAAGGGGGAGTACTGGCGGTTGAGGGAGAGGGGGGGAGACCACTGAGGGGGATGGAGCTGCTGCCGAACCGCTATGCAGACAAGGATGATATGCGCCCGAGGTTGAGGGCGCATAGCGCCCGCCGAGACCGTCATTTGCCTCCGATGGAGCGAAGTGGGCGTATAGGATGGCGAAGTGGGCGCATATGAAGCCGACCTGCCCCGCTGGGCGGGCGACGAGGAGCCTAGACCTGATGATGGGCGTACATGGCTGTCCACACTGGAGCTGGGTGCATAACCCATTCCTGCGATGGCGCATGGTCCTGTAGCAAGGGTTGCGAGACCCGCTTGCTCGGGGAGGGCGCATGACCCTGCAATGCATAGGCCGGGTGCAAGGGGCCCTGATCCCGCTAGCTTGGAGAGAGCGCATTCCCCGTCAACAGGGACTTGGGCACATGACATCCTCTCCGCAGGAACCGAGGAGAGTGGAAGCGGGAATGATGCCAATTTTGAATTCAAATTTGAAAATGATTCTGAGCGATGCGCAGGGGGTAGGGGTAAAAAAGCGCGGGGATCGAGGCTGTGGCGCTAATGCCGATACGAGGCCACCGGAGAGAGTGAGCGACTCCCTTAGCGGCCGAGGGAGGGCCGGGGGGACGCCGGAGGGCCAGCTAAGCTTGCGCACTAGGCCGGCTGTGGCGAAGCCAACGAAGGCCAGCAGCTCTACCGACCATTCCGGCGCCTGGAGCAAACGGGGCCTCCGGAGGAGGACGCGGCTGCCCGGGCTGGATCGCCGGTTGCCGACGAGAAGCGAGGGTGAGGGCGGGGAAAATAGGGGTATCGGGGAGAGGAGGAGAGGGGGACCCTGTTTCGGTGTTGGCGCACCAGCCTGGCGCGACCGCACTCGCCCGTTCCGGCGCTGCGCTCGGGCAGGCACGGGGAGGCTAGCAGAAGAGGGAGGGGGGAGGGCTTAGCTGCGGGAGGGGGAGCCTTCATCTTTTTTTAATATATATATATATATATATATATATATATATATATATATATATATATATATATATATATTGGAAAAAAAGGTAAATTTTATTCCAACTCAATATATAATGATACAATCATACACTCATAGTGGGTATAGATTTTACATCAAACTCAATGTTATGGAGGATGCCTACAGGAGGGGTGATAAGCCCCTCGGAGATGAGTCAGTTTTGTTCCCTCCATATATGCCAGACAGCACCAGCCAACCGAACTCTAGCGGTCTTGAACCAGTCCTGCCCTCGCCCTCTTCTGTCCCGAAGCACAGTGATAATATCACCGATCCACTTTCCAGAGTTACATCCGCCCAGCACACTGCATTGTTTCGTCCAGATATGCCAGGTCACCTCACACTCAAAGAATAAGTGCCTCATAGATTCATTCTCTACGTCACATAGCACACACTTTGAATTGGGTACCTGAATCCCAAACGAAATAAGATGATCCTTCGTCAGCAGGCGGCCCAGTAGCAATCGGTACACGCAAAGCTACATCTTCCTGGCTAGACCCTTACACCATATGAACTCATAGTCAGCACTAGTAGGAAATGCACGCCGTATGAGATTATAGCAGCTTTGGAACCCAAACTTTCTAGAACCCACAACATCTTCCGACGGATCCTAGATCCAGCAATCATCTGGTAGTGCCGGGTCAATCGCGACCGTGCTGATAACCTCTCCAAGCTCCTCAGTATGGCTGTAGGACTCAGGACACCAACTACCATTTCGGATAATATGTTGGCAAGTCAGCCCCCTTCCAACCTTCCGGTGCGTCCTGACTCCCAAGATCTCTAATAGAGATTGCCGATCTATCCACGGATCCCGCCAGAGGTCCGTTCCAGTTCCATCCTTCATGATCCGCCAGATGGCAGATTTAAGCACCTCCCTGTGCCGCAAGATATGTTTGAAAGTGACAGAATTGTTGTTATCAATGTCACAAGCCCAGAAGTTGCCCTGCTTCACATATATGCTATTTATCCAGTCGACCCAGAGGGACCTCCTTTTGATGAATCTCTATGCCAGCTTTAGCGCCGAGGCCTCCCTGATCTCCAGCAAGGGTCGAAGTCCCACTCCTCCCTCCTTCCTCGGCCGACATAGCTGCTCCCAAGAGATCCCAGGCATACCCTCTCTCCAGATAAAGTCTGCATAAATCCTCTATACTTTGTTATTGGTAGCAGCAGGGATCAGAATAGACTGCAGCCAAAACTACGCCAGAGCCGAGATAATCGATCTAACCAACTCGATGCGACCTCCAAAAGATAGACCAACAGCTTGCCAACCTTCGATCTTCCGCTGGGCATACTCCACCAGACTATAGCAGTCCTGGTCCTGAGCATAGTTGACTGTCAAAGGAATCCCTAGATATTTCACCGGGAGATCACTCTTCTCCATACCCAAAACATCGGCTCGTTCCTCCTTCTGGGGACAAAGGGAACTGAAGTAAACCCGGCTCTTCTTCCTGTTCATTTGAAGCCCTCTAAAGGTTTCCAGCTCACCCATAACATCCGAGATCGTGTGCATACCTTCCATAGAAGGCTATATGAATACCAGGAGGTCGTCTGCATATATGAGGTGGGTGACCAGTGGCTTGACTCTCCTGAACAGCGGGACCAGCCTTCCACTATGTACCGCCATGTCCATCAAGCAAATAAAGTACTCCATGACAAGCATGAACAGGTAAGGCGACAGAGGTTCACCTTGCCGGAGTCCACGGTTGCTGTGGAAGAACCCGTACGGGGTACCCTAGAAGAGGACAGAGAAGGTGGGAGTCGTGATGCATTTCTCGAATCCTCGCTACCCAGCGATCATCAAACCCCATAGCAGTCAACAAGTGGCACAGGAAATCTCTATTGACCATGTCATAGGCCTTCCTCAGATCCAGCTTCACACACGCTTCTTCCCTCCTGGTTTGTTAAAGCCCCTCATCATCTCATGTGCAAGTAGGCTATGCTCAGTAATCGATCTCCCCTTAGTGAAAGCTGCCTGGTTCGGAGAGACTAAGTCCTGCATGATTCCCTCCATACGCCGGCACATGAGGTGCATAATAATTTTGTACAGGTAATTACAGCACGCAATAGGCCTAAAATCTGCCAGCGATGTCGCACCCTCCTTCTTTGGCACAAGTGTCAAGAAGGTGTGGTTCAGCTCCTTCAGCAGCTTCCCCTCGGTAAAGAACTCCTGAACCGCCTTGAGAATTGGGAACTTCAGAATATTCCAGTGGCATTTGTAGAACCCACTGCTAAAACCATCTGGCCCTGAAGCTTTGCTGGAATCCGCCTTCATGATTATGGCCTCCACATCCTCCATAGTAACAGGGGCAAGTAGAAGGCTATTCCTATAGGGTGTCACCAACCCCTTCGTAACTATATCCGGGAACGCAGACAGATAGTCAGTTTCAAAATATAACTCAGAGTAGTACCTGACAGCCTCTCCTTGTATCTTTGACGGCTCCCCCACCAGATTACCCTCCGTATCGAGTAGCTGAGAAATATTGTTCCGATGATGTCTATTTCGAATGACATCATAGAAGAACTTGGAGCAACGGTCACCATCCTTAAGCTAGGAACATTTAGCGTGCTAGGCCGCAGAAATATCCTTCTGCAGACACAGAATATTGACTTCCTCGACCAGCTCCATCTCTCTAGCCGCTAGGTCCCCGTTCATCATATCAGATTGTATGGAATACTGGATGGTCCGTAGCTCTGCCTCCTTATCTTCTAGTGAGGTCTTGGGCAATCCCTTCACCCAGCTCCGGACAGCCTTTTTCATGGACTTGAGCAGATGCACCATACGATACTGAGCCAAATTCGCCTGGTGGCTAGTAAGCCCCTCCGTAATAGCCTCCATGTAACCCTCTGAAAGATACCAACTATTGTTGTACCAGAAGGGGCACGACCTCACAGTAGGCCGGTCTGTGAAGCCAATCTTGATGGGGGAATGATCGCTTGTCCCAGCGGCCAGACCCTCAACCGAAGAATTGGGGAAGCGATAGAACCACTCCCCGTTGTCCAGAGCTCTATCCAACTGGCAAAAAACCCTGTTACGGGCTGCTTTTTTATGACAAGTCCTGATATGTACCGAGTGCGACAGTCCCTGAAGCTTCGCCTGGAGAAGGCATCTCTGGAAGTTATACAAGATCGAATCTGGAACCGATCTGCCACCCACCTTCTCTCCTCTGTGAAGCAGGGTGTTGAAGTCACCCATCAGGAGAAGCAGAAGATGCGAGGAGTCAGCAGCGGCAACTAATCTGGATATGTCACTCCACAAGACCTTTCGATGCCGTTTGTCATTGTGGCCGTACATCGCTCCCAGCAAGAACCGAAAACCACCCTTATTCGTGAAAGAGATGGCAATCAGCTGCTCCGACATCAAGATCAAGTCCCCATCCCAACTCTTTGAATTCCATCTGACCCAGATCCTTGCCATGTCACAAATTTCCAGGTTATGGAGTTGGACCCAATAAGAGGGGGTCTGTCGGACAAGAGTCTTTTCTCCTTTAATCTTGGTCTCCAGCAGGACAGAGATGTCACACTTCTCCCTTTATAAGATCCCATATATCTTCATCTATTTTCCTAACGAACACGCACCCCTCACGTTCCAGATGATTACCGCCATTAATTATTAAAGGAGAGGTTCCCCTGTACGTCACCTGGACTGGCACCCGGGCGAGGTACCACATCCGTCGCTGTCATATCCACAACCACCCTAGCAGTAGGGGCACGCTGGGTCGCTGCCTGGAAGAGCATCAGAGCCCAAGCCGGGTTGTCCACACATAGCGCCTGACACTTATTAGGGGAAAGTCCTCCATCATTTGGGGGACCATCTCGCAGTGGTCCAACACATCTCTTCCTACTATAGACTCTCTCCTCAGAAGATCCGCCATCTCCACGCTCCTCTCTTCTCGAAGCCACCATGCCTATGGTGACCATACTCCTCTGCGCCGAGAAGGTGACCATAGCCCCACTAGGGTGTACCGGCTGGGGCGAGATAGTCAGGCTCAAACCCCTAGCCTCCTCCATTGGTCGGTCCCCCTCCTGCATGATATCCTCCGCTCTGTCGTCCCCGAATAAAGACTCCATCGCCCGTAATGGGCCAGGCACCTCAGTAGGGGAAGGAGTCGACCCCGACTGTGAACCTCCTGATGGACATGTACTGTCCAGATGCCCGAAGCAAGCGTAATGTGAACAGGTTGGAGGAACCCATTCGTACTCTACCTTCTGGGTTAGGACCTCTCCAGAAGGCACTTCATACTCCAATAAACTCGATAACTCCCTGCCAGCCCGGATTTCAACGAATATCTGGGCATACGTCAACCTCGATCGAAAGGCTGTAGCATCATCAGCCTTGATCAGTGTGCCTACCAAGCTGGCTAGCCGCATCAGCAATGGAATGCTCCAAAATCGTACAAGAAACTCCGAAAAGCATATCCAAACAGGAATGGCATTTAAGACTTCTTTCTCACAATGCAAATCAGGAGTCCACTCATTCAGAATGATCAACCTGCCATCAAACGTCCACGGACCTCCTTGCAAGATCCTGGTGACATCTTTCGCTAGCCCAAACTTTACATAGTAGAAGACATTTTCCCTAATAAATATCTCCATACTATCTTTTGGCTGCCAGACACGCGCCGCATACCCCCGGATCTGCCCATAGAATGGCTTGTTTCCCAGGACATACAGAACCAGCGTGTTTTCCTAGAAGGCAGTCACCTTCTCAATCTCCTCTGAGGAAACGAGGCCCAGAAGCCACTTCCTACCTTCTTTGGCGGCACGAACTCCATAGAAATAGGACTTTTTGGACCCACCGGTTTGTAAATATCCGCCCAGGACCTTCCTGTTGGGCGGGGAACCGTCCCCTGTGAGAGAGGGACTACACTAGGTGGAGATGATCATATACCCCGACCTCCCAGGTTAGCCGCTTTACCCTTGCCTTTTTCTGCCACAGTCGCCTTGGGGAGCCAACTAACAGATATTCCAGGGGAACCATTCCCGTCCTGACAGAGGCCGCACGGCCACGAGACGTCGTCTGCAATCTCGAACCATGTGTCTGCGACCTTGACCCCTCACCAACTCTCCTTTTCGGAGTGTAGCGTGTCTTTTGGTGACTCTGCACTCCCCACACCTTACCCCCAGCCATGGTGCCCGCCGTCTCGTAACCGTCGTCCAGCCTCCGCCTTCTATAGATCCACCCGTAGATCCAGATCCAGGATGGAAAATCGACGTTCCCGACAAGTCGGGAACCCATCGGTCATCCCCGTTCCCCGTCGTCGTCTCCGTCGACCGGTCGCCCGTGGCCACGCCACCGCCACCGCCGGTAGTGGCCTTGCCAGCGCCGCCCTTGGCCTTTCCGCCCCCGCCGAAGCCTCTGATGCCTGTGCCACCACCGCCCTCCTCCGCATCACCCGCTGCCCTAGCGCCCCCAATACCTGTGCCACCACCGCCAGGTCCACCACCGCCTGTGCCAGCCCCGGTCGGCACTTCCCCGCCGCTCCGGCCCTAGCAGCCCTCCCCCGCCGAAGGCGCCAGGGTCCCACACGGGGGGAACCCTCGCTGCGATCGCCAGAGCCCGATCACCAGAGCCTTTTATGTTTTCCTTATATATATATATATTATATGTAGAATATATATTTTTTTAAAAGAAAAAACCTTTCATTGAGAACTAAAGAGAGCTCCCAGAGGAGCAATACAAGCAGGAACAAGCCCAAACGCACAAAAGGGCTCTGGTACCATAGAAAAGCTAAAACAAAATATTAAAATTTCAAAATTTTAAAATTCAAAAATTCTAAAATTTCGAAATTCGAAAGCAGAGAAACGAAAACCGAGGCTGCACGCACGCGTGCCGAGGAAGAAACACGCCGCCCAAGAGAGGACGTACGGCTCGAGGGGGCCGCGAAGCCCGGGGAGGGCGCGGCTCGCAAGGCCCTCACTGGGGGAGGGGAGAGGACGGGTCGCCAAGAGGGAGGGTGGCCGCCGATTATCACGGCCCGCACCCTAGAGTAAGGGCACGAGAAGTGGGTACGTCCATCCTACGCCATAGTGTCGGCGGTAGAACTTGTCCTAGGTCAATCATCTAACAATATATAAGATACATGTACAGTATATACACTCCGAATGGAGGTGACATAACATAATACAGTCTCAATCATATCTAAGGCAGAAAATGATAAGATAGATAGATATAAACGAATTCACACAAGAGATACATTAGAAAGAAGTCTAAGTGTATATGATAATATCTCCACAAACATCCAGATAAACAAACTCCCAATATATACAATAATGTATCAATGAAAAGACAAGGTAAGATTCTAAGCTAGCAGTCTAAACCACTGGTGGCAGATCCTCTACTGTAAGTGGGTCCAAGTCACAAGTGTTGTCTATAGCTGCACCATAATAGGTAGACACCAGATCCTCACTGTAGCTCCCCTTCCCGAAAATTTTTGAATTATTTTTCTATTATTTATTTGATTTAAATGGTGATTTTTAGATCTTATAAATAATTATTTAGTTAATTATTACGGTAGATGACTTTAGCCATAGTTGAGTTTTGAAGTACCAGACGAATAGGAATCATGGCCCGGGCAGTGCAGCGGTGTGCCTTGACTAGTGTATTAGCCGTGCCAAGGGGGACCCAGCCATGAGTGAGTCCTAACTAGGAAAATCAGGCCAAGTTGCGACGTGACCACTATAAATAACTTAATTATTTATTATTAATATTATTTGACTTTTGGATGACTCGGTTGCACCAACGTAGTTCGGACTGACCTGAACCAAGCCCGAACCCACATAGTCGAGTAGTAGGTTCAGAGACGACCATATAGATGTATGTTGTGTTAGTATTATTACCTTGGTGATTTAGAAAGCAATTTGGGGACGATTGTTATATATATATATATATATATATATATATATATATATATATATATATATATATATATATATATATATATATATATATATATATATATATATATATATACATACACATATTATTGTGCTTGCTATAGTATTTGAGTGATATTATGGTAAAATAATTTCCTTAATACATATGTTGGATTGTGGGATCTATCTAGATTATATATACATGCGACTATATATATAGAAATATATTCATGATATAGGAAAATGGGCTTTTATAGGTTTATATAAAACAATATCATTTTTCATTTATATAAATGGGGTGTTTATACATTAAGAAACCTATATTGTAATATTAAATATATTTAGAATAGTTTATTGTTTAAAATGTATTCATGGTATATATATATATAAATATAAATATATAAAGGTATGTGTAAAAATATATGTGTGTATATATATATGTATAGGTGTGCATAGGCTTCGATATATATGTAAATATATATATATACTAGAATAATAATTACATAAGAAGAATAAAAAAGAAAGGAATTGCAAGCCCGAGCCTGGGCCTCCCCTAATCCGAGCCCAACTAATTCTATCATAGCCCAAGCCAGCCATGGGCCAACAGCCCAACCATAGCAGTAAGTTTTCCCCTGCTTATAACCCGAGCCATAGTTTTAATACCAGGCCGAGGGATACACGCACACCGCGCGTAATATAAGAGAGATCGGGAGAGAGGTTCTTCAGGAAAAACCCTAGCTTCCTTATCTCAAACCGCGCCGACCCCCTGGCGACTTACCCTGGCGTTCGCGCGGCCACTAAGGGCCACCGCCGGCCGGCCAGGTCGCCGTCGACCGCGCGCGCGCGCGGAACAACACAGCAGAGACGGCAGCAACCGCGCCAATTTTGCGACGTGTTTTCGCAACGCACGATTGATCGTTTGTCGATCTGCAAACTCTGGTATGAACCTAATATAACCCTTTTTAAACTTATTCTTTTAGTTTGTAGGTGACTGCCATCGATTGGTCAAAAATTCGATACAAAGTCGAGGGAAAACAGCCCAAAATAGGGCTCTAAAACCGAACCAAAACCCCAACTTAAGAGGCATTTTTCGACCTAAATAATTCGGGTTTTCGAAAACCAATTTCAAACAGTAGAAGACAACATATAGGGGATCGAAACCCTTCAGATATATTGATTTTTCATTTAGTTTACAGAAAGTTATTCGACGTCAAAAATTATGAAAAACCTGTCTTCAAAACATTGAAAACCATCCACACGACGTGCGTTCCGCCAATCCGGACAACGTGGTCGCGAACCGAAAGCATCGAAAGATGCGTAACGGCTTCGTGGTCGTGTGGGCTTTGGCGGAATTCAAATTGGTCGCGTGTGCGCGACGAATTTGATGCGTATCTATCAAAATTCATCGTATCGTGCACTTTGCAAATTCTTCAATTACTTTGTGCATGCTCGTCAGATCGAGACAAAACTTATGCCATCAGGACCGTATTATTTTTCTGGTCCTGTATGCCAAGTTTGGTCCGATTCTAAGACAGTTGGCAAAATTGCCGTTTTGCAGGCCCATGGTCCGACTCAACGGGTGATTTTGTGCACGGCCCACCGGAATCCAACTTTAGACATACGGTTGGGTTCATATCGAAAAACCGGATCCGTAGACATATAGTTTGACGACTTTAGAGACCATTGACTCTGGCACGCTTTTCGGGGCAAAGCGGATCCAACGGCGGACATCGTTTTTGCCCAAAATTACCGTTTTGCCCCTGTGTCCAGAATTGGACTTAAGGATAGGCAATTCTAGCTAATTTGACTATTCTGAGAATGTTGGCGATGTTTGTTTCAGATTTCGGAGACAGTTGTGATGACTTGGACGTTATGGTGTACCAGTTGATGGTATTTATTGATTCTTCGCGCTGCTACCAGGCAAGTATACCTTGCCTTCCTCTACAGTTTTACTTACATGCATTTTCTTTCATTTTTCAGTCATTTGATTGTTTATGGACATGTGCTTTTCGTGTTATTTCTGTGGAGTTGTTTTTATTGTTTATAGCCATGTTCATGTTTTGGCCTTGTGTTTCACATTTGGAGTTCTCGTCAGTACCTTGCTTGAGTCGTGTCATAGAATGAGTACGTATAAGTAAACTGCTAAATCCCTTAACATTGTGTCCTTGGCACCAGAGAGTCCACACTCAGGACGAGGGTGTTTTTCTTGATCTGTTTACATCCGTGAGTCCACGCTAGGGACTAGGATGTCAATTATTTGTACCAGAGAGTCCACACTCGGGACGAGGGTGTAGACTTGACTTGACTTGACTTGCACCAGAGAGTCCACGCTCGGGACGAGGGTGTTTACATCAGAGAGTCCACACACGGGACAAGGATGTAGTATTTGCACCAGAGAGTCCACACTCGGGACGAGGGTGCCTTGCCGTAAACTAACCAGAGAGTCCATACTCGGGACGAGGGTTAGTACTAACCAGAGAGTCCACACTCGGGACGAGGGTTAGTGTTTAGTTCAAACCCATGAGTCCACACTCGGGATGAGGGTTGGTTTCTTCCATTGATCTCGTGATTATCGTTTATCCGGTAGTTCATTTATACGTAGTTGTTCTAGTGTTCGTATTCGTGTTCGTATTCGTGTTCGTATTTGTGTTCGTAGTCATTTGTCTTGTCCTTGTTCTTTCTTGTTTATTTCCTCACGCATGATAAAACTGTTAGATAGGCATGTATATTACGTATCTTGCTATGTCCTCTGAGGACCTGATGATCTCTTCAGGTTTAGCGGTTGCATGGAGTTAGCTAGTAGTTCTGGATGGCAGACGTGATGATACATTGTGGGATTCAGGTATTGTTATTTAGTTTATTATCCGCTCGTGCTTTTCATTCCTTATCATGAGATATCGTGCTCCTTGTTTCAGTTGTAGACTCTTGTTATATTCCTTAGAGTCTTATCGGACACGCATGCTAGTGGGCTGCAGACCACGACCCATACTTGTTCATTCTTATTTTATTTGATACTTATGGATTGAGATATAGTTTAGATTAGACATGATACCCATGACCATGACAGCTTATACGTACTCGAGTCGGGCTGGAGTTCGCTCGATGCGTAGCTGGGCTTGGACACGCTTCGTATCCGAAAACCGGGTACGGGTCGTGACAAATTTTTGTGGTGGCCTATGCAGGTCAGAGCATATCATACCGGTTACGTAACTGTACGGGTACGAGCCTGCGAATATGACTAAACCTTAGAAATCTCAATCCACTCTGCCTTGAAAATTCTCCTAGAAATTCTCTACGTCCTTGAAAACTCCATATTAGCTCTCGAATATACTTCCTTGCTTTCCGTACCCTTGACTCTCGTCCCTTCCTATTTCGGTGTGACGAATGATCGTGCTGTCTAGAATTCATCAGAGATTCTTAAGTTATATTAGAATATTGCTTGATTCTGAATATTTGGTTGTTTGATAGGTGTGGGGGATTAAAGATACCGTCTGTCCTAGATATTTTGGCAGAATTATTAGCCACTAGTTAGGAGATTATAGGGTTTTAGTGACCGCAATTTTGAGGAGTAGTGTGACCAAAGGTGGGTAGAAGTCCTCAAGTATTCGAGGTTATAAAATATTTTTGAGAAATTAAATTTGAGGATATTGAGGTAATAGTAGACTTATTTTTGAATTTTAGGCTATAGTTATGAATTAGAATTTCGAGGACGAAATTATTTTTAAGGTGGGTAGATTTGTAGCTCCCCTTCCCGAAAATTTTTGAATTATTTTTTTATTATTTATTTGATTTAAATGGTGATCTTTAGATCTTATAAATAATTATTTAGTTAATTATTATGGTAGATGACTTTTGCCATAGTTGAGTTTTGAAGTACCAGACGAATAGGAATCATGGCCCGGGCAGTGCAGCGGTGTGCCTTGACTAGTGTATTAGCCGTGCCAAGGGGGACCCAGCCATGAGTGAGTCCTAACTAGGAAAATCAGGCCAAGTTGCGACGTGACCACTATAAATAACTTAATTATTTATTATTAATATTATTTGACTTTTGGATGACCCGGTTGCACCAACTTAGTTCGGACTGACCTGAACCAAGCCCGAACCCACATAGTCGAGTAGTAGGTTCAGAGACGACCATATAGATGTATGTTGTGTTAGTATTTTTACCTTAGTGATTTAGAAAGCAATTTGGGGACGATTGTTATATATATATATATATATATATATATATATATATATATATATATATATATATATATATATTTATTTATTTATTTATTTATTTATTTATTTATTTATTTATTTATATACACACATATTATTGTGCTTGCTATAGTATTTGAGTGATATTATGGTAAAATGATTTCCTTAATACATATGTTGGATTGTGGGATCTATCTAGATTATATATACATGCGACTATATATATAGAAATATATTCATGATATAGGAAAATGGGCTTTTATAGGTTTATATAAAACAATATCATTTTTCATTTATATAAATGGGGTGTTTATACATTAAGAAACCTATATTGCAATATTAAATATATTTAGAATAGTTTATTGTTTAAAATGTATTCATGGTATATATATATAAATATAAATATATAAAGGTATGTGTAAAAATATATGTGTGTATATATATATATATGTATAGGTGTGCATAGGCTTCGATATATATGTAAATATATATATATATATATATATATATATATATATATATATATATATATATATATATATATATATATATATATATATATATATATACTAGAATAATAATTACATAAGAAGAATAAAAAAGAAAGGAATTGCAAGCCCGAGCCTGGGCCTCCCCTAACCCGAGCCCAACTAATTCCATCACAGCCCAAGCCAGCCATGGGCCAACAGCCCAACCATAGCAGTAAGTTTTCTCCTGCTTATAACCCGAGCCATAGTTTTAATACCAGGCCGAGGGATACACGCACACCGCGCGTAATATAAGAGAGATCGGAAGAGAGGTTCTTCAGGAAAAACCCAAGCTTCCTTATCTCAACCCGCGCCGACCCCCTGGCGACTTACCCTGGCGTTCGCGCGGCCACTAAGGGCCACCGCCGGTCGGCCAGGTCGCCGTCGACCGCGCGCGCGCGCGGAACAACACAGCAACGACGGCAGCAACCGCGCCAATTTTGCGATGCGTTTTCGCAACGCACGATTGATCGTTTGTCGATCTGCAAACTCTGGTATGAACCTAATATAACCCTCTTTAAACTTATTCTTTTAGTTTGTAGGTGACTGCCATCGATTGGTCGAAAATTCGACACGAAGTCGAGGGAAAACAACCCAAAACAGGGCTCTAAAACCGAACCAAAACCCCAACTTGAGAGGCATTTTTCGACCTAAATAATCTGGGTTTTCGAAAACCAATTTCAAACAGTAGAAGACAACATGTAGGGGATCGAAACCCTTCAGATAGATTGATTTTTCATTTAGTTTACAGAAAGTTATTCGACATCAAAAATCATGAAAAACCTGTCTTCAAAACATTGAAAACCATCCACACGACGTGCGTCCCGCTAATCCGGACAACGTGGTCACGAACCGAAAGCATCGAAAGCTGCGTAACGGCTTCATGGTCGTGTGGGCTTTGGCGGAATTTAAATTGGTCGCGTGTGCGCGACGAATTTGATACGTATCCGTCAAAATTCACCGTATCGTGCACTTTGCAAATTCTCCAATTACTTTGTGCACGCTCGTCAGATCGAGACAAAACTTGCGCCATCAGGACCGTATCATTTTTCTGGTCCTGTATGCCAAGTTTGGTCCGATTCTGAGACAGTTGGCAAAATTGCCGTTTTGCGGGCCCACGGTCCGACTCAACGGGTGATTTTGTGCACGGCCCACCGGAATCCAACTTTGGACATACGGTTGGGTTCGTATCGGAAAACCGAATCCGTAGACATGTAGTTTGATGACTTTAGAGATCATTGACTCTGACACGCTTTTCGGTACAAAGCGGGTCCAACGACGGACATCGTTTTTACCCGAAATTACCGTTTTGCCCCTATGTCCAGAATTGGACTTAAGGACAGGCAATTCTAGCTAATTTGACTATTCTGAGAATGTTGGCGATGTTTGTTTCATCTTTCGGAGACAGTTGTGATGACTTGGACGTTATGGTGTACCAGTTAACGGTATTTATTGATTCTTCGCGCTGCCACCAGGCAAGTATACCTTGCCTTCCTCTACAGTTTTACTTACATGCATTTTCTTTCATTTTTCAGTCATTTGATTGTTTATGGACATGTTCTTTTCGTGTTATTTCTGTGGAGTTGTTTTTATTGTTTATAGCCATGTTCATGTTTTGGCCTTGTGTTTCACATTTGGAGTTCTCGTCAGTACCTTGCTTGAGTCGTGTCATAGAACGAGTACGTGTAAGTGAACTGCTAAATCCTTGACATTGTGTCCTTGGCACCAGAGAGTCCACATTCGGGACGAGGGTATTTTTCTTGATCTGTTTACATCCGTGAGTCCACGCTAGGGACTAGGATGTCGATTATTTGCACCAGAGAGTCCACACTCGGGACGAGGGTGTAGACTTGACTTGACTTGACTTGACTTGCACCAGAGAGTCCACGCTCGGGACGAGGGTGTTTACATCAGAGAGTCCACACACGGGACGAGGATGTAGTATTTGCACCAGAGAGTCCACACTCGGGACGAGGGTGCCTTGTCGTGAACTAACCAGAGAGTCCACACTCGGGACGAGGGTTAGTACTAACCAGAGAGTCCACACTCGGGATGAGGGTTAGTATTTAGTTCAAACCCGTGAGTCCACACTCGGGATGAGGGTTGGTTTCTTCCATTGATCTCGTGATTATCGTTCATCCGGCAGTTCATTTATACGTAGTTGTTCTAGTGTTCGTATTCGTGTTCGTATTCGTGTTCGTGTTTGTGTTCGTAGTCATTTGTCTTGTCCTTGTTCTTTCTTGTTTATTTCCTCGCGCATGATAAAACTGTTAGATAGGCATGTATATTATGTATCTTGTTATGTCCTCTGAGGACCTGATGATCTCTTCAGGTT
Organism: Iris pallida; assembly: GCA_029216955.1. Classification (NCBI taxonomy): domain Eukaryota; kingdom Viridiplantae; phylum Streptophyta; class Magnoliopsida; order Asparagales; family Iridaceae; genus Iris; species Iris pallida. Next base: position 18,889,521 of record JANAVB010033220.1, on the reverse strand, counting down.
TAGCGGTTGCATGGAGTTAGCTAGTAGTTCTGGATGGCAGACGTGATGATACATTGCGGGATTCAGGTATTGTTATTGAGTTTATTATCCGCTCGTGCTTTTCATTCCTTATCATGAGATATCGTGTTCCTTGTTTCAGTTGTAGACTATTGTTATATTCCTTAGAGTCTTATCGGACACGCATGCTAGTGGGCTGCAGACCACGACCCATACTTGTTCATTCTTGTTTTATTTGATACTTGTGGATTGAGATATAGTTTAGATTAGACATGATACCCATGACCATGACAGCTTATACGTACTCGAGTTGGGCTGGAGTTCGCTCGATGCGTAGCTGGGCTTGGACACGCTTCGTATCCGAAAACTGGGTACGGGTCGTGACACTCACCATCTTCTGTAAAAAATTTAACAGGTCCAGTCAGGACAAGAGCGAGCACAATACATCTCACGCAGATCATAACAGGTTAGAAAATATAATCATGCAAGAGAGTACGATACATGAAACTGAAAGAAAGTACATGATGTAAATAGAGAGAGAACTGTAATGGAAATATCTACTATAAGTAGAGAGCTACCAGTGACTAGTGATTTAGAGTACAAGGTCGACATATGGACGGCTGAATTTGCACATAAATATACTAAATAGGCGCACATGGATATACTAATTTGGAATTGTTCACATGACTATTTAAACTCCCCCATACCCCAATCAATACACAAGGATCCAAACAAGTTATGTTACGCACATGATTTTCACATGAAGGCCCAGAGATGGGTGCACATGAAGTATACATGAGGGCTCATAAATGAGTGCACATGAATTTCACATGAAGGCCCATAAATGGGTGCACATGAAGTATACATGAGGGCTCATAAATGAGTGCACATGAATTTCACATGAAGGCCCATAAATGGGTGCACATGAAGTATAGGTTATACATGAGATACATGAGAAACGTGATCGAACATGAGAGCACATGAGAGTAGACGAGCATGGATGAACGAGCATGAAGCACATGAGAAACATGAATAACATGAGAGCGAGGAATACATGATGTACATGAAACACACGACATGATGTATCCGATGCTCCCGAGGGGGATAACATCTCAATGTAGGGATCCATATAGTACCAATCCGTGATAATATCGTGACAGCATCAATAAGGTAAACTAGAGTAGGAATATAATTCTAAGCAAGTTATGAAATGATCAGAGAATATACTCGCCTGGTATCTGAATATCTGAAGTAAATGTACTGTCCGAGATGAGGTACCTGACTCCTAGTTAGAGCAACACAAGTCAAGATGTATACAGGGGATGATAATTGTAATCTACAATGCATCTGCATGCTGTCTAGGTCAAACTAGACTAAAGTCAACACTTGGTCAACTCTAGTCAACTACACTAGTCAAACTAGGTCAACTAGGTCAAGCCTAACCCAAGCAAGTCTCATTAAGCCTAACCAAGCCTAGTCTAACAATCACACACCAATCACAAGGCTATACAAGCCAACACAACAAGTTATATATATATATATATATATATATATATATATATATATATATATATATATATATATATATATATATATATATATATATATATATATATATATATATATATATAATGTATATATAGGCATTCAATATAGGAACTCTATATTAGGCTTACAATATTAGGCATTCATCAACTATATATAGTACATAACATTTATGTACATACATGCATTCATTATCTCATTTATCATGCATTTCCCTTCCTGACATACATGTTTCCATAATCACATTATTCATACATTCATGTATTCATGTCTTACATTACCTAGATGCATTCATACAGGGATTTCCTATCTTACTTGCATACATACCATACAATCATGCATTCATGTGCATAGCCCTATATACTAGCATCTCATATATAGGAAGAAAGGAAGGGATTAGCAAGGGTGAATTAACATGTATATAGGCAACATCATATATCATATATATATTGATATCTATATATATAGAGAGGTAAGGGAAGGGAAGATCCATGTGTGTGTGTGTGTGTAAGGAGATATAGCAGCATTGGGTGTGTGTTTGTGCATATACATGTGTGTGTAGAGAGTGTGCATACATTGTATTAATCTCAGATTTTAGGAGAGAACTCATTCTCAGTTTTTCTTCAGAAAACAGTGTTGTATAACGTGATGTGTGTATATGAGTGTGTGAACAACTAATATGTGTGTGTGTGTATGTGTCAAAAAGGTTATCAGTTGACAGTGCATTGAACAAGTGTGACTGAAACAGTGTATTAACTTAGAGAATTAGATAGGGTTGTGTCAAGTGATAACTAACAGTAAAGGGTGTTGTGGTATTCTCAATTTTTAGTGTGTGTGTGTGCGTAGTATATATGTGTACAGGATTTAGTAGAGGATGTGTCAAAAATCAGTGTGTTTGTGTGTATATGCAGTGGACAAGGAAGGGGTGTTCAGTAAAAAGGAGAGCAGGGAACTCAGGGGACATAACTTAGGCTTCAAGCAGTCCCTGCATCTCAAGTTTTGTAAAAACAAAATCCGTTTACATAAACAATCTCATATATTCAGTATTTAACCCAAAATCAATTCACATTTCTTAACTCTCAGTTATAAGTCGCAAACCAACTCGGGTTCAATGCAACCACCCCTAAGCATTCAGTAAAAAGTTAACATTCGGGAATTTGAATTCACAAACCAACCAACAATGATCATATATATACAATGGACAATTCATATATCCAAAACCAAACCTAATTCCCAGCTTTTGAACTCAACTCAGACTTTGACAGAAAAATAGTGTAACCCCAAACCAATTTCGATATCCCAATCCTCAACACAACTCTTAAACCAACATTTGAGTATTCTACTACATATGTAATGAATTAATCTAGGTAATTGACATCAAAATTTCAGTTTAGAAAAAGGAATCAAATTTCAGAAGTAAAAACAATAAACCAATGTATCAAAAAAATCCATTTCGAACCCAAAGAAATCAATTCTCAATGAAACCCAAATTCAAAATTCCCATCTTGTTAACATCAAACTAACATGAATCAACCTAGCAGGGAACTAACACAATGGTATATGAATTAGCATGGTAATTAAACATTAATCAATCAGTTTAAATATAAATTAAACTCAGAATTGAATCAAAGAAAATAGTGTATAATTCTATGTATCAGTCTAATGAAATCCATGGCACAAAATACAAGTTTGAAGACTAAAACCCAAGCTAAACACAACCCTAACATGATTATTATCTATTACATATGTAGGGGAACTAAACTTAATCATTTAAGCATCATTAATCAGTTAATTATGTAATCAACTCTAAAAAAAAAATCATTCAGTGAAATGTATCAGTGAACCCCCACTGTGTATCAGAGATATGGAAAAACTCCTGATTTCGAAACCCAACACCACATCCAAACCCAAACCAACTCGTACAGAGTGTCCCCCACATGTACATGTGTCAGGGGGGTCATACTCGTGTCCCAAAACGTGTCCAACTACGTCGAATTTACTGGCACCAATGTGACAGTAAACAGTGTATCAGACAGGCTCGTGCAGCGAGGACACGGCCTCGTGCATGCGACACAGGGCATGACACAACTCGTGCTCGTGCCCATGTGTTCGCCCCATATAGGGCTACACGTGTGTCATCCTGCATCGTGTCCACAAGGGCCGTGTCAAGGGTTTTGGAGGCCGTAACAGAGCCAAAACTGTGCGCGCGTGTGACAGTGTAAGACCCGTGCACACGTGTTTTCGTGTAGGACACGATACAACGTGTCCTGAAACTCGAGGGGGGTCTGTCAGTGTGTGCCCCCTCCTCCATGCCAAGTGGCAGCCCGCCACATGGCGCGTGCAGCGAGCACGAGGGGTTGCATGAGCAGGGGACAGTGTACGTGCATCGTGCAGCGAGTTCGTGTCCGATTTGGACACAGACACGGCTCAAAATGTGCTTAGAGCTTGGGATTCATGAATCACACACTTAGGGCTAGAAATCTGTTTAAATAGAATTTTAAAATAAGAGGATTTTATTCATTCAAGCATTTCATCAAACACATGCACTCTAACACTGATACGTGTCCGATACGGACACGAAATGGACACGACGCTACACCAAACCTATGCTAGCAGCTAGGGTACTCCTAGGGCTATGCACTCATGCAAAGAAATCAAAATCTAATGGTGATTATGAGGGTTTTACCTATAGGTGTCAATCTCAAGAGAAGCTTCAAATGGGGGGGGTTTCTCCTTACTAGCCAAAATTCCTAAATTGATTTGAACCTGAGATTTCTCTCCATGAATACAAAATAGGGCTAGATTAGGATCATATGCAAAAGACTAGAGTGAAAAAGGATTAAAATTGAAGAATCTAGGGATTGGGAAAGAAATGACATTACCTCTTTCTTCAAAATGTTGAAACATTACAAAAGAGACAAGAACATGGAGGAGATGACTTTATAGGGTTGGGAATGACCTAGTGGCTGGTCATAAAGGATAAAATTAGGGTTAAGGTTTCTAGTTAGTGGACTTTGGGCCTTCTCTAGGCTAATCAAGTTTAACATTTGATAGGCCCATTTCACTAAATCAAGTCTCACTAACTAAAACCCCTATTTAGATCCTAACTAGATATTTTCTAGCCACAACTTAAGTTAACCATTCTAACTTAGCCCATGGGTTAAGTCCAAGCTTCTAGGTTAGGTCCATTCTAGGTTAAGGACTAACAAGACACCAAGCAATTATTTAATTAATAATAAATTCACATATATTCCAATAAATTCTAATAAATTCTATTAAATTCAAATAAATTCAAAGTGACCAAAATACCCTCAAGCTAAAATGATAAATGGATATTCCAATCACATGGTTAGGCTCTAGGGTAGACAGTCCCTAGGGTTTCACTAGCTGTACATCAAAAATCACAAGTCATAATTTTTAAATAGTTTTAAAATGATTAAAAATCACCAAAAATCATATTATTATTTAAATATCATAATTAAATAAATTAAAACACAAAATTTTAAAATTACCCTCATTTAGAAAATTGGGTGTTACATCGATGGCCGAGGACGGCAACGCCGGCAAGGGAACCGCCCAGGAGAGGAAGAAGGGGAGACGGGTGCACTGCACGAGAGGGGGGGGCTCTGTGCCCGAGGGGATGGGGGCACTCAGCGTGCAGCCCGAGGTGGCGCTCGGGGAGGTCGACGTCGCCAAGGGGTGAGGGAGGAAGGCCACCACCGGCAGGGGTTGTCGTCGCAAATGAGGAGGGGGGAGAACGCCACCGCCGAGAGGGAGGAGGGCTCGACCCCATGGGGGAGCTACGGCCGCGAGAAGGGGGCCGGAAAGACTGCGTGGAGGTCAGGAGAGAGGGTGCACCACGGACAGGGACAGGCCCTGCCGGAGGGAGCCGGAGGGACCGGGGGGGCGGCGGAGAGCGAAAGAGGGGCTGCCTCTAGGCCGCCGGAAGTCGGAGGAGAAGGGTCCGGGGCGGTGGATCCCTAGCGGAGGGAGCCGCCAAGGGAGGGCGATGCCGCGAGCACCTACCACCTGCGACCAAGGGGGGCTGCATCATGCGGCGAACGGAGCATCGAAGGTCATCGAACTCCGAGGGTCTTGGGGCGTGTCATGCCCCAGAACCAGAATACTGGAGAGCGGGGGACTGACTCAGCCAGCTACGTATTACGGGTAGATGAATACCGTATAATACGATCAATGCTGTCTAACCAGACGAGGGGGTGCATACTACATAAAAGTCTTACTATGGTCATTACACATCTATTGTCTCAATCATTCAAACAAGAAACAGATATATAGAACATGTAAGGTAAAGCAGTAAGGCGTCCCAAACGCTCTGTCAAAATGTTCTTGATATCTGGCTTTACAAAACATAGCCAGATTGATGTAGCAAAAGTATACACAATTGTTATCAGCTGCAGTCTGACTTAATTATAATTATGCAAAAGTAAGTACAAGACAATCCGACTAACATGTCGGTGCCAAACGGCAAGGTATAAAGTAGATAACAAAACGAGTGGTGAAGTTAAGGAACCCACTCGAGGCCTCCTGCGATCATTCCTCTAGTATTGACCATCCTGGAGGTGGGAGTACGCTGAGTCCTCGGGAACTGGCTCTAAATCTGGCCATGCAAAACCAGAGAGGTTAGACCTCTAATAGCAAGTACCACAAGGGAGCACGACATGAGAACTAAAACCAGTAAGTAAGAGAATATAATAATAGATCTCTGCTTGCTACTAGAACTCACATCACATCAAGACACTCCGAACCAACCTCCCAACCAAACAAGGACAGAAGTTGGCCCGTCATGTCCTGACATTCTGATCATCCCAGTTAGGTAACAGAGTACAGTACACAAACAAATCATCTTGAACGGCCAATCAACTCCTACGGCTTGCTATTATGAGTCCCAAGTTATCCTGGAATAATGCAATTAGGGATTCCTCAGTTCTTACTATGTGCAAGCAAGGCTAGTCTATCCAGTCGATCAATTGGCCCATGCATGAATTAGACGAGTCCTAGCAGGACGCCCGTCAATATACAATATACGATAATAATAAAAGCAGATACTGTTCCCTGCCCGTGTGGCAGATTTACAGTATCTGTGGGAACCAGCCGGCCCGACGGGTACTACTCGTCCCAAGGGGGCTGCCATGTAAGAATTCGGGAATCCATTCTCTCCATGCAATCATTATTTTATTTAACTTAATAGTCTCTACGTTGAGTGAAATCCCATGCCGTGGATCATGGTCATTCAAATGAGTACTTTCGTACGGGGTACGATATGTACAACTCTACAACGATACCAGTGCGGTTAGGTTGCAGGTCTTACATAGCGTAATGCAACAATCAAATCTATCCACGGTAATCATGTCTTGACCATAAAGTACACATACTTCTTTTGTAGAAAAATAAATAAATAAATAAATATTGAAGCCTGCATGTGTATGTATGTCAATATTCGGGATCAGCCAGTCGAGTACAATAGTTCATAACATGAACATGTCTCATTCATTTCATTCAATAAGACGACTAGCCAGTCTCTTAGTTCCAATTAGGAACGCATGATCAATTTAGTCAAGATCACAATCATTATCAATGGTGGCAAGGCATGAAAGTCAACTAGCATTCAGTGGGGTCGAGTCTACAACTCTCAGGGTTTAATTCTAGTCAATCCGGGTATCTATAACTCAATTCATGACACATGGTACATCCCACGTAACAATCTATAATTAACAGAATTACTAGCATATCATGATTATATCAAGTTTATGCAAAAAGGCGTAAGGATATAAAATGGACGTTAAACATCTAATAAGATATCAATATACAGGGCTATAGAAGATCCAGGGTAAGCAGGCTACTCTTATGTCAGCCTACGCTCATGCCAGCGTACGCTCAGGTCAAGCTACGCTCAAGCCAGCGTACGCCCAGGTCAAGCTACGCTCAAGCCAAGCTAGCGTATGGGAGTCATACGCTTCCAAAAGGCAGCGTATGAACTCCATACGACTCCTTACTATCCAAGTGAGCGTATGCAAGTCATATGCTCCCCAAAGGCAGCGTATGGACTCCATACGACTCCTGACCATTCAAGTCAGCGTATGCAAGTCATACGCTCCCCAAAGGCAGCGTATGGACTCCATACGACTCCTGACCATTCAAGTCAGCGTATGCAAGTCATACGCTCCCCAAAGGCAGCGTATGGACTCCATACGACTCCTGACCATTCAAGTCAGCGTATGCAAGTCATACGCTCCCAAAAGGTAGCGTATGAACTCCATACGACACACGCTTCCAAAAGGTAGCGTATGCAAGACACACGCTTCCTAAAAAGGCAGCGTATGGATTCCATGCTGCGCTAAAGAGCGCGCACAGCTCAGTGACGCAGCTAAAAAGCTAGCCTACACTGCTCACTGTCTTCTCCAAACAGCAAGAACTCTATGGTTGTACCCCAAAGCTTCAAAAGTCCATAACTCTGTCAAAATAAGTCCGAATCCAACTTTCCAAAGGTCAAAAATTGGGTAGGATGAACTGCTCTATGATATGGAACCATCAAATCTTGAGAACAAAGGAGTTTGCTAGATCAAAACCCATAGACAACCGAAAATACAATAACTTAGATCTACAAGAAATGAACCAATGAAATCAAAAATACTAAGCACTAAACTCTCTTAGAATCATGAGAGGAAGAATATTGAACCATAAAATATGGTCCTCATGTAGAGCAAGATGTACTTGCCTAGTTGGTAGGTAGAGAGAGTAATGAAAGGAAGAAGAAGAAGTAATGGTGAAGAAGGAGTGAATGAGGAGAGAGAAGGGAGAGGGTAGCTTTAAGTAGCAAAGGGGTGGTAGGTGGGAGTTGGGCCGGGTTCTTAATGGGTCGGGTTTAAGGGGCTCATCCAACCGAAAATAAAACTAAAGCAGAGAAGTAAATTGCAGGAAATAAAATGCAGAAATAAATTACGGAAAATTAATTGCAGGAATTAATTAGCATGAAAACTAAAGAGCAGCTAATTAATTAACATGAAAATTTAAAGAGCAGATAATAGAATTGCAGAAAAATAAAGTGCAAAAAAATAAAATGCAGATAATTAATTAACATGAAGTTATAGGAATTTAAATACAGGATACTACATGATAAATACTAAATAATTACATTCAGGCAATATACGTATTAGAATACGCATTCCGGAAACGGGGAGTGACATCTCTACCCTCCTTGAAAAAAATTCCGTCCTCGGAATTTCAAATTCAAGCAAGATAGAAATATCAGGACTAAACTAATCTAAGTACAAGCAATTCAATGAAGCAATCATTTTACAATGTCCATAGCAAGTAACATATCTATATTTAACAATCTACGACATCAAGCAATTCTACCCATAAGGTGATAAGCATGAGGAATCAAGACAATCAGGTACACAGAAAAAGATATACCTTGTGAGTCAAACAGATGTGGATACCGTGATCGGATATCATCCTCACGTTCCCACGTTGACTCTTCCAAAGAGTGATGACCCCAAGCAACCCGGACAAGGTTAATTGTTCGGTTCTTGAGTATCTTCTCTCTTCGGTCCAAGATGGACACAGGCTGCTCCTCGTAAGACAGGTTGGTACCAACAACCAGTTCTGAATGATCGAGGATATGGCTTGGGTCCGATACATACCTCCGTAATTGAGATACATGAAACACGTCATGCACCTCTCGTAACGAAGGTGGAAGGGACAAACGATAAGCAACATCGCCTATCCTATCAAGAATAGCAAATGGGCCTACGTATCGCGGACTCAACTTCCCGCGAACGCCAAATCTAATAACCCCACGGGTAGGTAAGATCCGCAAGAACACGTGGTCCCCAACAGAAAACTCTAGCGGCCTACGATGCTGGTCCGCCCAATGACGATGCCGATCCTGCGCAACACGAAGTCGCTCTCTAATTCCCTTAATCACTTCAACCGTCTGGATAATCATTTCTGGGCCTAGCATCTTCCTTTCCCCGATATCATCCCATGCTAGTGGCGATCTACACTTCTTACCATATAGTACCTCAAATGGCGCCATCTGGATACTGGCTTGATAACTGTTGTTGTATGAAAACTCGACCAAGTGAAGGTGACTCTCCCAAGACCCTCCAAAATCTAGAGTGCAAGCTCGCAACATGTCTTCTAAAGTCTGAATTGTTCTTTCTGATTGCCCACGCAGGTTCGAGACCTGCATGGGCCACCACTAAAACCTTGTCATGCCCCAGAACCAGAATACTGGAGAGCGGGGGAGTGACTCAGCCAGCTACGTATTACGGGTAGATAAATACCGTATAATACGATCAATGCTGTCTAACCAGACGAGGGGGTGCATACTACATAAAAGTCTTACTATGGTCATTACACATCTATTGTCTCAATCATTCAAACAAGAAACAGATATATAGAACATGTAAGGTAAAGCAGTAAGGCGTCCCAAACGCTCTGTCAAAATGTTCTTGATATCTGGCTTTACAAAACATAGCCAGATTGATGTAGCAAAAGTATACACAATTGTTATCAGCTGCAGTCTGACTTAATTACAATTATGCAAAAGTAAGTACAAGACAATCCGACTAACATGTCGGTGCCAAACGGCAAGGTATAAAGTAGATAACAAAACGAGTGGTGAAGTTAAGGAACCCACTCGAGGCCTTCTGCGATCATTCCTCTAGTATTGACCATCCTGGAGGTGGGAGTACGCTGAGTCCTCGGGAACTGGCTCTAAATCTGGCCATGCAAAACCAGAGAGGTTAGACCTCTAATAGCAAGTACCACAAGGGAGCACGACATGAGAACTAAAACCAGTAAGTAAGAGAATATAATAATAGATCTCTGCTTGCTACTAGAACTCACATCACATCAAGACACTCCGAACCAACCTCCCAACCAAACAAGGACAGAAGTTGGCCCGTCATGTCCTGACATTCTGATCATCCCAGTTAGGTAACAGAGTACAGTGCACAAACAAATCATCTTGAACGGCCAATCAACTCCTACGGCTTGCTATTATGAGTCCCAAGTTATCCTGGAATAATGCAATTAGGGATTCCTCAGTTCTTACTATGTGCAAGCAAGGCTAGTCTATCCAGTCGATCAATTGGCCCATGCATGAATTAGACGAGTCCTAGCAGGACGCCCGTCAATATACAATATACGATAATAATAAAAGCAGATACTGTTCCCTGCCCGTGTGGCAGATTTACAGTATCTGTGGGAACCAGCCGGCCCGTCGGGTACTACTCGTCCCAAGGGGGCTGCCATGTAAGAATTCGGGAATCCATTCTCTCCATGCAATCATTATTTTATTTAACTTAATAGTCTCTACGTTGAGTGAAATCCCATGTCGTGGATCATGGTCATTCAAATGAGTACTTTCGTACGGGGTACGATATGCACAACTCTACAACGATACCAGTGCGGTTAGGTTGCAGGTCTTACATAGCGTAATACAACAATCAAATCTATCTACGGTAATCATGTCTTGACCATAAAGTACACATGCTTCTTTTGTAGAAAAATAACTAAATAAATAAATAAATAAATATTGAAGCCTGCATGTGCATGTATGTCAATATTCGGGATCAGCCAGTCGAGTACAATAGTTCATAACATGAACGTGTCTCATTCATTTCATTCAATAAGACAACTAGCCAGTCTCTTAGTTCCAATTAGGAACGCATGATCAATTTAGTCAAGATCACAATCATTATCAATGGTGGCAAGGCATGAAAGTCAACTAGCATTCAGTGGGGTCGAGTCTACAACTCTCAGGGTTTAATTCTAGTCAATCCGGGTATCTATAACTCAATTCATGACACATGGTACATCCCACGTAACAATCTATAATTAACAGAATTACTAGCATATCATGATTATATCAAGTTTATGAAAAAAGGCGTAAGGATATAAAATGGACGTTAAACATCTAATAAGATATCAATATACAGGGCTATAGAAGATCCAGGGTAAGCAGGCTACTCTTATGTCAGCCTACGCTCATGCCAGCGTACGCTCAGGTCAAGCTACGCTCAAGCCAGCGTACGCCCAGGTCAAGCTACGCTCAAGCCAAGCTAGCGTATGGGAGTCATACGCTTCCAAAAGGCAGCGTATGAACTCCATACGACTCCTTACTATCCAAGTGAGCGTATGCAAGTCATACGCTCCCCAAAGGCAGCGTATGGACTCCATACGACTCCTGACCATTCAAGTCAGCGTATGCAAGTCATACGCTCCCCAAAGGCAGCGTATGGACTCCATACGACTCCTGACCATTCAAGTCAGCGTATGCAAGTCATACGCTCCCCAAAGGCAGCGTATGGACTCCATACGACTCCTGACCATTCAAGTCAGCGTATGCAAGTCATACGCTCCCAAAAGGTAGCGTATGAACTCCATACGACACACGCTTCCAAAAGGTAGCGTATACAAGACACACGCTTCCTAAAAAGGCAGCGTATGGATTCCATGCTGCGCTAAAGAGCGCGCACAGCTCAATGACGCAGCTAAAAAGCTAGCATACACTGCTCACTGTCTTCTCCAAACAGCAAGAACTCTATGGTTGTACCCCAAAGCTTCAAAAGTCCATAACTCTGTCAAAATAAGTCCGAATCCAACTTTCCAAAGGTCAAAAATTGGGTAGGATGAACTGCTCTATGACATGGAACCATCAAATCTTGAGAACAAAGGAGTTTGCTAGATCAAAACCCATAGACAACCGAAAATACAATAACTTACATCTACAAGAAATGAACCAATGAAATCAAAAATACTAAGCACTAAACTCTCTTAGAATCATGAAAGGAAGAATATTGAACCCTAAAATATGGTCCTCATGTAGAGTAAGATGTACTTGCCTAGTTGGTAGGTAGAGAGAGTAATGAAAGGAAGAAGAAGAAGTAATGGTGAAGAAGGAGTGAATGAGGAGAGAGAAGGGAAAGGGTAGCTTTAAGTAGCAAAGGGGTGGTAGGTGGGAGTTGGGCCGGGTTCTTAATGGGTCGGGTTTAAGGGGCTCATCCAACCGAAAATAAAACTAAAGCAGAGAAGTAAATTGCATGAAATAAAATGCAGAAATAAATTACGGAAAATTAATTGCAGGAATTAATTAGCATGAAAACTAAAGAGCAGCTAATTAATTAACATAAAAATTTAAAGAGCAGATAATAGAATTGCAGAAAAATAAAGTGCAAAAAAATAAAATACAGATAATTAATTAACATGAAGTTATAGGAATTTAAATACAGGATACTACATGATAAATACTAAATAATTACATTCAGGCAATATACGTATTAGAATACGCATTCCGGAAACGGGGAGTGACATCTCTACCCTCCTTGAAAAAAATTCCATCCTCGGAATTTCAAATTCAAGCAAGATAGAAATATCAGGACTAAACTAATCTAAGTACAAGCAATTCAATGAAGCAATCATTTTACAATGTCAATAGCAAGTAACATATCTATATTTAACAATCTACGACATCAAGCAATTCTACCCATAAGGTGATAAGCATGAGGAATCAAGACAATCAGGTACACAGAAAAAGATATACCTTGTGAGTCAAACAGATGTGGATACCGTGATCGGATATCATCCTCACGTTCCCACGTTGACTCTTCCAAAGAGTGATGACCCCAAGCAACCCGGACAAGGTTAATTGTTCGATTCTTGAGTATCTTCTCTCTTCGGTCCAAGATGGACACAGGCTGCTCCTCGTAAGACAGGTTGGTACCAACAACCAGTTCTGAATGATCGAGGATATGGCTTGGGTCCGATACATACCTCCGTAATTGAGATACATGAAACACGTCATGCACCTCTCGTAACGAAGGTGGAAGGGACAAACGATAAGCAACATCGTCTATCCTATCAAGAATAGCAAATGGGCCTACGTATCGCGGACTCAACTTCCCGCGAACGCCAAATCTAATAACCCCACGGGTAGGTAAGATCCGCAAGAACACGTGGTCCCCAACAGAAAACTCTAGCGGCCTACGATGCTGGTCCGCCCAATGACGATGCCGATCCTGCGCAACACGAAGTCGCTCTCTAATTCCCTTAATCACTTCAACCGTCTGGATAATCATTTCTGGGCCTAGCATCTTCCTTTCCCCAATATCATCCCATGCTAGTGGCGATCTACACTTCTTACCATATAGTACCTCAAATGGCGCCATCTGGATACTGGCTTGATAACTGTTGTTGTATGAGAACTCGACCAAGTGAAGGTGACTCTCCCAAGACCCTCCAAAATCTAGAGTACAAGCTCGCAACATGTCTTCTAAAGTCTGAATTGTTCTTTCTGATTGCCCACGCAGGTTCGAGACCTGCATGGGCCACCACTAAAACCTTGTCACGCCCCAGAACCAGAATACTGGAGAGCGGGGGAGTGACTCAGCCAGCTACGTATTACGGGTAGATGAATACCGTATAATACGATCAATGCTGTCTAACCAGACGAGGGGGTGCATACTACATAAAAGTCTTACTATAGTCATTACACGTTTATTGTCTCAATCATTCAAACAAGAAACAGATATATAGAACATGTAAGGTAAAGCAGTAAGGCGTCCCAAACGCTCTATCAAAATGTTCATGATATCTGGCTTTACAAAACATAGCCAGATTGATGTAGCAAAAGTATACACAATTGTTATCAGCTGTAGTCTGACTTAATTACAATTATGCAAAAGTAAGTACAAGACAATCCGACTAACATGTCGGTGCCAAACGGCAAGGTATAAAGTAGATAACAAAACGAGTGGTGAAGTTAAGGAACCCACTCGAGGCCTCCTGCGATCATTCCTCTAGTATTGACCATCCTGGAGGTGGGAGTACGCTGAGTCCTCGGGAACTGGCTCTAAGTCTGGCCATGCAAAACCAGAGAGGTTAGACCTCTAATAGCAAGTACCACAAGGGAGCACGACATGAGAACTAAAACCAGTAAGTAAGAGAATATAATAATAGATCTCTGCTTGCTACTAGAACTCACATCACATCAAGACACTTCGAACCAACCTCCCAACCAAATAAGGACAGAAGTTGGCCCGTCATGTCCTGACATTCTGATCATCCCAGTTAGGTAACAGAGTACAGTGCACAAACAAATCATCTTGAACGGCCAATCAACTCCTACGGCTTGCTATTATGAGTCCCAAGTTATCCTGGAATAATGTAATTAGGGATTCCTCAGTTCTTACTATGTGCAAGCAAGGCTAGTCTATCCAGTCGATCAATTGGCCCATGCATGAATTAGACGAGTCCTAGCAGGACGCCCGTCAATATACAATATATGATAATAATAAAAGTAGATACTGTTCCCTGCCCGTGTGGCAGATTTATAGTATCTGTGGGAACCAGCCGGCCCGTCGGGTACTACTCGTCCCAAGGGGGCTGCCATATAAGAATTCGGGAATCCATTCTCTCCATGCAATTATTATTTTATTTAACTTAATAGTCTCTACGTTGAGTAAAATCCCATGCCGTGGATCATGGTCATTCAAATGAGTACTTTCGTACGGGGTACGATATGCACAACTCTACAACGATACCAGTACGGTTAGGTTGCAGGTCTTACATAGCGTAATACAACAATCAAATCTATCCACGGTAATCATGCCTTGACCATAAAGTACACATGCTTCTTTTGTAGAAAAATAACTAAATAAATAAATAGATTGAAGCCTGCATGTGCATGTATGTCAATATTCGGGATCAGCCAGTCGAGTACAATAGTTCATAACATGAACGTGTCTCATTTATTTCATTCAATAAGACGACTAGCCAGTCTCTTAGTTCCAATTAGGAATACATGATCAATTTAGTCAAGATCACAATCATTATCAATGGTGGCAAGGCATGAAAGTCAACTAGCATTCAGTGGGGTCGAGTCTACAACTCTCAGGGTTTAATTCTAGTCAATCCGGGTATCTATAACTCAATTCATGACACATGGTACATCCCACGTAACAATCTATAATTAACAGAATTACTAGCATATCATGATTATATCAAGTTTATGCAAAAAGGCGTAACGATATAAAATGGACGTTAAACATCTAATAAGATATCAATATACAGGGCTATAGAAGATCCAGGGTAAGCAGGCTACTCTTATGTCAGCCTACGCTCATGCCAGCGTACGCTCAGGTCAAGCTACGCTCAAGCCAGCGTACGCCCAGGTCAAGCTACGCTCAAGCCAAGCTAGCGTATGGGAGTCATACGCTTCCAAAAGGCAGCGTATGAACTCCATACGACTCCTTACTATCCAAGTGAGCGTATGCAAGTCATACGCTCCCCAAAGGCAGCGTATGGACTCCATACGACTCCTGACCATTCAAGTCAGCGTATGCAAGTCATACGCTCCCCAAAGGCAGCGTATGGACTCCATACGACTCCTGACCATTCAAGTCAGCGTATGCAAGTCATACGCTCCCCAAAGGCAGCGTATGGACTCCATACGACTCCTGACCATTCAAGTCAGCGTATGCAAGTCATACACTCCCAAAAGGTTGCGTATGAACTCCATACGACACACGCTTCCAAAAGGTAGCGTATGCAAGACACACGCTTCCTAAAAAGGCAGTGTATGGATTCCATGATGCGCTAAAGAGCGCGCACAGCTCAGTAACGCAGCTAAAAAGCTAGCATACACTGCTCACTGTCTTCTCCAAACAGCAAGAACTCTATGGTTGTACCCCAAAGCTTCAAAAGTCCATAACTCTGTCAAAATAAGTCCGAATCCAACTTTCCAAAGGTCAAAAATTGGGTAGGATGAACTGCTCTACGACATGGAACCATCAAATCTTGAGAACAAAGGAGTTTGCTAGATCAAAACCCATAGACAACCGAAAATACAATAACTTAGATCTACAAGAAATGAACCAATGAAATCAAAAATACTAAGCACTAAACTCTCTTAGAATCATGAGAGGAACAATATTGAACCATAAAATATGGTCCTCATGTAGAGCAAGATGTACTTGCCTAGTTGGTAGGTGGAGAGAGTAATGAAAGGAAGAAGAAGAAGAAGTAATGGTGAAGAAGGAGTGAATGAGGAGAGAGAAGGGAGAGGGTAGCTTTAAGTAGCAAAGGGGTGGTAGGTGGAAGTTGGGCCGGGTTCTTAATGGGTCGGGTTTAAGGGGCTCATCCAACCGAAAATAAAACTAAAGCAACGAATTAAATTGCAGGAAATAAAATGCAAAAATAAATTACGGAAAATTAATTGCAGGAATTAATTAGCATGAAAACTAAAGAGCAGCTAATTAATTAACATAAAAATTTAAAGAGCAGATAATAGAATTGCAGAAAAATAAAGTGCAAAAAAATAAAATGCATATAATTAATTAACATGAAGTTATAGGAATTTAAATACAGGATACTACATGATAAATACTAAATAATTACATTCAGGCAATATACGTATTAGAATACGCATTCCGGAAACGGGGAGTGACAGGGCGGCTACGAGAGCCCACAAGGGGGCTCGCAGCGCGGTGGAAGGGATCCGCCGCCGACGGGGGAAACGCGGAGGGGGAGGAGCGGGAGCATGAGGAGGGGAGTACGCGAGCCCGGAGGAGGGGGCCGGGGAAACCTGGGCGGCGGCGACGCCACCGGGGGCCGAAGCTCCCGGGAAGGGTTCTACCACGGTCGATGGGGACGGGAGAGTGGACACAGCCAAGGGATGCATCGCGGAGGGAAGGGCCACAGCCGCCAGAGGGGGTGGAGCTCCCGACGGAGAGGGGGTAGAGCACCCAACGAAGAGCCGAGGAGAGGAGCCAGCTTGACGCCATGGTGTGGGGTCCGGAGGGGGATGGACCGTTGTCCGTCGCCGGACACGGGTACGCTGGGGACGACGTCGCCGACGACGCCGCGGAAGAAAGGGGCAGAGGCGTGGGAGACCCGGCTGGAAGAGGTGGGGGCTCTAAAGGGGAGATGCCGGGGGGACCCGGGCTGCCATAGAAAACGGTCGGCCATGCGGGCCAGCCAAGCACCAGGACGGCTCCTGCGAGCGGCGACGCTCCAAGCCGGAGCCCGCTCCACTGGAGGGACGACGGCAGACCTAACAGTCCCCTACCTGACTCTCTCCCTATCTATATATGGAATATATATATATATATATACCGCGGAAGAAAGGGGCAGAGGCGTGGGAGACCCGGCTGGAAGAGGTGGGGGCTCCAAAGGGGAGATGCCAAGGGGGACCCGGGCTGCCGAAGAAAACGGTCGGCCATGCGGGCCAACCAAGTACCAGGACGGCTCCTGCGAGCGGCGACGCTCCAAGCCGGAGCCCGCTCCACTGGAGGGACGGCGGCGGACCTAACAGTCCCCTACCTGACTCTCTCCCCATCTATATATGGAATATATATATATATATATTGAAGAAATGGATAATTGTGGCAAACTTGCCTCTACTGGGGCTCGAACTCCTGGCCACTTGGGCCGCATGCATCTCTCTTAACCACTAGGCTTAAGGTTATTTGCATATATATATATATATATATATATATATATATATATATATTTTTTTTTAATTTATATATATATATATATATATATATAATATTTTTATTTATATATATATATATATATATATATAATATTGTTGATGTTTTTGCCTTTAGACTATTATAAAATAGTCCCACATCAGCTACACCATCAAGTGGGTATATCAATATAATGCTTTGCATGTGTTGAGGCGTGCACATGAGATATGGTGGGGCACATGTGGGTGCCATATGGGCTATTTTCCTGGAAGAAAAAATGATTAACTCCAACAAGGAAGCATGTTGCTTTTCGTCGTTCGGACTCGGGCTCGGACACGGGCTAAAGGATGTGTCGTGTATGCACGGGTGCGTATGAGGGGGTATGCGTGGACTGGCGCACAACTCTGCTGATTGAGCAACGATGATTTTCATCACCCCAACAGGGCTGTTGAAATCTCCTCTTTATTTTTTTCTTCTTCTTCTTATTCTTCTTCTTCTTCTTGGTTGGTTGCAGGTTCTTCTTGAGAGCAAACTTGTTTGCACTGAAGTCTCCGAAGTCCTTAATACCCAGAACAGAGAGAAAACATGTTTGCATAGAAGTCTCTATTTCTGATCGTTATTCAGAACGAAGAGCAAGCTTGTTTGCTTGAGGTCTCTTTTCTGATTCTACCATCTAGATCTGTTTTGGGACTAACAATCTCAAAGCAAGAACCAGATCAGATGGAGAACTATCATACAATCCTTCTTGACATAAGTTTTAACAAACTTGACAAGAATGACGGGCATCACTTCTAACTTTTGGATGAAAAAAAGTTCTTTGTCAAATGGTGGGATGAATATTGGGCCTAACTATCCAAGAAGACCAAGGAATTTATGCACATGACTCAATAATATACATAAGATCTGTTCAGATTATGCGTACGGATGTACATGAATTCTGCTCGGCTTGGCGCATAGGTTTTCCTCCAACTTTGAGCATAGCAGTGCATGGTGATCTCGACGCATGACTGCATATGCGTATGCTAGAATCTGCGCATGACTGCATATGTACTATCTGTAAATGCACATAGAGTGCTGCATATCTTGGCGCATGGGTTTGTTCGGATGAGCCGCATGGGATTGCCCGGATGATGCGCATGGTTTGGCACATAAATTTTGCTCTAATATGTGCATGGTTTTGACTATATAAGCACGTAAATACTCCAAGAGTGTAATAACCCATTATGAAGACAACTTCATCTTGGTGGGGTTAGTTATGGATATAGCTTGGAGGTTCATTTGAAGAAGATTTATAGGTCCATTTAAAAACCAAAATAGCAAGGTAAAGCTAAACTTGGTTGTTTTGATTACTTTACTTGGCTGCTATGTTTGAACATGTTGAATCATCTAGTGTGGTAGCTGACTAGTGGGTGGACACTAGTGCATGCATTTGGCCATACGTGCTCTACAAGGAGCTGTTCACCTAGGACGAGCCTAACTATGATGAAGGTCTCGATGATGAACATATTGCTAGCAGAAGATCTGAGGATCAGGACAGTGGTTAGGGACCACCAGCATGTCAAGGACACTAGAGAACGAGTAGCATGTTCCAAAGATTTCTTAGGGCCTAATCTTATGTAGTCTGTTGTTAGATAGAGACTTGAAGATGGACATTCGTACTAGCAAGATAGTGATTTCTTGGCGAGGAACATGCTTTGGATAGGTGTAGGGATGTTCAAACTTTTGCTTATGTCAATGGAGTTTTCTTATTGAGTTGTGAAAGAAAGGACTAAGAGTTGTGCTATGTAATATCAGTCTCCAGATGTCTAGTCTAGGCCTTATCTCCAGTATGTGGGGGTAAGGAGGTAGAGAGATATAAAGTCTATGTAGGAACAAAGACTGTCAGGAAGCTGCTCCAGCGTTTGAGCCAAGGTACAAATCTTTTGGAGTTGGTACACTCATATATTCATGACTTTTATCAATTCTCCACAGAGGTCGATTTGAAATGTTTCTCGAAGTACACATTCGCATGTGTCCTCCAGTCAAAGGACGGAACGTTCGAGAAGTTCAGGGACTTTAGGGCTGGAGCTAAATGTATAGCCAATCGACAACTCAAGAGACTCAGAAGTGATTGAGACGAAGAGTATCATTTTCTTGGATTCATATCGTTCTGTAATGAATATGGAATTAGCTATGAAATGACTATTATGTAGTCTCGTTATATACTTAGGATTGAACAAGACAGAGAGTATCATTTTCTTGGATTCGCATCGTTCTGCTATAAATGTGGAATTGGCTATGAAATGACTGCTCCATAGTATCTCTAATCCAAAGAAGTTTCAGAGAGGAAGACCATGACGCTATCAGAGATGATGATATCTATACTGCGAATGCTTTTGGGGATAGATTGTGCGTATAGCTACGTTTATTGCTGAATAAAGTATTGTTCACATATCTGACTAAGATTCTCATTAACACTGGTTCAAGGTTAGACTTGACTTGAATATCATTTGAGTGTGGGGGTGTCTGATGTACATGAAGCTTCTGAATATCAAGATTTAGAAGCCTGGGATGAAGACCAAGAAGACTGTATTTCTAGATAAGATGTTGAAAGCTATGGTTGGAGATCCTTTGATATTGTATAATTGAGCCTCATGATGTAGAATTCTTTGAAGTAAAGTTTTCTAGGGACAAGAAAATATTTCTCGTGGATGTTCGAAGAATATTGTTGGTGCCAAAGAAGCAAGTACTTCTAAAGAAAGAGTAGTCCAGAAGGTGGTTGTCGTTGATGAGACAACACTTGAACCAGTATTCACTAAGCAGTTAGCAAAGTGAGTGAGAAGGACGAAAGACTTCGAAGATGACTTTATCACTTATCACATGTTGGCTGATGAGACGATGAATACCAGAGATGCGAACTTCTGGGGGAAGTGAGTCAATGGTAAGATTGACTCCATTGCATCCAATTACAAGTGGGTGTTAGTTAATCTTTCTGAAAGAGCTAAACCTATCAAAATTTTTAGAACAAGAAGATGAAGGCTAAAGGAACATGATAAGTTCGAGACTAGGCTGGTTGCTAGGAGGGTTTGCTCAAGAATATGAGATTGGTGAGGTTGACACATATACTCTAATGGCTAAGATGTCAACTATCAAGATGACAATTGTAGTGTCTACTATTCATAAGCTATTCTATCATCAAATGGAAGTTTAGACAGTATTTTTGGATAGAGAAATGACAGGAGAGATTCACATACAACAAGTAGATGGATTTGTCGTTCAGGGTCTTGAAGACAAAGTTTACAAGTTGGTATATTCTATATACGGTTTGAAGTAAGCTCCCAATCTGTAACTCAAGGACTTTGACCAAGTTATTAGGTCAAAAGGCTATAGGGTTAGCGAGACTATTAATTGTGATTACACAAAGTTTGCTGATGATAGAGGAGTCATCATTTGTCTCTATTTGGACAACATACTTATGTGTCACTAGAACAAAGATGTTTCCCATATCCAGATTCAGTATGAAGGATATAGAAAATGCATATGTCATTCTAGGAATTTAAATAATTCAGACAAAACTTGAGCTTGCTATATCACAAGCTCACACGTAGAAAGTTGTCTACATGCTATGGATATCAGGATCTTCTATGGATCGATACTCCTTATAGGTGTGATCAAAAGCTAAAGCCAGATCATGGAGAAGCATTAGACAATTGGTGTACTCGAGCATCATCTAGAGTTTGATGTAGGCTAAAAGTACCATTAGGTCTGACATAGCTTTTGTTGTAGGCATGCTGAGTCGGTTCACGAGCAATATTAATCTTTAGAATACTGTAAAGAGAGTGATGGGATCTCTCTCAGGGACTCAAACAGATGCACTACAACGATAACCTTGCAAGGGTAGAAGGCTTCAGTAATACTAGTTGGTGTTTGGAAGGAGAGAAAGAAGAGATTATATCTTCTACATGAGTGGATTTATTATATCGAGGAATTCGAAGAAGTAGATCCATGGGTGGTGCTGCTATATCGAAAAAATCGAAGAAGGAGACCTTTCTCTCACTGTGGAATCTGAGTTCTGTCAGCTGCAGCAGAATTGCTTCAAGTATGAAGTAGAATGTCTTCAGGAGCCTAGGAACGATCTTTCTGTGATTGGTACGCAAATTCGGGTGATACCAATGTATTTGACTACCAAGCTTGATCTTGCTATAGTTGGTATACAAATCCGAGTAATGCTGATGTATTACGACAACCAGGTGGCTGCAGTAGGAGCATCGGCTGATCTTTTCAATGATAAGAAGATAATTATGCGTTTAGGGCACAAGACACTGAATGAGTTCATCAAGTATGGATCATTACAATGGGTGCTATTCGGAGTCAGAAGAATCTGACGGATCCGTTCATTAAGGCCTCAAGTGCTAGCTGGTCAAGGACTCGACAAGAAAATAGGCTTGACGGACCTATGATATTGTGTCTCTGCAACCCTACCATAAAGTATTATGCTATTGGTTCAAAGATAAATCTATCAGGCATCTAGATTTTGGTTCAAAGAAGGACCATTGATTGGAAGAATACCATGAACAATAGTTAGTTCTTTGAGACTTTGAGGGGTTACAGACCCAGAACCACTGTTGTTTACTGTTTGTTTTTTATATAGAACAAAGTCCTGTAGGAGGATAGCTTGGAAGCCTTAATGAGTTCTCGGACATTTGGAATGTCCGACGTATTTTACAGGAAGCACGGGTAGCACAACACTACAAAGAAGCATAGTACTCTATGCTACAGTGGGGTGACACCACCAAGAGGTACCTCGTGAGGGCCTCAACTTTGGGCCATGTCACAATGACGTAGCACCGCACACATAAAAGTGGCCTAATGCTGTAGAATGAAGAGTGGTAGACAACACTACAAAGATGCTGGGCCTTAGTTACAGTAACAACAAAGAGGTACCTAGAAAGGGTAAAGCCTCGGCATTGCAAGCCATGTCATAGCGGCATAACACCACGAGGAAGCAAAATACTTCATGTTGGATAGGTTGGCACTATAAAGAGGCTAGGTCCTCATGCTAAGTGGTATGATACCATGATGAGGTATAACCGCGGCCTTGGGCCATGTCATAGCGGCGTAGCACCGCATGGAAGTAAAATGCTTCATGCCAAGACTCTTTAACCTAGAGTGTATGGAAAGAGATATAGTCCATCTCTTGAGGGTAAAATTGTATACACTCAATATACATACACCGAAACCAGGCAAGCACTGTAATGCCCCGCTCCGTACGAGGTATTTGGTTGGCTTGTTAGACTCGATTAGAATATTGGATCGTGACTTGTGTTGGAAACCAAAAGAATTAAGTATGATGCAGTCTCTCTAATTTGGTCGGATGGATGAGTTATGGTACATGGCTTGACGGTATATCTATGTCAAATGGAAAATATCGTGCTTTATGTCAAATCAATCCATGGAGGACCTGTTAAGCATATATGTGATCAGAACAGAAAAAACCTTTGTACAAGTGAGTGTAATTGTCCCTTCTCCTCTACTCCTTCATGCTTAATAAAATAGAGTATTGTGTTGCTATATTTTGTCCCTAATGTCCCATGCTTTAGTTGATAAAATAATAGAGATGCTTATATTGAAAATTGTTGAGATGAATAATACATGAACATTGAACAGCTACTGTGAATCACATACTAGATACGAATTGATCATGTTACCCATGTGTAATGCTGCTGAAATGAATGAAACACTTGAATAATGAGACACTTTGTGAATGATATATGAGAACTGAACTGATACTGTTATTGACATAATAAAATAAAATGCTATATGTCTCTATGAGAAATAAAATGCTACATGTTCCTATGAGAACTGAATAATGTGATAAATGTTACAATGCGATGAACTGATGCGACGTAAAATGCTTAGGCTTAGGATTGATGAGATCACCAAGTGTGGGAACTATAAGAATGATAAGTCGTTGAACACAGCTTGGATGAGATGAAATGATGAACTGTTACCTTTACTTACTTTTAATATTTTACCATGTGATTATCCGTGCCGTGCCTCCACGCACGCGGAGTAGCTGCGGTATCCCCGACCGACCAGCCTCATCAAGACAGTGTCCTTCGTCTTCACCTTGCCACCCCCTCCCTTGGGGGCTGCCACCCAGCCAATCATCGGCTCCAGCCTCCGATTTTTCGGCCAGCACGTCCCCCTTTTCTCACTCGATGACCGGCGGCTACCCCTCACTAAGTCGTGCCAGCCTCGTCGAACCACCCTCCCGGAGAGGTGCACCGAAGCATGCGGCCACGTCAATACCACGACCAATCTACGATCTCGCAGCCTATATACGCCTACGCCTATGTGTCCAAAGCAGGAACATGCGCCTACGTAAGAACCAGCGTGTCTCTTCATGTGGGCGCATAACATCATTCCAGCCCAAGAACGACTATAAAAGGGGGGCTTCTTTCCACTTCAACAGACAGAACAGAGAGCATTTTCAAGAGCCAAATTGCTGCACTTCTTGCCAGTGAGCCGAGAGTTAGCAATTTTCTTAGGTTTTCTCCCACTTTTGTAATCGGAGTGTCATCGGAGTAAAGGAACAACTGTTGTTCGATCTCTATCGTCCCATTCCCCAGAATTCTTCTTTTTATACTCGGGGATCCTCAGCGCATGTTCTCTCAGGCGTACTCGATTTGTGGTGCCTTGCGCCAATAAAAAAAGACACCATTTTCTTCTTCTTTTTTTGTGTGTGTCCACAGCGAGGTGTGACACATATCACGATAGACTTCGTTACCGTATTCTCGAGGAGACCTAGCAAAAAGGATGCAGTCTTGGTAATTGTAGACTGAATCAACAAATCGGCACATTCTTGCCCTTACAGTAGGACAGTCTATCGAGGTATTGGCGGATATGTACATGAGACAGATTATGAAGTTGCACGGCATACCTTTCAATATTGTGTCATATCATGATTCTAGATTTATGTCACATTTCTGGAGGAGTATGTAGGATAGTTTGGGAACTCGATTGAAGCTCAGCACTGTGTATCATTCTAGACCGACGGACAGTCACAACGCATGATTCATAAACTCGAGGACATGTTCAGAGCTTGTATGCTAGATTTTTGAGGATCTTGGGAAGATAACTTGTACTTGGTAGAATTCTCTTTTAATAATAGCTACCAAGCAAGTATCCAGATGCGCCTTTTGAGGCTGTAACACCACTTCCCAATTTTTTTTGTTGAAAAATATTTTTTTATTTATTTGAATTAAATGGTGATTTTTAGAATTTTATAAATAATTAATTAGTTAATTATTACGGTATAATGTTTTAAGTCATAGTTGAGTTATGGAGTACAAGATGACTAGAAAACGTGGCACGGATAGTGCAGTGACGTGCTTTGACTAGTGTATTAGCCATGGTAGGGAAGACCAAATCATAAGTGTGTCCGAACTAGAAAAACCAAGCTAAGTTGTGACATGACCCTATAAATAATTTAAATTTTTATTATTATGCATATTGACTTTTAGGAGACCCGGTTAGACCGAACTAGCTCGGACCTGACCCAAACCCAAACTAGCCCGATTGGACCCGAACCGAACCCAAGCCAATGTAGTCATGCGGTGTGTCCAAAAACGTCTATGTCAATATATATATTATGTGTGTATGGAATACTTATTTAATAATGTATTAAATATATTTCGTAAGTATTTGTTATATATAATATAGGTGTCAATATTATTTGATATTCAAGTGACATTTTTATCTAAAAACTATGACAACTATTTTGTGAATTTTGTGGATCTTTTGATTATATGCATACATAATTGCGTCTTTACCTATGAAATAAATATTAACAAACATCATGAACCATTGTTATCGTAAAACTACCATTATTTGACTTGTTGAATCCAACCGAGCCCAAACACCCTACTTTGACTCTCAAACCAATTCCTAGTAGACCTGTACACTACCCCATACTAATATCCTACTCAGCAATATATATTTTGCACACTCAAAGCCTTGTAGATGCACAACAAACCTATAGACAACAAACTTCATATTTAAGACTCCGATAGTGAACCTTCTTGTGCACTTGCATTCAAATCCAACCAAGACCAAACAACTTGACCCAAGTGAACCCAAATCCTTACTAAGGGATAAACCAAACCCCATAGATCTGAACCATAGGTTAAAGCCCATTAAATCTCTTCAATGGGCCCAACAACCAACTCCTTACATGAAGCCCAAGCCTCTCCTCTCAAAACCCTAACCCTAACTTTCTCCCATCTTGTGGCCAACCCCTCGACAGCCTCCCCCCTCTCTTCTACGACCTCTTCCCCTTTTCCTCTCCTTCTCCACTTCCTTCCCCCTCATTCCCACACACCAAAACATCCCCCACAAGTCGACAAACCCTAAACTAGTAGTCGAAACCCTTTTTTTACCGAGACCTGTAGTACACACTGGAAAATAGCACCCTAAACCCATCCAAACTGAAGTTCTACACCCTACGTGAAGCCCCAAAGAACCCCCTCAAGTTTCGTGAAGTTTGGAGTCCGTTTGGCGCTCCGAAAGGTCCGTATCGCAAGAAAAGCCTTCGTCGTAATCACAATTACGTAAGTTCCTTAACTTCAATTTAGTATTTAATTTTTCCATGAGAGAAAGCTTGTATGAACCCATAAACATATTATATGGCAATGATGAAATCCCCATGCATGAGAAACCCTAATTTTATATGCAACACTACTCTTAGATGACACAAATCCGAGGCATGACAACGTGGTAACCATATTAAACCTAGTTTGATGCATGTTGCTATTGTTACTATTAAAAACTAAATTTCAGAAATTAAATAATAAATTTCAGAATATTAATTAATATATTTTCATATATTAAATGAGTTTTTATGCAAGTTGGCAACTTTGCATGCACAAACTAGTTGTCAAGTTGCTAGAACACCTAGTCGATACGCAACGGAACTTTGTGCATGCAATGCTAATTATTTTAGTAATTCTTCACTAATTAATAATAATTTCAGAATTTACTTCATGATTATTTCAGTTTTATTTGACGTCGAGATGCATGTTTAAGAGGTCACATGCATGCCCGATGTGTAGGTTAGTGTCATTGAGAGCTTTACGACAATGTGACGTACTTATGTACGTATAGGACTACACTTATCTAATTCATGTAAATGCCTATATGTATGTATGATACCATGATGTATAAGACCCTCACGACATGTTAGACCGTAGCATGGTATGTGTTTATTGGCACGTTATCCAATGCCATATAACTGTTGAATTGTTGGCACGAACATCACAGTGTTAGTTGATGTGGTACGACGATCTTACCCTTTGTTATTACTTAGATTAGTTTGTGTTAGTATTGATTAGAATATATTATATAGGGCAACTTGGATCTGTTACACTTTCGGTTGAGGATACTAGTCAGACAGCACCGTAGCAGCAGACAAAAGGCAAGTATACCTTATCTAACATATACAATATTTATATTGTTTTCTCTTTCTTTATTGTATTCCTTTTCATATTGTCATATGATTCCATATTGTGATTGATTTGCCCTTGATTTTTTTACTTGTTCTATATTACGTGCACGTATAAGATATTCGACATTGCTTGATTATTGGTCTTTTCGTGTTATCTTGTCTCGTGATTGAGTTGTCAGTTTCTATATCTTGTTCTTGAATTAACCATTCTTGACTGGGAGTATCTTGCATTGTACTACAGTTGAGATATACTATAGATTGAGAATATCTTACATTATACTACGACCTATAGCCGATTCTTTTATCTTGATATTGCTTGATTGACCTGACTTGAGACATACTATAGATTGGGAGTATCTTGCATTGTACTACGACCTATAGCATATATTGATTGATTGATTGACTTGATTTGCGACACTATGAATTGGGAGTATCTTGCATTGTACTACGATTTATAGGAGTCTGCTTGACCTTGTATCCTTTATGAGAGGAGATCGATACTAGAATTGGCTAATCTCGACTGAGAGTATCCTGTTTTGTACATCAATTGAAATACTATAGATTGGGAGTATCTTGCATTGTACTACAAGCTATAGGAGTTCTGATTGAAATTTAGCCAAGTCTAGTATTACATTTCCATATGACTCGTCATCCTTAGATGTTCTTTGTTGTGTTCTTATCCTCTATACATGTTATTTACTGTCATATTAGTAGGCATGTTTTATGTATCTTGCTAGTCCTCTGAGGACCTGATGATCTCTTCAGGTAGCTGATTGTATGGAGTTTGTTAGCTGAGCATGTGGTAGTTGACTTCAATCGCATGATTCAGGTATTTTATTAGTGTTATTGATTTACTATCTTTCTCTCTCGTGCTTTCATGATATATCCTGCTTATCAGCTTAGATTTATAGACTCATATTATTCTTGGAGTCTAATCGGACATATATGCCAGTGGGCTGCAGACTATGACCCATACTTGTTCATTCTTGTCTTATATATTCTTGTGGATTGAGATACACTGTAGATTACCATATTAGCCATGATACCATGATCTTGACAGCTTATACATACTCGAGTCGGGCTGGAGTCCGCTTGATATGTAGCTGGCTTGCTCACGAGCTCGCGTCCAAAAAGCGGGTGCGGGTCGTGACAAGTTTTTGTGGTGGCCCATGCAGGTCAGAGCATATCGTATCGGTTACGTAACTGTACTGATATGAGCCTGCGAATATGACTAAATCCTTAGAAATCTCAATCCACTCTACCTTGAAAATTTTCTTAGAAATTTCTCTACCGTCTTTGAAACCTCGTATTTGTTCTCGATTATTCTCCCTTGCTTTTCGAACCATTGATTTTCGTCTCTTCCTATTTTGAGGTAAAGAATGATCGTGCTGTCTAGAATCCATCAAAAATTCTTAAGTTATAATATAATATTTCTTGATTGTTGAATATTTGGTTGTTTATAGATATATGAGGGATTATAGATGCCATATGCCCTAAATATCGGTTGGTAGATCTGTTAGCAACTAGTTAGAAGATTATAAGATTTTAGTGACCGTGTTTTGAGAAGTAGTGTGACCAAAGGTGGGTAGAAATCCTCAAGTATTCAGAGTTATAAAATGGCTAGAGAAGGTTATAAACTATTTTTGAGGAATTAACATTTAAGGAGATTAAGGAAAAGTATACTTTCTTTTTGAATTTTAAGGAAAAATTATGAATTAGAATTTCGAGGATAAAATTATTTTTAAGGTGGGTAGATTTGTAACCCCTCTTTCTGAATTTTTTTTGTTGAAAATATTTTTTTATTTAAATAAAATAGTGATTTTTAGAATTTTATAAATAATTAATTAGCTAATTATTATGGTAGAATATTTTAAGTCATAGTTGAGTTATGGAGTACAAGATGACTAGAAACCGTGGCACGGATAGTGCAGTGACGTGCTTTGACTAGTGTATTAGCTATGGTAGGGAAGGCCAAATCATAAGTGTATCCGAACTAGGAAAACTAAGCTAAGTTGTGACATGACTATATAAATAATTTAAATTTTTATTATTATGCATATTGACTTTTAGGAGACCCGGTTAGACCGAACTAGCTCGGACCTGACCCAAACCCAAACTAGCCCGATTGGACCCGAACCGAACCCAAGCCAATGTAATCATGCGGTGTGTCCAAAAACGTCTATGTCAATATATATATCTTATGTGTGTATGGGATACTTATTTAATAATGTATTAAATATATTCTATAAGTATTTGTTATATATATATAATATAGGTGTCAATATTATTTGATATTCAAGTGACATTTTTATCTAAAAACTATGACAACTATTTTATGAATTTTGTGGATCTTTTGATTATATGCATACATACTTGCGTCTTTACCTATGAAATAAATATTAACAAACATCATGAACCATCGTTATCGTAAAACTACCATTATTTGACTTGTTGAATCCAACCGAGCCCAAACACCCTACTTTGACTCTCAAACCAATTCCTATTAGACCTGTACACTACCCCACACTAATCCACTACTCAACAATATATATTTTGCACACTCAAAGCCTTGTAGATGCACAACAAACCAATAGACAACAAACTTCATATTTAAGACTCCGATAGTGAACCTTCTTCTGCACTTGCACTCAAATCCAACCAAGACCAAACAACTTGACCCAAGTGAACCCAAAGCCTTACTAAGGGATAAACCAAACCCCATAGATCTGAACCATATGTTAAAGCCCATTAAATCTCTTCAATGGGCCCAACAACCAACTCTTTACATGAAGCCCAAGCCTCCCCTCTCAAAACCCTAACCCTAACTTCCTCCCATCTTGTGGCCAACCCCTCTACAGTCTCCCCCCCTCTTCTACGACCTCTTCCCCTTTTCTTCTCCTTCTCCACTTCCTTACCCCTCATTCCCACACACCAAAACAGCCCCCACAAGTCGACGAACCCTAAACTAGTAGTCGAAACCCTTTTTTTACCGAAATAGTGCTGCTGGTTGCACCTGCTGTACACGCTGGAAAATAGTACCCCAAACCCATCCAAACTGAAGTTCTACACCCTACTTGAAGCCCCAAAGCACCCCCTCAAGTTTCGTGAAGTTTGGAGTCCGTTTGGCGCTCTGAAAGGTCTGTGTCGCAAGAAAAGCCTCCGTCGTAATCACAATTACGTAAGTTCCTTAACTTCAATTTAGTATTTAATTTTTCCATGGGAGAAAGCTTCTATGAACCCATAAACATATTATATGGCAATGATGAAATCCCCATGCATGAGAAACCCTAATTTTATATACAAAACTACTCTTAGATGACACAAATCCGAGGCATGACAACGTAGTAACCATATTAAACCTAGTTTGATGCATGTTGCTATTTTTACTATTAAAAACTAAATTTTAGAAATTAAATAATAAATTTTAAAATTTTAATTAATATATTTTCATATATTAAATGAGTTTTTATGCAAGTTGGCAACTTTGCATGCACAAACCAGTTGTCAAGTTGCTAGAACACCTAGTCGATGCGCAACAGAACTTTGTGCATACAATGGTAATTATTTTAGTAATTCTTCACTAACTAATAATAATTTTAAAATTTAATTCATGATTATTTCAGTTTTATTTGACGTCGAGATGCGTGTTTAAGAGGTCACATGCATGCCCGATGTGTAGGTTAGTGCCATTGAGAGCTTTACGACAATGTGACGTACTTACGTACGTATAGGACTACACTTATCTAATTCATGTAAATGCCTATATGTACGTATGATACCACGATGTACAAGACCCTCACGACATGTTAGACCGTAGCATGGTATGTGTTTATTGGCACGTTATCCAATGCCATGTAACTGTTGAATTGTTGGCACGAACATCCCGGTGTTAGTTGATGTGGTACGTGTTAGCCCAATGATTATATTATATTTTTGAATATGGCTAATCAATTAAGTTTACCATAATGACATCACTATCATGTTGCTACTTAAACTTAGCATTGTCCTTATGTTAGCATTGTCCTAAATGTTCTATATCATATTGCTATGCTTGTATCATATTATTTTATTCGTCTAACATGTTCTTATAGACATGCAGTAAGCATGATCAAGCTTTGTCAAACTAGGACATATACAATAGAGTAATATTAATGGGCCCAAGACGGCGTTATACAAGAAGATTTCTCTGAATTGCCTAACGACCTATCCGGGACCTCGCATCGGGGGTTCCGCTGCCCGGTCTGCGGACAGGGGTCTAGGGGGCAGCGCCTCCCGTCAGGGGTTCGGAGGCGAAGTCCCCGAAAGGTATTCAGATTTTCATATCTGTTTATCTTTGGACGACCGTCGTCAAGTAAAAAAGGCGTCTTCAAGTCTGCTCAAATATTTGAAGAAAGACGTCATCAAAGGGCTATTGGTTTTCCTATTTTATCAATATAATTTTTTATATCTATTGAGTCTAGGAATACGATGTACACTGCATCGTACTAGAAAATAGGCTACCCGAGAAACGTTTTCAAAATACCCTTTCATTTTGAAAACAAGCCCACTTACCAAAGCCCAAACTACTTTCTAACTGCTTGATTTTTCAAAAAGCCCAAAAACTAATTTGCAAAAACCCTGACAGAACTCCAACAGAACTCAGACCGAATTCGGCCAGAGTTCGGTTAGTGAACGTTGCTTTTTGAACTTGGTCTTCCCGCAGTTACGAATCCCAACAAGATTTTCTCATAGAGTTCTGCCCGAATTCTGTCCGAATTCTGTCAGAATTTTGCCTTTGGAAAAACTATAAATAGAGAAGGAATTCGATCATTTCAATTCACTCATACACCAATTCACTTTCATATCTCTTCTCTATAAGCCTACTACTTCTTCCAAAGTATTATGAGCTATTCATTTTCAAATTTCAAGCCAGTTACAATCTTCTAGTCGATTTACCAGTGCGGTACGGTCTAGAAGCTTCAGAGTGATTGTAATCAGAGGCTTGATTGAAGAAAGACTCTTCACAATTGAAGTTGGTCGAGTACTTCGGATCAAAGCTCGCGTTGTAGAAGTTTCAAGAACTTCGGATAAAAACTTGTGGTAATTTTCCATAGTGGATTCAACTGGAAGCTAGAGTTCTTCCGACTGGACTAGTCCTCACAAGAGAAAAACCAGTATACATCCTTGTGTTTGCGTTTGCTCTCTACTCTCTACTTTTCATTTACATATCTGCGATACATATACTATGTGATCTTGTTACTAATATTTTTAAATAGTTAATTTTCGCTGCCTACTCTATTCACCCCCTCTAGAGTATTGCGCTTTACAACTCGTTCCTACAATCGATCCTACAGTATGACGATCTTACCCTTTGTTATTGCTTAGATTAGTTTGTGTTAGTATTGATTAGAATATATTATATAGAGCAACTTGGATCCGCTACACTTTCGGTTGAGGATACTAGTCAGACAGCACCGCAGCAACAGGCAACAGGCAAGTATACCTTGCCGAACATATACAGTATTTATATTATTTTCTCTTTCTTTATTGTATTCCTTTTCATATTGTCACATGATTCCATATTGTGATTGATTTGCCCTTAATTTTTTTACTTGTTCTAGATTACGTGCACGTATAGGATATTCGACATTGCTTGATTATTGGTCTTTTCATGTTACCTTGTCTCGTGATTGAGTTGTCAATTTCTATATCTTGTTCTCGAGTTGACCATTCTTGACTGGGAGTATCTTGTATTGTTCTACAGCTGAGATATACTATAGATTGGGAGTATCTTATATTGTACTACGACCTATAGCCGATTCTTTTATCTTGATGTTACTTGATTGACCTGACTTGAGACATACTATAGATTGGGAGTATCTTGCATTGT
This sequence comes from Iris pallida, assembly GCA_029216955.1. Lineage (NCBI taxonomy): Eukaryota > Viridiplantae > Streptophyta > Magnoliopsida > Asparagales > Iridaceae > Iris > Iris pallida. The sequence goes on along the minus strand of JANAVB010033220.1, from coordinate 18,856,124 downwards.
ACTACGACCTATAACATATATTGATTGATTGATTGACTTGATTTGTGACACTATGAATTGAGAGTATCTTGCATTATACTACGATTTATAGGAGTCTGCTTGACCTTGTATCCTTTAGGAGAGGAGATCGATATTAGAATTGGCTAATCTCGACTGAGAGTATCCTACTTTGTACGTTAATTGAAATAATATAGATTAGGAGTATCTTGCATTATACTACAAGCTATAGTAGTTCTGATTGAAAGTTAGCCAAGTCTAGTATTACATTTCCACACGACTCGTCGTCCTTAGATGTTCTTCTTGCAGTGTTCTTATCCTCCGTACATGTTATTTTCTATCATATTAGTAGAAATGTTTTATGTATCTTGCTAGTCCTCTAAGGACATGATGATCTCTTCAGGTAGCTGATTGTACGGAGTTAGTTAGCTGAGCATGTGGTAGTTGACTTCAATCGCATGCTTCAGGTATTTTGTTAGTGTTATTGATTTACTATCTTTCTCTCTCGTGCTTTCATGATATATCCTGCTTATCAGCTTAGCTTTATATACTCATATTATTCTTGGAGTCTAATCGGACATATATGCTAGTGGGCTGCAGACCACGACCCATACTTGTTCATTCTTGTCTTATATATTCTTATGGATTGAGATACACTGTAGATTACCATATTAGCCATGATACCATGATCTTGATAGCTTATACGTACTCGAGTCGGGCTGGAGTCCGCTTGATACGTTGCTGGCTTGCTCACGAGCTCGCGTCCGAAAAGCGGGTACGAGTCGTGACAGAGGCACTGTATCGAAGAAAGTGCAGATCACCAATTTGTTGGAGTGATGTGGGAGAGCATCAGATTCTTGGTCCTGAGCTAGTGACTCAGACAGTGGAGAAGGTGAAACAGATTTAGAAGCATCTTCAAGCAGCTCAGGATAGGTAGAAGCATTGGGCAGATGCACATCGTCGACCTTTGGAATTCAAGAAAGGCGAACATATGTTTTTGTATATATCATCGACTCGAGGTACCATCCGATTTGGCAGCAAGGGAAAGCTAAGTGCAAGGTACATCGATTCTTTTGATATTCTTGAGAGAGTTGGAGAAGTGGCCTATTGTCTTATATTACCTCCATTACTAGAAGGTGTGCATTACGTGTTTCATGTGTCTCAGTTGAGAAGGTATGTGGCAGACACTAGTCGTGTGCTTGATCATTCTGAGATTACAGTTGTACCAACTTTATCTTATAAGGAGTAGCCAGTTGGGATTATTGACCGTAGCGAGAAGATATTGCAGGGGCTGACCATTAGGCTTATCCGAGTTGCTTGGAAGCATCATTCATCGGGCGCATCTACGTAGGAATGTGAGGATTCCATGAGAGAGTGTTTCCCTCATTTGTTTGAGGATCAAGGTAAGTAACTTGTGATGTTAGCTTGTTTTTCAATTTTTTTATGACATTATTTTTAATTTCGAGGACAAAATTCTTTTAAGGTGGGTAGGATGTAAAACCTCTCAAAATTAAGTAAAATTTTAATTTATATAAATATATTTTTATTGGATTTTTAATTATTTTTAAATCTATTTTTATTATATAAAAATGGCCATTGTCATGATTGAATTTTAGTATGCATGTTGACTAGAAATTGTGGCATGCCTAGTGTAGTTAGGTGCCATGACTAGCATACTAGCCATGGTAGGGATGACATATTCATATTTTAGTCTCTTTCATGTTAACAACTCAAGTTATGGCCCAAATCATATTTTTGATTAATTAATTAATTATATAAGCCTTTTTGACTTTTTAGGAGACTAGGATATACCAAACCTTTTCGAACTTCTTCCAAGCCAAACCCAAACCCCATGTTGGATATTAAAACACATTAATAATTTTATATATTTTATACATATTCAGATTTTTGGATTTATATTTATATATAAGGGGTTTTATATTAGGAAACTACTTTATTTAAATACATCTAACAAAAACCAGCCCATATAGGCCCACACCCATGGCCGACCAAGCGCTGCCCCTCCCTTATATTTTTGGCCAAAATCTCACCCCTTGGTCCATCCCCCTAGTATTAGGAATACAAATCCTATTTACATGGATGCATCTGCTCAAAAAGCCCATATATATTATTTTCTACCAAACCCTAACCCTAACCCTAACCCTACAAAACCAATACCACATCTCTCTTGGCCGACCCCTCCCTTCACTTTCTTTAAATTTTTTGGCCACTCCAAGCCCCCACACATCATCCATCATCATCCATAACATCAACAACATCTTCCTCCACAACAAAACCCTTTCTTTCACCATCCTTTTCTCAAATCTCCACCAAAAAATCCAGAAAGATCCAACCTTTGCCATAAAGATCATCCAAGAACCATTGTCAACACCTTCAAACCCATCAAGAATGGGTTAGCAAACAAGCAAAGTAAGAAAATTAGAATCTTGGACAAGGAGGAGCACCCACAAGCCTTCTAGGAAAGGATTTCGGTAAAATTGCCACCTTTTCCATCTCGAATCTCATGCTAATAATTATATAAAAAAATCTGAGTTTAATTTCTTAGAAATTATATTTTGATCTCTTTTACTACATATTTTCATCTCTAAGGGTTGCATATAGGATTGTTAAAAAATTGGGTGATTTTTAGCACCATTGTGAAGGAATCCTATGATATTGTTGAATTTTTCAAAAATGAATCTAAAGTAGGTTTATTACTATAAAATATGATTTTAAGCAATTTTTCATGATTTTATCATCTTAGATCTGATCGAAAAAAATATGGATCAAATTATTAGCTTTTCGGGTAAGTTGCAGACATAAAATAGCCAAAACTTGGTGGTTAATTGGGTCATTGAATCCAAGTTTATTTTTGTGAAATAATCAGTATTAAATATTTTACAATATTTATGTATTTTTTTTTACTTATAGTGGAAGTTGGCCATGTTCCAAATAAGTTTCGGGTAGACTAGCCGACATAGAAGTCAGCTAGCCATATATATTTTTTAAAATTTCAAATCTGGAATTTAGAATCTATTTCTATATAAATAATTTTTAATTATTATTTTATGTGTGCTCTCGAAGTAGAGACTTAACCGTAGAATTTGGAAGTCAAAAACCATAAAACTAGGTCCGATGTCTCATGGAACATGTATTTTGTTGTGTATGAATCTAAATGGTTCCATGAGATATTTGTACATGGTCATTTATGGTTAGTAATATTAATTTAGATAATTAAGTCATATTATAAGTTGTTTGGTTAAATACTTAAAGTAGTTAATTATTTATTTAGGAGTATTAGATTCCGGAGGCATTAACACGGGAGCTACTTTTCATCTTTACATTACGGAATCAGGCAAGTGCACCTTGCTATCATCTAGTTCATGTTTTATTATTTGTATATTATTTCTTTTATTCTTGGGCCATAGTGGTTATATCAATACGTGCTTCCGGATTATATTCGGGTGCATTCAACTGTTAAGTTGTCTAGTATTGATATCTATAGCCTTCTTATGATTCTTTGGATTTTATTTCCATTGAGACCTGTAGGATACGACATATGATTAACACATATATGATTTCTGATACCTGAGCTTGATTACGTGAGATACCAGATTTTCTGCTGACTGTAGGACATGGTTGGTATTGTCATTTTATTTTCTTGTAGATGTGTCATAGAAATTACCGTCTAGATAGAGGGTAAGTTGTGGATACAACTTATTGATTCTTGAGAGTTGAGGACAATTACTACTTGTACAGACCATGTTGTGCACAACACATTTATATTATGTAAATATATTTATTCGGAGAGAATACACATTTTCTGTGATCTATGTTTCTCTCTTAGTTACCGTTGAGACTCTGACAAGGCGCTACAGCTATGCCATATTATATTTACTTTGGAGATGTCTACACTTGAGCATGTTGTCTTTAAAATATCACGTCAGTTTGGTTTAGTCACCATGAGATATTTCATTTACTACATTTTAGCTTGTATATTATGTTCCTTGCTATCCCCTGAGGACCTGGTTATTTTCCAAATATGGATGACAATATTTATCCTGAGGAGTATGGGATGGGGGTATATTCATCTTTTACATAAGCTGATGTCACGCCCCAGAACCAGAATATTGGAGAGCGGGGAACAGACACAGCCAGCTACGTACGTTGAAGTGAAACCCACCTCGCAATACGGTCACGGCTGTCTAGATGCATGAGGGTTTACTACAAGCCATCAGTATCTTAAGGTTAAGAACAAACCTAGTGTCTCAATCTCAAGCAACCAAGTAAATGTAACAAGATGGTAGATCATCAGACATACAAAGTAAGGTGTCCCATACATTACATATTCAGATGATCATGAAGCAAGTCATACAAAATGCGAAGACTAGCAAGAGTTTAAGTCATACATGATCAACCCTAGGATTTGTCAATCATGTTATAGCCCGTAGGCAGACAGTAAGTAAAGTTGCAAATGAGCTAACACTTGCTCGGTGGCTAAACGCCTCAAAAAAAAAATTATAATAGAGTGGGAGAGCAAAATAAAACCCACTTGTTGCTAGGTTTCCTTCTAGTGGTCACCATCTGGCAGGAAGGCTGGGAGATCCTCGGAAGCTGCTCCAAAATCTGGCCATACAAAACCAGCTGGGTCAGACCCCAGGAAGAGCAAGTGCCACAAAGAAGGCTTCACTTAAGAACTAAAACCATCATATCAGCACATAAAATCATAGATGAAATAATATGTGACGTGAGTAGAGATAACAGCGTGATAAACGATAAGATAGCTAAAGGACTATTCTGGTAACCAAGTTATAACCCGTAAACCAAATAAGGACCGGGGTTGTAACCCTTTGCCTGAACAGAACTTAGCCTCTAACCAATTATCGATAGAGTAAAGCATAAACAATCATGTCCAGAGATAGCCATGTACTGGGTCTAGACAAGACTAGGCAAGATGGGACTCCATTCAATCATTCACGGCCAAGCAAGAGTATGGCTTGATAGTTAGCTAGCTAGGGTTATCACAAGCCTAGTTACTAATAAGATGCAATGAGGATTCCTACGGCCACAAGCCCTGCAGACTATCCAGGTTATCCAGGCGCAAGGTGCATGTTAAGAGTTGTCTTGACTTGTTAGGTGACTTGGATGTAACACATGACAGTGTGCATATTAATCGTTTCATGTAGTGCCCCACATAACAGTGAGCTGAAAATATGCCCTACTCGTCGGCAGGCTACAAGTCCATCAAAGAAGACGCCCAGATAACGGGATTGCCTGTAGCCAGAATACCTCTCTATATGCTCTACTTGATCAATCTAGTCATTAACCTAGTCAGATTCGGTATGAATCCTTGACCATGGTAACCAGGGATACATGTCCTAAACATGATACGAGACAAGACTGGTAGCTTATACAAGCACATTCAATACAATCACCCAAGGTGTTCAAGAAGAGAATTTACTAACATGTCAAGTTAGCCGTCGCAACAGCATTCATGGATTATATGTCAAGGTTACTTGTCAGGGGTGCACCACAATGGGTCACCATCATGTCATGTTACTTGTCATGTTCTTGTCTGGAGTGCGCCACGACGGGCCACTATCATGTCATGTTACTTGTACTTGTTACTTGTTAGGGACGTGCCACGACGGGCCGCCATCATGGTTCATTATATGTCATTGATCATTTCGTGTTCACACATCATGGTTATGATCATAGCAGATCATCATAAAAGCAAAAGAGACATATCCTGAGTGCGCCCAATGGGCCACCGATGTAAGGAAGATAACATAGCTTAGAGCATATATAGAGGAAAGTACATGTCGTGACAAAAGAGAAAATGCTAAATCATTGTGTGCCCCAAGGCTATACATCCATGGGGTTTCATGTGCCTACATAAAGGCTAATATTGTGCCAAGTCGTGCTAAGCCGTGTCACGGCTTGCACAAGTCGTGCCATGATTTTCTATTTAACAAAAACATAGAAAGCCGTGCCACGATCAAACAAAATCATGCCAATCGTGCCAAGTCGTGCCAAGTCGTGCCGCGACTTGCACAAGTCGTGTCGTGTCTGTTTCACTTAACAAAATGCCTAAAATTAGCTTTTGAAAATAAAACGAGAAAAAATACAGAAAGTACAAATTGTTCTGGGAAGTATTGCTATGGAAGTCTGATCTGAAAGCGATCACTTTGTTCCTTGGACCACACGACGATGATGAAGATCACTGCTAGAAGATGAACAGTCGGAAGAACTAAGTCACCAGAAAGGTATCGACGTACTTGGGCACTGATGGCAAGGTCGAATGCTTTCCTGCTTTGCTTCACTCTGTCCTGGAAGGAAAATTGAAGAAGAATGCTCTGGAAAATCAAAGTCTCTGGGCCCTGATCTTTTTGTATTCTCTCCTGTCTCTCTCCCTGTGTCCTTTGTATTCTGAAAATCAGTCTATTTATAGACTAAAACACGTCATGCATAAGAAGCATCCAAACCGGGGTTTTACGCTAGCAACCGTCATCGTGGGATGACACACGTCCCAATACTTTAACAAAATAAGGAGGGCACGTATACACGTCCCTCGATAAGTGTGGCATGAAAGCCACGTGGGCAAACCACGTTTTAAAGTAATCAGGAAGGATCGGGCGTAAAAATGACCCAAAATATGCCATGAGCGTAAAGTGGCAAGTTGGCGTAAAAACAACTCAAAATAAACTTCCTAGCATAAAGTGGCTAAAATAGCCTTGAGCGTAAAACTTAGCCCAAATAGACTTTACGTCCACAATAGCTTTGAGCGTAAAAGCCCAAATAACTATAGTGCGTAAAAAGAAGTAATTTTATTGAGCGTAAAACAGCCTTCTCTGCACACCATACGACAAGTATCGGGTTTGGTGAAAATCCGATCTTCTCGACTTCTGTGTCGCATACTGTCAACAATAATCATTCTGTCAAATCAAATCTTTCGCATTAAATGTGGCCTGACAGTTTATCTGCAAGCGTAAAACTGCCTTGGCGTAAAGTAGCTCAAGTAAAGTCCAATGCAAATGGCTTCGGCGTAAAATAGCTCATAAAGAGAGTTGCTTGCGTAAAGTCTTCAATTCCTTTGAATTAGTCAAATAAAGCACTTTTTACGCTCCTACAAGACCCCCTTTAAAGTTTTCGGAATTTGAAAAGACTTCAAAATTTTCGAAATACTTTGAAAAAAATCAAGAAATGGTGCCGGTCAATACTCAACCGTCATAATAAATTTTCTCTCGAAACATTCGAACTCCTCTTCGTCTCCCCGAGTTGCATTGATAATGTTCAGTTTCCCATAGAGAATATGAAGGGTTGATTGATTGTATATATAAGGAAAAGTTTTCATTCTCACTTCTCATCCTCATATTGTCATGGCACCGAAGAAAGAGATAGAGGCTGACAAGGAAAAGGCTCAAGGCTTGACATAGAGACGGAGGCCGATCAATCGCTGCGAGCACGCAACTTCATGGAGTGCTTTGGACTGACTCCAGCGATCTTCGATCGTATAAATGGTGGTCCTTCAACTGCCTACGAAGGACCCGGTGATGCAGAAGCATTCCTCGATCTGATGCGTCGTTCAGGGATCCACAATGTGCGCGAGTTAGGTGTTTTCCTTCGTCAGTCCAATGAAGGAAAGAAGAAATAATGTCTTGTGTAGGGGTGTCATTTTTTTTTGTTTTATCCATGTATTATGACAATTCACTTATCTGTAGGGGTCTATTCCTTTTTTATGAAATAAAATCCTATGGTGCATTGATATAGAATCGCTCTGCGCCACTTTTGACTGATTCTATGCTTGCTCATTCCCAAAAGAAAAACAACACGTGGCAGTTGTTCTGTGGTTATAAGCGCCTCTTATTCGGATCTTTCCCGAAATAGACTCGCGCCATCCGCTTCTTCGACCCTTTATAAATAGCTGAGTTAAAGAATGTTTATACATTTTCATTCCTTTACTCTTCTACTTCTCCGAAGATAGCTTTTTGCAAGATTCCATTCTCCAACAAAATATTGATAATGGTGATGCTTTCTGATATAATGAATGGATAGGTCTTTTCGGGAATGAAAAGTTGTTTCAATTTCCAAGATCGGTTCATTAATAGCTCTCTCCTATAGAGGAGATTTCTTTGTAAAATTTCATCCTTGTTTCCACTTCTCTATTGAAAATGTCTTCTAAGGACGTGCTGCAAAAGACTGAAGTCACCATGAAGGTTGAGGACGTCATCGAGACGCGCCCCGTTGAGCCAATTGTGTCAGGTCCAACCGGAATAGGCGAAGGCTCTTCTACGCCCAAGCCACCCCAAGACATCCTCGCTTTCTTAGTAGAGCCAGGAAAAACTTTTGAAGAAGAGGCGCTGAGGATGGCTGCCTGCAAGTTTTTTGTAAACTCAGGCAATGATATCTTCGATGCATTGACTGACTATGTATTCGATAAGGAAGGCAGTGGTTGTCACGACCCGCACCCTGTGTAGGGGCACGAGAAGTGGGTACGTCCAGCCTACGCTGCAGTGTCGGCGGTAGAACGCTGTCCTAGGTTGCTAACTAATCTCATTCAGTGTATATAATGTACTTGCCAAGATCTCAACTCCGAAGGGAGGACAAGTAAAAGATATGATATACTCAATCACAGTCTAAGCACGATAAGATAACACAGAATCTAGATACCAACTAACAACAACAGAAATTAAACTACTAAAATAATAACAACAATATCTCAAACAAACTCTAATACAACTCAATATCTCAAGTTTAATACAAACAAGCTCAAAACATGAAAGCTAAGTAAGCCTACTAGCTAAACTCCTGAATCACTCCTGAGAGTCGGAACCAAAGGTAGCTAATCCCTCGCCAGGTCCATGGTAAGTAGGGCATGTGTCGTCAGGAGTATTATCTGTAATATTTTCAACAGGTCCAATCAGGACAGGAATGAGCACATCTCATCTAGAAATCCCAAGTAAATGACAAAGACTATAAAGCAGTTTTTAGACAGTTATACAGATGAGCATGGCAGTTTTATACAGATAATGATGTAGAAAAACAGTGAGGGTACAAGGAAAGTAAAGTAACTAACAAGAGAAGAAAACATGGCAAAGAAGACTGTAGTAAACTAGCTGAACTAGAATAACATGGTATAAGTCCAGACAGTATAAAATGTAATTCCAGTGTGAGTCCAGTCCATATAACCCAATACTAGATGATTCCAGTACAAGATGGGTCCAGTAAAAATGAGTCCAGTAGTGATCCATGATTCCAGGGTAAGTCCAGACTATACTCTAACAGTGTGTTTTAAAATACTGAGATCAACATGTAAACGGCTAGGGGTAATCAGGCACATCGCACACTCGGCCAAGTGTGGGATGGCTAGCATTCCAGAATAGTTCCAAGGGAGGTGGTTCCAGATTTTAGGTATGTTCACATGTCTACTCAAGTATTTCCTCGCCCACAAGTGAATCCATAATCCAACACTACAACCAGTATGAGTCCAGCCAATGATTCCAGAAATGATTCCAGTAGGGTGATGCCAGTAGTGATTCCAGATATAGAGGCCAGACATGAATAAATGAGTGTCGCATGTAATGGATCCAGCAATACTAATCGTGTTTGTACAGAGAATCACATATAGCTAACTAGAACTGAAATACAGTAAATGACAAGTAATGAAAGAACTATCAGAGAATGTACTCGCCTGACACTCCGGAAAGAGTAGTGTAATATCAGATGTCTGTACCAGGGTCACAATGTCCTAAAATAGAGTAATACAGTTATGACATATCCAAAATGAAGGTAAATAAAATCTACAATGCAATCTATATGAATTCTAAGCCAATCTAGATCAAAGTCAAACTTGGTCAACTCTACAGTCGAACTAAGTCAAATCAAGTCATATTAGGTCACAAGAAGTTAAACTAAGTCATTCAAGGTTAAACAAGGTTAAACAAGTCAAGGTTAGTCAAATCTAGGTTAAAGTCAACTCTTGGTCAACATTCTAGTCAAATATTAGTCAACATGATCAATCTAGGTCAAGTCTAGGTCAAACTTAGACCAACTAAGGTATTGGTCAAACAAAGACTAGTCAGCAAGGTAATTAGGTCAAACAAAGACCAGTCAATAAGGTAATTGGGTCAAACATGGTCAGACTAGTGAAACTAGTCACTTTAGGTTAGTCCTAGTCAATCTAGGTCAATTAGGTCAAGGTTAGACCTATAGTTGACTTTGGTCAACAATGGTCAATTATCTAGTCAAACTAGTCTACTAGTCAAGTTAGGTCAACCAATGTCAAACTAGTCATTCTAGGTTAATTAGGTCAACTTTGACCTAAGGTTGACTTTGGTCAACCCTTAGTCAACAAGGGTCAACAAGTGGGTTTTGGGTCATTAGGGCTAGCCCCTAGCCATAGGCTAATGATCTTGGCCATAGGCTAGTCATAGGTTTCTATACAACCTATAACTAGAAGTTATACATATATATATATATATATATATATATATAAATATATATATATATATATATATATATATATATATATATATAGATATACACTATCTATCCACTACCCAATATCAATATGTAAATACTATATATATACAAACCCACATACATATAATACACTATATATGACATAATGAGACCTAATACAAAAGTATACATATATATCATATATATGTATTTATACATATATATATAAAAACTTATATATATATATATACTATATATATAGAGAGAGAAAAGAGAGGGACACTTAGAATGAGAGAGAGAGTGAATGAGAGAGAGAGAGTGAAAGAGTGAATAGAGAGAGAGAGAGAATGAGAGAGAGGGACAGAACACAAATGGGGGGGGGGCTGTTCTCAGATTCCTGAGAACAGGAATCACAGCCCCCAACACATAACAAAATACACACACACACCCTACACAAATACATACATGTATATACACATGTATATACATGTATACTACCCAAAAACTCATCCACACACTCACATACATATATACTTCCTATACATACACTGAAATACACATATACATATATAATTCACATCAAAATTAGGTTTGAAACTCGAATTTAAAAACTGGGAAAATAACCCAAAATCTGGAAATATTTGCACTGTGCAGAAAAATGGGGTAATCTCAAAAACTCACACAAAACCGAGCTATGGCTCGAATCCCTAGGTTGGTAATTGATGCCCCATAGGTATACTAGTGTCCTAGGTTCCTGACACGACACTACGACACAGTTTCATATGTCCAAACACGCAAAAACACTACACGGGTAAGTCCTGACACGCGCACGAAACCACAGCATCGTGCACGCGTGCAGTCCACTCTAGGACACACCACGAGACACGACACGTCTCATGGTCGAGCACATGTGTAGTCCACACATAGGGCTACACGTTGCATACCCTGACACGTGTCTACGACACTCGTGGACACAAAATGAACTGCGTATCAGTCGTGAAAACACGACTGATACACGCGAGTTCAGACCGCGTCGTGCACGCGGTTGCACGCGTCGTGCACGCGACACAGGACACGACGCACCACGTGCTCGTGTCCACGTGTATGCCACGTATAGGGCTACACTTCCGTGTCACTACGAGACACTCTAGTGTCGTGTCCACGCGATACGACACGCTCAAAGTCGTGCCCGCGCGCGTGTGTGCTGACAGCGCGTGTCCAGTGCGAGTGAGTTTTCTCACTCGACACGACACGACGCGACACGAGACTTTGGGGGCATGTTCGCAGACATTGCCCCCTTGTCTGTGTCAAATTATACGTGTCCTAGTGGCCTGTGTAGTGCACACGAAGTGTCGGGTAGCAGGACATGTACGAGGGGCTCGTGCGGTCGGTTCGTGTCCAATTTGGACACGGACACAGCACGAAAAATGTGCTCAGTCGAGTGGGTTCGTGACCTACATGTCTAGGGCTTCACAACAGTGCAATTTGTTTTGGAAAAACATAAAAACCAATCCTTTGTGGCATTTCACCAAACAAGGGTTTTAAACCTATGATACGTGTCCGATACGGACACCAAACCACTTCTAATTTCCACCAAACCTTACCCACAGTTATGGTAGTCCTACATGAATGCATTTATGAAGAAAAATCAGGGTTTTAACTAAGTTTGAGGGAAATTACCTATTGGTGCAATTCCAAGGAAAATCAAAGAAAAGGGGGGTGTGTGCTCTTCCACTTGATGATGTCCAATGCTTCCAAATCCTTGATTGCTAGTTCTCCTTAGCACCCTAGATGTTGTAGGGTCCCAATGCTAGAGACTAGAGTGAATTTGGATCAATATTGCTCAAGTTGTGGGTGTTTGAAGGAAAAGGGATTTTTCTAGGATTAAATTCATGTAAATTTTCCATGAATTAACACAATGGGATTATATAGAAATATGGGCTGCTAGGGGGGTGCCCTATGGCCGGCCATGGCATGGGGGGGTGTCCTAGCCCTTCCTTCATGGCTAAGGCTTGGACTTTGTGTAAAGGTCTTGATATTTTGCATGGTTTAAGCAAAATATCAAATAAAGGTAAACTAGATATTTAACTTGCTTTAACCTATGACTAAATATCCATCCTATAGCTTCTAGGTTAGTGGCTAACCTCTAGTTTAGGGTGGAATAGGTTAGGGACTAGTCATGGTACTCAACCATGATTAAAATAATATTAAAATCACATAATCACAAATAAAGTCTAGTAAATTACCAAAATACCCTTTTGGCCAAAAACCACTAATTTGATGTTCTAAGCCTATGGCTAAGCTCTCATGGTCATGGCAACTTCTAGGTTAAGGAAAACTAGGGTTTACACTAAGTTATACTAACCAAAATCACAAAGTCATAAGTCATGACTTTGCATGACTTAGAAAATGGTTCTAAGTACACTAATAATCACCCTAAACCATATCATGCCCTAAACACCATTAAATAATAATAAAAATAATAATTTTTCAAAAATCCCTAATTTCAGAAAAACTGGGTGTTACAAGTCTACCCTCCTTAGAAGAATTTCGTCCTCGAAATTAAGATGGTCGTACTCCTTCTAGGTCACACCCCCAGTCAATCAAAGTCAAAAGATAACATGCAATCATAGACCTACTGGTCATGATTCTACAGTCTCAAAAAAAAGGTAACTATGCTATCTAGCATATCACAAGCATATCCTGACAGGTACTAATAGAATCACACAACAAGATGGGAAAAGAAGGACAGGAAAGACAAACCTGCTAACCCGTCACCTGCAGCGTTGGTCTCCTCGACCGTCATCGCAAAAGCTCCACCCCTCTGGTGCTGAGCTACAGGCGGCCTAGCACCCTCATAAGGAGGTGCAATTGGACAATCTATCATCTTGTGGGCACCAGACCCACAAAATAGACAAACCTTCAGCCTCCTCCTACAAGACTCCCAAATATGCCCAACCTTCTTGCAATACCCACAACTCTGCATCCTCTGATCCTGTCCTCGAGGCTGATGCTGAACTCTAACAGGTGTCTGCTGAATGTGAGGCCTCTTGGCCTGACCTCCACTGCTACTGGCTCCCTGAGCGTCGTGGCCCCTCTTGAGCTTTAGCTCAAGATCATCCTCAGCTGCCATCGCTCCTGTCAGGATCTCCTCAAAGGTGGCATTCATGTCACTCTTGGTCAAGGACTTGACCTCCTTGACCAAGCCCTTCCTGAATCTCCTCGCCTTCGCTGTCTCGCTAAGGCCCTCCACAAATCTGCTCAACCGGCAAAACTCACCAGAATACTCCTCTACAGTCTGGTTCCCCTGAACCAGGTTCTCGAACTGGGTCTCCAAAGCACCGACTGCCTGATCCGGGAAAAACTTCCTCTTGAAGAGCTCCTTGAAAACTCTCTATGTCTGTCCTGGAGTGCCTACTCTCGGGTCCGTCTGATACCAGGTACGGGCAAGATCCCGCATCTGGCTGGCTGCTGCCTCTATCTGGAGTCCGGCTGGTATCTCCGCCAGTCGGAAGATCTTCTCAATGTGCTCAATCCAGTCATCAGCATAAAGAATCCCCTCTGTCCCCAAGAAGTCCCTGGGGTTCATCTTCTTGAACTCCTGAATGCCCGGAACCTTCTGCTGTCGCGGCTGTTCCAATCCTCCCTGGGGCTGGACTGCCAACCTCTCCATCGTCGCTCTAGCCAGCTGATGGACCTCATCAATGCCTCTGGTAAATGCCGTCGTCTGACGCTGCTGCTGGGTCTGCTGCGACTCTAGGAATTGCTAGAAATATGTAAACATCTGTGCAGCATCCATAAATCCAGATGGCATCTGCTGCTGGTACTCCTGCTGGTACTGCTGGTGCTGCTGGTGCTGCTGAAACTGAGGCTGACGAAACTACGGGGAAGGCATGTCTGGGGTAGCTGGGATGGTCCCTCGAATAGATAGAGGTGCACCCCCAAATGTGGCAGAAGCTCTGTAAGCCGCCTGAATTCCCCGAATTATTTTTTGAATTTTCTAATGAATTATTTTCAATAATTCATTTCTATATAATTAATTTCGATTTGATTAATTTTGATTTAATGCTCCTTACCGTGACTTGGATTTCTAGAGCATCAGTGATGCCAGTCTCTGGAAACTTCCTTCTTGGAGTTTGTAGTAGACGAGATTATCTTCACAGTGATATTTTGTGTCCCACTCGAACTTGTTCCCTTGTGCTCCATTTGATTCGCGCAACTTCGGGTCAATTTAGACCAATTTATCGTCTGTCGTAATTCGTGACTTAACTTCTAACTTAATTTTCGGGCCCGACATCAGTCCAATCCGGTCGACCCAATATATGGCCCTGGCCTGTTTTGAGCCTACTATGCAAGTGCCACTTGCGCGCTATCAAATTGATCTCTCTTGTGCCTCCAATTCATCCATGAATTAATTGGTTTAATTTATAAATTAATTAAATCCTTGGCTTCGACTTTGTCCAAACTTGGCCCAACGCCCAACCCAGTTTAGTGTGGGCCCTGTCATGACTGCCCATACACCCCACTGGTGTTTTTCTATTTTTGCCTACTCGAAAATATGATTCTTTTATTTTATATAAATATCTCTTTCTCTCTCCATTTCAAATATATATATGTATAATATATATATGGATAACTCTCTCTCTCTCTCCTACTCTCTCACTTCCCACACAACCCCCTCACCCCTGTACCCGAACACACATCCCCCCTCTCTCTAAATATCTCTTCCTCTCTCTCTCTCTAAATATCTATCTCTCTCTCCCTCTCTCTCTCTTTATATATTATATACACACACTCATTTATATTAATCCCTCTCTCTCTCTCTCTCCTTAGCCTCACACACTCTCTCTCCTTCCCATCATCTACTCCACCCCACCTCAACCCCCTCACAGCCGACAGTACACCCCTCCCTCTCTCACTCTAAATATCTCTCTCTTTTCCTCACTCTCTCTCTAAAATATCTTCTCTCTCTCTTTATATTACACACACACATATATTATACTCTCTTTCTCTCACACACACCTCACCCACTCTCTCACCATCACCCCCATCACACTCTCCCTCTCTCCCCTACCTGGCCGAGAGTAGCACACCCCCCCTCCAAAACTTTCTTCTTCTTCTTCCTCACTTCTTCTTATTTATTTTTCTCTCCATTCAACTACACCATTATTACCACTTCTCACCACCTTCACCATCACCCGAACCACCACTCCCACCATTACCATCTCCTCCACCACTCCACACCCCACCGTGCCGAGGCCACCGCCGGCGCCGCGCCGCCGCCTCTGGCCGGCCTCCGCCACGCGAGGCAGCCCGCAGCAGCAGCAGAAGCAGCGCGGCAGCAGCAGCCGCACGTGGCCGCGCGCCGCCGCCGCGTGGCCGGCCCGCCGCCCCCGTGAGCCACCCTCCATGGCCGGGCGCACACCCCCGCACTCTCCCGTGGCGGCCAACGTCCTCCGGGACGCGCCGTCTAGGCGTTTTCAACATTTTTCTCGGAGTTCCGTCGACGCGCGCGGGAACGGAGTGCAATTTCGACGTTTCGGGACAGCAACTTCGTGCCGATTTTTTTGACAATCCGACCGTTGGATCGGCGATTTCTTCACTCCGTCTCAATCTCGGTATATACCCCTTCATCCCTCTCAAATTTGAACCGTTAATTTCGTCGTTTGATACATCAAAACCGGCCACCAACTTGACATTTTTAATTGAACTGTTTTTGGACAGTTTCGTGACGCCGACTTCGCGGGTTCGTATCTTCGTCGTTACAGCTCCGTTTTGCGCGCCACCAGTTCCGGTGCACAGCTGGTATAACCCTCTTCCTGCCCCCTTTAGATTTCATTTCAGTTTGAGCTTGTTAGGTCGGTCGAATTCGACGCCAAAGTTGGCCGTTCGAATTCTTTAATTTGCACTAGTTAAATTCCATTTTTGAACCCGGGACTCCGGATTCAATTTCTGACACCACCAGTAGACTCGTGGCGTCGTTCTGGCATGTTTTCATATAAAGTTTGCTTGATTTGGAGAACGTGGACCCTGGCACGCATTTCGATGCAAAGCGGGTCCCACTTTCTGGGTCAACGGGTCATTTTGAGTTCGGCTCATCGGAATCCAATTTCGGATATACCGTTGAGTTCGTATCGTCATTCTGGACTCGTTGACATATAATTTGCTGAGTTTTGAGGAAATTTGCTCCGGCACGCATTTCCGTACAAACCGGATACCAAGTGTCCGCGTCAACGTATCATTTTGAGATCGGCACATCGGAATTCCATTTCGGACATACCGTTGGGTTCGTATCATCATTCTGGATTCGTGGACATATAATTTGCTAGATTTTGTAGACTTCTATCCTGACACGTTTTTCGGTACAACGTGTGTCCAACGGCGGACATCATTTTGGCCCGAAATTACCGTTTTGCCCCTGTGTCCAAATTAGACTTTTGGACAGGCTATCCTAGCTGATTTAACCATTCTGGACACGTTGGTGATATTTATTTTATCATCCGACAACATCTATAGATTTTCACCCTATTATTATAATCTTTCTCCTTTTGTGGTATTTTGAGTTCCATCGATTCCGGTGATTTCACAATCACTGAAATTGATGTGTTGACCCTGTAGATGTTTATAGAGACTATCATTGACCCTATTTGACCATGGTTGACTGCTTTGACTGAACGTCGAAGTAGAGTCAACATTTGACCTAGTTTAGACTAGTTTTGACCTAGAGTTGACCAGTTGACCAAAAGTCAACTGTAAGTCAACCATTGACCCAGTTTGACCTAGTTTGACTTGGTTTGACTTATTGTGGCCTAGTTTGACTTAGTTGACTGAGTCTGACCTAGATTGTGTAGCTTATACTATAGAATCAAGCCTAACACTGTTGAACCCTAATTAGTTTATATATATCTTATCTTAGGTCTGTGGCATCACTCTGAGCATCGACCCCATTGACAGCTCAGGACCGCAGGCGAGTACATTCACTGATAGTTTTCATTGTCTTGATATCTGCTATATTCGATTCAGTCGTAGTGTCTTACTTGATTCTCAGTCACGATAGTTCACGGACTAGTATATACCAGATTCCTGTCATGAGATGTCATTCTTGGATTTTTTTGGGATACTGGTACTTGCACGATCTTGTTCTTGTACTTGTATTGACACCGATTCCTGAGAAGGAGTAGCTACCTTCTTAGAGAATCTCGTGCCATGACGTGTTATGTCCGGATCCGTATACTACTCGGGGAAATGGGGAATATTATAGATAGTGTGATCAATGCCCCCTTGAGTTACTCCTTGCACCATAGCTATACTCTCACCTCACGATGGGTATAGCCTGACCTGTGTTACTTCTCGCTCCATAGCTTACCATCCCGGCCGGGCCGAGTCCACGCACTTGTAGCCGGTCGGCTGGAAGCCTGATCTTGACCCATACCGATCACATTATGCTATAATATTCGAGGCACATTTTATATTTACTTTATCTTATCATATATCATGTTCTGTTTTACATTCAGTACTTTCTCACCATGCTATGATATTCAGATTACTCACATGTTCTACATGCCATTATATTGTACCTTGATTGGAGACTAAGCTCTGTTCGGGAGAAGAGTTACAACCCCGGTCCTTGTTTGGTTTAAGGGTTGTAACTCAGCTTCCGAACGGTTCCCAAGTCTTCATATATCTTTGTCTTGTAGTTCATTATACTGTCTCTTATAGAATTTGTCAATTCACATGGAACTGCTGTTAGTGCTTGTACTTGCTCATTTTCTTGACAGGATACAGTTGATAATATTTTAGGAGTTGTTATACCATTTTTGGACATCATGATGTTGCTAGCAGAGGTGGATCTCACTATTATTCTATGTGAGTTGTCTGGGAGTTATCCTTAGTTAGTCTTGTTGTTCCTTCTTTATTTTCCTGTCTTATGATTCCTTCTAGTAGTTTCTAGTTGTTCTTGTGCTTTAGTTAACTTTCTTGTCTTATCTTCCCTAGTTGTTGTGATGTGACTAGAGTATATTTATAGTTATATGCCTTCTAGACGTAGTGTATATTTATTGGGTACTAGACAGCGTTCTACCGCCGATACTGCGGCGTAGGCTGGGCGTCGTCTACGTATTCGTACTCGTATATCCGGGTGCGGGTCGTGACAAGCTCCCACATGAGCTGGAGTAAGGGGAGCTGTGGTCCCTGGGTCCTGGTGAGCTGGACGAGAGGTGGCAGACCTCTCAGTGGTGTCACCTGGACCGAGACGCTGTGATCGTATCTCCACCATCCTGAAGACAGATCAATAAGGAAGTCAATAACGGTACAAGGATGATAGTATCAAAGGACAATATGAAATAGATTATACAGATTTGAACAATAGTCAGTAGATTCAAATCCATAAAAATTTCCTAATTGTGATTGAGTATCCACTCTCTCTAAGCCTATTCCTTAAATCCTATCAAAGGCTGTAGTGATATTCTAGTTCAAATACCACTACATAAACTCGACCTGCATGGGCCACCACTAAAAACGTGTCACGACCCGCATCCTGTGTAGGGGCACGAGAAGTGGGTACGTCCAGCCTACGCCGCAGTGTCGGCGGTAGAACGCTGTCCTAGGTTGCTAACTAATCTCATTCAGTGTATATAATGTACTTGCCAAGATCTCAACTCCGAAGGGAGGACAAGTAAAAGATATGATATACTCAATCACAGTCTAAGCACGATAAGATAACACAGAATCTAGATACCAACTAACAACAACAGAAATTAAACTACTAAAATAATAACAACAATATCTCAAACAAACTCTAATACAACTCAATATCTCAAGTTTAATACAAACAAGCTCAAAACATGAAAGCTAAGTAAGCCTACTAGCTAAACTCCTGAATCACTCCTGAGAGTCGGAACCAAAGGTAGCTAATCCCTCGCCAGGTCCATGGTAAGTAGGGCATGTGTCGTCAGGAGTATCATCTGTAATATTTTCAACAGGTCCAATCAGGACAGGAACGAGCACATCTCATCTAGAAATCCCAAGTAAATGACAAAGACTATAAAGCAGTTTTTAGACAGTTATACAGATGAGCATGGCAGTTTTATACAGATAATGATGTAGAGAAACAGTGAGGGTACAAGGAAAGTAAAGTAACTAACAAGAGAAAAAAACATGGCAAAGAAGACTGTAGTAAACTAGCTGAACTAGAATAACATGGTATAAGTCCAGATAGTATAAAATGTAATCCCAGTGTGAGTCCAGTCCATATAACCCAATACTAGATAATTCCAGTACAAGATGGGTCCAGTAAAAATGAGTCCAGTAGTGATCCATGATTCCAAGGTAAGTCCAGACTATACTCTAACAGTGTGTTTTAAAATACTGAGATCAACATGTAAACGGCTAGGGGTAATCAGGCACATCGCACACTCGGCCAAGTGTGGGATGGCTAGCATTCCAGAATAGTTCCAAGGGAGGTGGTTCCAGATTTTAGGTATGTTCACATGTCTACTCAAGTATTTCCCCGCCCACAAGTGAATCCATAATCCAACACTATAACCAGTATGAGTCCAGCCAATGATTCCAAAAATGATTCCAGTAGGGTGATGCCAGTAGTGATTCCAGATATAGAGGCCAGACATGAATAAATGAGTGTCGCATGTAATGGATCCAGCAATACTAATCGTGTTTGTACAGAGAATCACATATAGCTAACTAGAACTGAAATACAGTAAATGACAAGTAATGAAAGAACTATCAGAGAATGTACTCGCCTGACACTCTGAAAAGAGTAGTGTAATATCAGATGTTTGTACCAGGGTCACAATGTCCTAAAATAGAGTAATACAGTTATGACATGTCCAAAATGAAGGTAAATAAAATCTACAATGCAATCTATATGAATTCTAAGCCAATCTAGGTCAAAGTCAAACTTAGTCAACTCTACAGTCGAACTAAGTCAAATCAAGTCATATTAGGTCACAAGAAGTTAAACTAAGCCATTCAAGGTTAAACAAGGTTAAACAAGTCAAGGTTAGTTAAATTTAGGTTAAAGTCAACTCTTGGTCAACATTCTAGTCAAATATTAGTCAACATGATCAATCTGGGTCAAGTCTAGGTCAAACTTAGACCAACTAAGGTATTGGTCAAACAAAGACTAGTCAGCAAGGTAATTAGGTCAAACATAGACCAGTCAACAAGGTAATTGGGTCAAACATGGTCAGACTAGTGAAACTAGTCACTTTAGGTTAGTCCTAGTCAATCTAGGTCAATTAGGTCAAGGTTAGACCTATAGTTGACTTTGGTCAACAATGGTCAATTATCTAGTCAAACTAGTCTACTAGTCAAGTTAGGTCAACCAATGTCAAACTAGTCATTCTAGGTTAATTAGGTCAACTTTGACCTAAGGTTGACTTTGGTCAACCCTTAGTCAACAAGGGTCAACAAGTGGGTTTTGGGTCATTAGGGCTAGCCCCTAGCCATAGGCTAATGATCTTGGCCATAGGCTAGTCATAGGTTTCTATACAACCTATAACTAGAAGTTATACATATTTATATATATATATATATATATATATATATATATATATATATATATATATATATATATATATATACACTATCTATCCACTACCCAATATCAATATGTAAATACTATATATATACAAACCCACATACATATAATACACTATATATGACATAATGAGACCTAATACAAAAGTATACATATATATCATATATATGTATTTATACATATATATATATAAACTTATATATATATATACTATATATATAGAGAGAGAAAAGAGAGGGACACTTAGAATGAGAGAGAGAGTGAATGAGAGAGAGAGTGAAAGAGTGAATAGAGAGAGAGAGAATGAGAGAGAGGGACAGAACACAAATGGGGGGGCTGTTCTCAGATTCCTGAGAACAGGAATCACAGCCCCCAACACATAACAAAATACACACACACACCCTACACAAATACATACATGTATATACACATGTATATACATGTATACTACCCAAAAACTCACCCACACACTCATATACATATATACTTCCTATACATACACTGAAATACACATATACATATATAATTCATATCAAAATTAGGTTTGAAACTCGAATTTAAAAACTGGGAAAATAACCCAAAATCTGGAAATATTTGCACTGTGCAGGAAAATGGGGTAATCCCAAAAACTTACACAAAACCGAGCTATGGCTCGAATCCCTAGGTTGGTAATTGATGCCCCATAGGTATACTAGTGTCCTAGGTTCCTGACACGACACCACGACACAGTTTCACGTGTCCAAACACGAAAAACACTACACGGGTAAGTCCTGACACGCGCACGAAACCACAGCGTCGTGCACGCGTGCAGTCCACTCTAGGACACACCACGAGACACGACACGTTTCGTGGTCGAGCACATGTGTAGTCCACACATAGGGCTACACGTTGCACACCCTGACACGTGTCCACGACACTCGTGGACACAAAACGAACTCCGTATCAGTCGTGAAAACACGACTGATACACGCGAGTTCAGACCGCATCGTGCACGCGGTTGCACGCGTCGTGCACGCGACACAGGACACGACGCACCACGTGCTCGTGTCCACGTGTACGCCACGTATAGGGCTATACTTCCGTGTCACTACGAGACACTCTAGTGTCGTGTCCACGCGACACGACACGCTCAAAGTCGTGCCCGCGCGCGTGTGTGCTGACAGCGCGTGTCCAGTACGAGTGAGTTTTCTCACTCGACATGACACGACGCGACACGAGACTTTGGGGGCATGTTCGCAGACATTGCCCCCTTGTCTGTGTCAAATTATACGTGTCCTAGTGGCCTGTGTAGTGTACACGAAGTGTCGGGTAGCAGGGCATGTACGAGGGGCTCGTGCGGTCGGTTCGTGTCCAATTTGGACACGGACACAGCACAAAAAATGTGCTCAGTCGAGTGGGTTCGTGACCTACATGTCTAGGGCTTCACAACAGTGCAATTTGTTTTGGAAAAACATAAAAACCAATCCTTTGTGGCATTTCACCAAACAAGGGTTTTAAACCTATGATACGTGTCCGATACGGACACCAAACCACTTCTAATTTCCACCAAACCTTCCCACAGTTATGGTAGTCCTACATGAATGCATTTATGAAGAAAAATCAGGGTTTTAACTAAGTTTGAGGGAAATTACCTATTGGTGCAATTCCAAGGAAAATCAAAGAAAAGGGGGGTGTGTGCTCTTCCACTTGATGATGTCCAATGCTTCCAAATCCTTGATTGCTAGTTCTCCTTAGCACCCTAGATGTTGTAGGGTCCCAATGCAAGAGACTAGAGTGAATTTGGATCAATATTGCTCAAGTTGTGGGTGTTTGAAGGAAAAGGGATTTTTCTAGGATTAAATTCATGTAAATTTTCCATGAATTAACACAATGGGATTATATAGAAATGTGGGCTGCTAGGGGGGTGCCCTATGGCCGGCCATGGCATGGGGGGGTGTCCTAGCCCTTCCTTCATGGCTAAGGCTTGGACTTTGTGTAAAGGTCTTGATATTTTGCATGGTTTAAGCAAAATATCAAATAAAGGTAAACTAGATATTTAACTTGCTTTAACCTATGACTAAATATCCATCCTATAGCTTCTAGGTTAGTGGCTAACCTCTAGTTTAGGGTGGAATAGGTTAGGGACTAGTCATGGTACTCAACCATGATTAAAATAATATTAAAATCACATAATCACAAATAAAGTCTAGTAAATTACCAAAATACTCTTTTGGCCAAAAACCACTAATTTGATGTTCTAAGCCTATGGCTAAGCTCTCATGGTCATGGCAACTTCTAGCTTAAGGAAAACTAGGGTTTACACTAAGTTATACTAACCAAAATCACAAAGTCATAAGTCATGACTTTGCATGACTTAGAAAATGGTTCTAAGTACACTAATAATCACCCAAAACCATATCATGCCCTAAACACCATTAAATAATAATAAAAATAATAATTTTTCAAAAATCCCTAATTTCAGAAAAACTGGGTGTTACAGTGGTCCTCGTCCTTAATCCTTTGTTCTGAACAAAAATAAAAAACGAATTTATTTTCATTCTTTTTTTATATATAGTACTTCTTAAGAAATTTTCCATTGATCGGCATCATGAGTAAATCTCCCTTAGGTTTAGATAACCGATAGGCACCATTGGAAAACACGGTCTCGATTACATAAGGGCCTTCCCATTTTGCTTGAAATTTCCCTTTGCTCTTATGAGTCATCACCATCGGTCTTCGAACAGCTAGTACTAGCTCACCAACTTTAAATACCCTCTTTTTAACTTTACGATTGAAAGTTCGAGATATACGGGCTTGATATAGCTCAATATGCTGTTGTGCTTGAAGACGCTTCTCGTCCAATTCTTCAAGTTCTTGGAGTCGTAAGTGATCATTGTTCTCTGTAGTTAGCTCATTAGCAATAGCTATTCGAAGAGATGGAATCTGGATTTCTAGTGGAAGGACAGCTTCACATCCGTAAACTAGTGAAAATGGTATAAAAACCAGTAGGAGTTCGGACTGTTGTTCGATAAGCCCATAAACATTCTTCAAGTTTCTCATTCCAATCACGTTTATTAGAAGAGACAAACTTTTTGAGAAGTTTGATGATCGTCTTGTTGAAAGCTTCAGCTAAACCATTAGCCGCTGGATTATAAGCCGTAGAAGCCAGATTTTGAATTCGATTCTTATCACAAAATCGATAAAATGCCTGACTGGCAAATTATGGTCCATTATCATGAATTATCCGTCGAGGAATCCCGAAGCGATAAATGACATGGTGTTTGATGAAGCTAATCACATTAGATGTTTTCACTTCAGCGAGGGGAACTGCTTCTGCCCACTTAGAAAAGTAATCTGTTATAGCCAATATAAACCGATGTCCCTTAATCGAAGGAGGGTTAATCGGCCCCAAGCTTCGAAGGGCCAAGAAGCTGCCGTAGGATGTAGGAATTCAGACGGTTGATGAATAAAATCAGCATGAATGTGACATGCTTTACACCTTCTGGCATAATCCACAGCATCTGCTATCATGGATGGCCAATAATATCCCATTCTTCGAATGCGGTCTTGTAATTTCGGACCTGGTTGATGAGCACCAAAAACACCATCATGAGCTTCACGAAGTGTTTGTTTGGCTTCACCTTCTGAGAGACAGCGCAGCAAAAGTCCATCATATGTACGACGATATAACATATGTAAAGACGAATCATAATAAAATCTAAATGATCGTCTCTTGATTGATGCAGCTTCTTTTGGATCTTCAGGTAAAATTCCATGAACCGTATAATCAATGAATGGACTTCTCCAATCCTTCTGCTGGGAACTTGACTCTGTAGTATAACTCTGTTCAATATATAGATTATTCTTGACACAGAATAAGTCTCGGTCCAACAAAGTAATTGTGTTTTGTCTTCGAATTGGAACAGCTAAGCCTGCAGCTAGGCTAGCAAGAGCATCAGCTTCCATATTCTGAGAACGTGGTACGAATTTGATGAAGAATCATTTGAATGAAAGGGCCAACTCGATTACCACTTGATGATAAGGGATGAGATCAGGATCTCTGACTTCATAAGTCCCTCTAACTTGATTAACAATCAGTTGAGAATCTACATAAGCTTCCAAGAATTCAATGTCCAATTATTTTGCTACTTGGAGACCAATCAACAGAGCATTATATTCTGCTACATTGTTAGAGCATGGCTCATTGAGAGAATAAGCACGGTATATGACCATTTTATCAGGAGAAACCAAGACAATTCCTACTCCAGAGACGATATTGCCTTTAGGTCCAATCCGTGATGCTCCATCAAAGTATAATTGCCAAATATCATCCCTCAAAGTCATGTTGTAATCCACGACTTCATCTGGAATATCTTCATATAGCTTCGATGTTTCAGGTATAGGGTGAGCTGCTAAGAAATCGGCTAATGCTTGACCTTTTACTGATTTTTGAGGTACATAAACCATGTCATAAGGAGTGAGCAACATCGCCCAGGTAGCTAACCTGGAGTTAAGAATGCTTAGTTTTCTCATCAGTACCCGAATAGAATTTATTCTGGAGATGACGTGAATAGTCTGTCCTGACACATAATGTCGTGTCTTTTGAACAGCAAAAATCAAAGCCAGACATTCCTTTTCTACAGGAGTATACCTATGTTCAGCTCCGACCATCATTTGGTTAAGATAGTAAATTGCTTGTTCATGACCTATATTACTTTTTTGTGCAAGAAGAGCACCAAGTGAATGATCTAATGCTCGAACATATAGCAAAAATGGTCTTCCCACTACTGGTGGTACTAGAACAGGTGGATTTGTAAGGTATTGTTTGATGTCATTGAAAGCTTTCTGACACGCTTCATCCCAAACAAATGATATACCCTTCTTTAATAGACGGGAGAAAAGTTAGCATCTCCCAGAAAGATTGGATATAAATCTCCTGATATAAGCAATGCGACCTTGGAAGCCGCAAAGTTCTTTTAAATTGCATGGAGGGCGTATTTCAAGAATTGCTTTGATTTTATCAGGGTCAACATGGATACCCTGAGAAGTGATGACAAATCCCAAAAACTTGTCTCTGGAAACCCCTAAGAAGGACTTAGTAGGGTTCATCTTCAGTTGATGCTGATGCATCAGCTCGAATACTATCTTCAAGTCTTGAATGTGATCATCTTTTGATCGACTTTTGACAGCAATGTCATCTACGTAACATTCAACTGTCTTCCATAGATGTTCCTAAAAGATGTTGCTCATAGCCCATTGATACATGGCATCAGCATTTTTGAGACCAAATGGCATAACCGTATAACAGTAAACCCCAAGGGGTGTTCGAAAAGTAGTATGCTTCTCATCTTCTGGATGCATCTTGATCTGATTGTATCCTGAGAATCCGTCCATGAAAGACATGCGTTCAAAACTGCATGTATTGTCTATCATGACATCAGTAATTGGAAGTGGAAATTCATCCTTTGGGCAAGCTGCATTAAGATCTCGAAAATCTATACAAACTCGAACTTTTTCGTTCTTCTTCATAACAGGAACAATGTTGGCAACCCAGTCTGGATGTTGTTCTTCACGAACAAAGCCACATGTAATCAACTTTTTGACTTACGCTTCAATTACATCCATCATATCTGGTCAAAAACGTCGCTGCTGTTGTTTTACAGGCTTGGCATTAGGAAGAATATTGAGTTTATGAGTAGCAACTTTAGGATCCAAACCCGGTATATCCTCATAACTCCATGCAAAGATATCAATATATTCTTTAATCAATTTTATTAGTTCTTCATTTTCATCTTCGGAAAGGTTCTTACTGATGAATATTGGCTTGGACGTAGTTCCGTCTCCAACATCAATCTAGAGAATCTCATCCTCCGTAGGTGGTTGTCGTTGTTCAAAACGAAGTTTCCACTGTGTGTCCATCTGTTGAGCCCAAGGGTCATTCTCAAATGGCTCAGATTCACCATCAGTTTGAACCATGTTGACTGAGAATACACACTTAGATTCATCATAATAGTCTTCTCTAGCATATGAGGAATGATATGTATCAGATTCGATGAAATAGATTTCTTCTGAATCTGAGGAGGAGCATTCTTCTTGTATATCGTCATTAAACATGTGGGAAGGATCATATCCTAATCTATGACGAGTTTTCTGGTAAAACGGATCCCCACATAATGGTAATCGTCTACCTTTGCCTTGATTAAGACCTTGCATAGTCTTCAAATCATATCCCATTTTCTGGATAATCTTGAGAGATTGCTGACTATATTTGTCAGTTCGGATTCTTCCTTTATCTTTATCTCTAAGATCATCTGTCTGAACAACAGGGATGTTTCTAGCCAGGCCAAACATAATTTGGTGCTTGTTTTTCTTATCAGACAGAACCACGAAATAAGATTCTTTATGACGTCTAAAAGTTACACAAGCTTGTGATGGAGCAACTACAGGAAGAAGATAGGGAGAAGATGTCAGGAACTTTTAAGCATAAGGTCCTACATCAACATAAGGAGGAAAAGAATTTTTCTTATGGTCAATGTATAAAGTTTCTTCAGTATCTATGTCGTCTTTATATTGATGACTTTGATCATCAGGAGATAAAGTCATTCTTTCAACAAATTTGATAGCCATATACTCAAAAAGGAAATCTTCATTGATATCAGAAAGTACAGAATGATCAATATTTACATCATTTATAATTTGACTACTACGCTTCGGATTGATCATTAACGGACCGTCATCCGTCTTCTGCGTAGATTTGTTAAGGTTAATGACCAATGGTGGTTCTGGATCATTCGTACGAGAAGTACGTCCCTTGACTTTGATCATAAAAGGTTGAAGTTGGCTCTTGACAGGAATACTCATTGATTCCTCAGATGAAGCTCGAGTTCTTCCTTTGACCTTGATCATCAAAGGTTGATCATTGACAGGTTGAGGTTGGATTCGACCTTTGACCTTAATCTTCAAAGGTTGGTCTTCTGGAGGATCTTTATTGATGGACTGATCTTCAATAGGTGATTGATCTTCAGCCATATCTGATATCTCTTTCACATGTTCTTATTTGTAGAGTATTGAGTCAGAAAAATATGCTTCAATACCCTTGAAAGGATTGATATCAGCGAATTCAGTTTTCACAACCCCTTTGGAATCCACATATTTGAAGCATTGGTGGAGAGTTGAAGGCACGATGTTATGCTCATGTATCCACGGTCTCCCGAGAAGGATGTTGTAGGATACGTCTGAGTTGATAACATAGAAGGTTGCCATAGTTCGAAGATCACCAATCTGAATCTTCAGACGAATCTTTCCCAGTGGTTTACTTTTGCCAGAATTGAAACCAACTATCGTGGTACTAGTGTAAGTCAAATCACTAGTACGAATCCTCAGCGGTCTTAGCATACTCTGAAGAATAATGCTAATAGAAGACCCAGGATCAATGTAAATCTTGTCAATTTTAGTAGATCCAATATACCCAGTGTAGCACAAAGGCCTGTCGTGCTTGTTATGCTTTAACAGCATATCTTCTTGTGTGAAGGTGATGTTGGGAATTGCTTCCATCACACTATGACATTGTGGGCAAGACACTGGTGTGTTGTCAGGACTCTTGAGTTGAGCTAAACATGAGTCGGCTTATAGCAAAGCTTCACTCAGAGTCTCCCTGCTTTCTTTAGAAAGATGAAGTAGCTCGAAGATAGATAATCTAGCCGGAGTATTGGCTAACTGGGCAAGAATATCAAATTTGTAAGGTTTCATCAACACCCCTTGACTTGAAGCAGATTTCAAAGGTACGTCAAAGCGTACTGCTTTCTGTTTCCCTTTTTCAACCACAGATGGTTTAGCAGGAACAGGAGAAGGTTGAGCTGGTAGTATTTCTACTACGTCTTCTGCTTCTTTGGAAGATCCCTCATAATCCTTATGGTACTCTTTCCCAGATCTTGTACCAGCAAAGTTTTCTTCTTCAGACTCATGAGAAGGAAGTACCATATTGCAGGATTTAATTTTTTTTCCCTTCTTCTTGCGAGGAAGTTCAAAACCCAATCCAAAAGTGGATTTTTTACTTTGAATCTGTAAAGGAAGTCGCATTCCTTTATCATAATTCAAATCCTCTGCCTTTTGAAAGTCATAGCCCATCTTTGTCATGAGAAGGACTGATTGCTGACTGTATAAGTGAATGGGCAACGAACTTTTAACAGGTGGTTCAACAGAGGAAGAAGAAGAGATCTCTGTAACTATAGGAGAATGAAGAATAGAAGCCTCTGTAGCTACGGGAGGAGAAGGATTCAGGATACGAGGAAAAATCCCTGTATGAGCTTTTTCATAAGCAGTGAAAACTTGTTGTGCCCTGTATAAGGGAACACTATTCATAGCTAACCACTGCTGATGAGTGAGTTTGAGTTTAATAGGAGGAGCTAGACTTGGAGGACATATGTTCAAACCTCTCAGTCTATCTTCCAAAGGAATGCCATCCCATAGATGATCCAAATCATCAGAATCTGGAATAACATGAGAAATCATGTTGCAGGTTTTGACTTTCTTACCTTTCTTGGATTTTAAAGTTTTACCTTCATCTTCCATTTCAGGTACTAAGTCAGGATGTACCCACATAATTTCACCATTCTTTAATGTCAGAGGCAACAATCCTTCATTTTCCTCTCTGGCAGGCGGGATATTCACAATCTTCATCGTCGCCTTCGGAATTGGGACAATCCCATCTGGGACTTGTTGAGGAGGAAAACCTCCGAATTGAAGAGAAACCATATTGGTTGTGACCGTATGTTCATCGTTAGTTAAAGCGATGGCATTGGCATTGATCAGCTCTTGGATTTTCTTCTTTAGAACATAACAAGCCCTGGTGGGATGATTTATGTATCTGTGATAGATACAATACTTGGGATTGTCAGTCAGATTCACCTCATTAGGCCTTTTTGGCTCCGAAATCTGGAGTTTGTGTTGGCACATTTTATTTTGAGTAATTAACAGCATCTTCGTAGTTTAGTCTTCTGTTCTTCAGATACTCAGAAGATGCACTACATGGAGTTATTCACTTCAAGAGCTTCCTCCTTCGTCCTGAAGACCGTAGCAGTTACCGACGTTCCCTACATTTAGTCGGCATCTTCCTGCTTAGAGTCTTCGTGTCTGTACTGGTCTAGGTATTTCTGTAAAACACTAAAGGATGGATGATAACTTAAAGCACAAATCGAAAATCAAGTAATTCAGAGCGGCATACCGGCGGTATGCTCCGGCATACCGGCGGTATACCGTTCTTGTGTCCAGAAAAGTTTCTGTGACAAAAAGCGGCATACCGACGGCATGCTACGGCATACCGGCGGTATACCGTTTTCGTGTCCAGAAAAGTTTCTGTGACAATAAGCGGCATACCGACGGCATGCTTCGGCATACCGGCGGCATACCGCTTTCTGTGTCCAGAAAGTTGCTGTCTCGAATTGTCGGCATACCGACGGCATGCTGCGGCATACCGGCGGCATGCCGTTTCCTAGCAACACAATAGATGCTGTGATTTATTGTCGGCATACCGACGGTACGCTACGGCATACCGGCGGCATGCCGTTTCTTATAGCTCTAAAACTTTCTGTGACTTTAGTCGGCATACCGACGGTATGCTCCGGCATACCGGCGGTATACTGAATTTCGAATAATCTGCTTTTCGATTTGGTCTGACATGCATTAATGGCCGCATTTAATGCTCTTGAACGGTCATAAATATGATCGTTACTATTTGGCCGGCATACCGGCGGTATGCCGCGGCATACCGACGGCATGCCGGTCTGCGTACACTCAGAAGCATTAAATGCCACCCACTCTTGGTTTTCTTATAAAAGGAAGCTCTCTCTCTCTTGAGCTTCTTTACCAACTCTTCCATAAATTTTCCAACAACCAAGAGCTCCACCATTAATACTCTCTCAAAGCTTTTCATTGTCATCCTCTCCCAAAGTGCTAGAGTATTAAATAGTTGTACATCTCGATCTTCACGTGTTAGAAGATCAGCAAGTTCTCATTCTCTTTTGTTTGAAGTTGGCGAGCCTTCGTAAGAAAACTCGTGTGTAGAAGTTGGCGAGTCTTCGGATCCAAACTCGTGTTGAAGTTGGCGAGTTCTTCGGATCCAAACTCGTGTGTACTATTTGCATAATAGTGGATTAAAGCCGGAGAGAGTTCCGGGACTGGATTGCCTCAAAAGAGGATACCAGGATACATCCTTGCGTTTGCGTTTGATCTTTCTACTATTTACTCTTTATTGCATCATTTGTTATAGTTTATATTTTATTTCCCTATTCACCCCCCCTCTAGGGTTCTACAATTGGTATCAGAGCTTTGTTCTCTTGATTTGGATTTACACCCTTGAGTGATCCATGGCCTCTAACCCTAGCATCAACACGTTTCACAATGAGGGACACTCCACAAATAGGCCTCCCCTATTTGATGGTACCAACTATAACTATTGGAAGATTAGGATGGACATTTATCTCAAGTCCATAGATTTCGATTTATGGGATTGCGTGATAAATGGCATCCCTACTCCTTCCAGAGCTATAGAGAATATTGCTTCTGACACCCTTCGGGAAACACTCACTGAAAACATCAAGAAGCTTGCTTGTCGAGATGCCAAGGCAATGAACGCTCTTTACTGTGCTCTCGACAGTAGTGAATTCAATCGAATCTCTACTTGCAAGACTTCCAATGAAATTTGGAAGTTGCTTGAAGTTACACACGAGGGGACTTCACAAGTGAAGGAATCTAAGATCAGTAGACTCACGCAAGAATATGAGTCTTTTAAAATGAAGCATGGTGAATCTATTGCTAGCATGTTTACTCGCTTTGGTGATATTATTAACCCTCTCTCTTCTCTTGGAAAGGAATATCCCGCTCATGAAAAGATAAGGAAGATTCTTAGAGGTTTGACGAAAGCTTGGAGTCCTAAAGCTACCGCAATCATTGAGGGGAACGATCTTACCGTCATGAACCTAGAGACCCTCATGGGTAAGCTGATGACTCACGAGCTTGACATGAAGGATCAAGAGGAATCCTCCATTCAAGAGAAGGAGAAGGAGAAGACCAAAGAAAAGGAGAAGACTCTTGCTCTCAAAGCTTCAAGGTCCTACTCCAAGGATAGCTCCGACGACAATGAGTCGGACAACGATGAAGAAATAGCTCTCACAGCTAAGCACTTCAGGAAGTTCTTAAAGTTCAACAAGGCCAACCGCTCTAGACGGGACAATGAAGATGACCCGGCATGCTATCAATACAGAAGACCCGGACACATCAAGAGGGATTGTCCGATGGTACGAAAAGATTCAAGCAAGTACGAGAAGACAAGCAAGGGAAGCTCGTCCTCCAGAAAGTTCGCCAACACTAGCATTTGGTGTGAAAGCGATGCAAGCGACTCCGACAATGACAAGGAGTGCAAACACAATGCCAACGTTTGTCTCATGGCAACCGATGAGGTACTTGATAATTTTTCCTTAAACACTCTTACCTATGATGATTTGGAGAAAGCCATTCTTGAGTTACATGAAGAACACAAAGGTGTTCGGAATAAATACAAGAAATCTCTTAAGGAGGTCGAGGCTCTTCAACTTGAAGTAGAGAGGCTCTCAAGCATCATTAGTGATGTGAAGGGAAAATCTCCTATTTCCGACACGGATGAAGTGGAGTCTTTGAGACTAAAACTTCAAGAATCTCTTGACACCATCAAGAAAAAGGATGATGAGATTCAATCCATGAGAAGCTCTTATGAGTTTGCCATGCGCAAATGTCAAGATGCTAATAGAAGAGAATATTCCACTTCTATTAAGTATAATGATCTTCTTACACGGAGTAAGAATTCTAGTAATAAGAATTCCACTCACATGCATGCTCCTAGACCTCCCCACACTCATCACAATGCTAGGCATAACCATTACATGAACACTACACACAACTCCTCTTCTAACACTAGAAAAGGACCTTTTGTTAAAAAGAAAACTCCTCATCATGCATTTTTCTATCATCATAACACTCATGGTAGAACATCTCACACTAGAGACTCACATATGCACAACACTCACACTTCTTCTTTTAGATCTTCCTTAATGTGCAATTATTGTGGGTTGCTTGGTCATACTTCTAATTTTTGTTATACAAGAAAACAAGTTGACATGAGAGTTCTTAAATGGGTTCCTAAGACTAACACTCAAGGACCCATAAGATCATGGGTACCAAAATGTTCATCTTCAACTTATGTTGTAGGTAACGAATCCTTCTCATGCTAGAAGCAAGTGGATTCTCGATAGCGGTTGTTCACGGCACATGACCGGTGATGCTTCACTTTTTACAACGCTATCGATGAAGAAGGAAGGACATGTCTCCTTCGGTAACAATCTAAAGGTTATATTATTGGAAATGGTAATATCGGTTCTCCTCCTTATCCTTGTATTAATAATGTATGTCTTGTTACTAATCTTAAGCATAACCTCCTTAGTATTAGCCATCTCACCGATAATGGCTATGATATCAAGTTTGTTAAACTCAAATGCTACATTACCGATAGCTCCAATGGAACTATTGTGTATGAAGGCATTAGAGAAAATAATATTTATGTTCTTTATCTTGTTGAAGGTACTAACAATGACAGGTGCCTAGTTGCAAAGAACGATGAGAGTTGGCTTTGGCACATGAGGCTTGGACACGCTAACATGGATACCATCTCTCGCCTCGCCTCCAAGAAGCTTGTACGAGGACTTCCTAGCATCCACTTCAAGAAGGATATGGTTTGTGAAGAATGCGAGAAAAGTAAGTTGACCAAGTCATCTTTCAAATCCATCAACTCTGTGAGTACCACAAGACCCCTTCAACTTATTCATATGGATCTTTTCGGGCCTAGTAGAGTAGCTAGCCTTGGTGGCAAACTCTATGCCTTTGTTTTAGTTGATGATTTTTCAAGATTTACTTGGGTTATTTTTCTTGCTTGCAAAAGTGATACTTTTCGTGAATTTGTTGCTTTTTGTAAACGTGTTCAAAATGAGAAAGGCTTTTCTATTAACAAAATTAGGAGTGATCATGGAGGTGAATTTGATAATGTTGATTTCAAAAGATTTTGTGAAAAGAATGGTTTTGGACATGATTTTGCTTGTCCCCGTACTCCTCAACAAATGGTGTTGTGGAGAGAAAGAATAGAACCCTTGGCGATATGGCCCGGGTCATGTTAAACCAATATAAGCTCCCTCAATATTTTTGGGTGGAAGCCGTCAATACGGCATGTCATGTAATTAATAGGGTCTTAATTAGACCTATTACTAAGAAGACTCCTTATGAGCTTTGGTTTAACAAAATTCCTTCTATTGAATATTTCAAGATTTTGGTTTGCAATTGTTTTATTTTGAATACCAAGGATAACCTAGGCAAGTTTGAAGAAAAAGCCTATAAAGGAATATTCCTTGGATACTCTACTCATAGCAAAGGTTTTCGTGTTTTTAATAAAAGAAGTCTTGTTGTCGAAGAGTCAATCAATGTCTCTTTTAATGAACTCAACTCTTCTACATTCTCCTCCTCCGAGGATATTGATGACATCTCGTTTGGATTGGAGAACTCCTCTATTGAGGATCGTCCTTCTTCATCTAACAATGAAGTTGTGACCCCATCAAAAGAGTCTCCTCCTCTCAAGCCTCCTCCAAAGGATCTCCCAAGAGAATGGAGATTTGTCACCAATCATCCTAAGGAGCTCATCATTGGGGATCCTTCCTCAAGTGTTAGCACAAGATCCGCCACTCGTGATCTTTGTGCCAATGTGGCTTTTATCTCTCAAGTAGAGCCTAAAAATGTTAATGATGCTTTTCTCGATGAATTTTGGATGATAGCTATGCAAGAGGAGCTTAATCAATTTGAGCGAAGCAAGGTTTGGGAACTTGTCCCAAAACCTAGCAATCATCCCATTATTGGAACTAAATGGGTGTTTCGCAACAAGCTAAATGAAGATGGGTTAGTGACTCGTAACAAAGCCCGATTGGTTGCCCAAGGCTATAACCAAGAGGAAGGCATTGACTACGACGAAACCTATGCTCCGGTTGCACGTCTTGAATCCATTCGTATGCTTTGTGCCTTTGCTTGTTTTAATGACTTTAAGCTATTTCAAATGGATGTTAAGAGTGCTTTTCTTAATAGTATTATTAAGGAGGAAGTTTATGTTAAACAACCTCCCGGTTTTGAAGATTTTAAATTTCCTGACCACGTTTTCAAACTTCATAAAGCCCTTTATGGCCTCAAACAAGCTCCACGTGCTTGGTATGAGCGTCTTAGCTCTTTTCTTGTTTCTCACAATTTTTCAAAGGGAAAAGTTGACACCACACTTTTTATTAAATCCCATGATGGGACTCTCTATTGGTTCAAATTTATGTTGAGTATATTTTTGGTTCTACTAACAACACACTTTGTGTAGAATTTGCCAAAGTTATGCAGGAAGAGTTTGAAATGAGTATGGGGAGAACTCTCCTTCTTCTTGGGGTTACAATCAAGCAAGGACCTAAAGGAACCTTCATCAATCAAGCAAAATATACAAGGGACCTCCTCAAGCGTTTCGACCTTGACTCATCCAAATCAATGAGGACCCCTATGGCTACAACGACCAAGCTTGACAATGATGAAGATGGCACATCGGTCGACATTCGTAAGTATAGAGGTATGATCGGTAGCTTACTTATTTAACGGCTAGCCGTCCGGATATCATGTTTAGTGTCTGTTTGTGTGCACGATATCAAGCCAATCCAAAGGAATCACATTTGAGTGCCGTCAAGCGCATTTTTCGTTATCTCAAAGGCACCATTAACATGGGTCTTTGGTATCCGAAATCCTCATCCTTTGAGCTTCACGGCTTTTCGGATGCGGATTTTGCCGGATGCAAGATTGACCGAAAAAGCACTAGTGGCACATGTCAATTCCTCGGGAAGTCCTTGGTATCGTGGTTTAGTAAGAAGCAAAACTCTGTCGCTCTCTAACCACTGAGGCAGAGTATATTGCGGCTGGTTGTTGTTGTGCACAAATTCTTTGGATGTCACAAACACTTTTAGATTATGGTGTTTCTCATTCTTGCACCCCTATTAAATGTGATAACACTAGCTCTATCAATCTCACGAAAAACCCGATTTGTCACTCACGCACGAAGCACATTGAAATTAGACACCATTTTCTTCGTGACCATCAACAAAAAGGAGATATCCATCTTGAATTTATTGATACTACCTATCAATTAGCCGACATCTTCACTAAGCCCCTCCCGGAAGATCGCTTCTCTTTCCTTTGCCGTGAATTGGGCATTTTATCCTTTGATCCATAGTCTCTTTTGTCCGGCACACCGACGGTATACTACGGTATACCGGCGGCATGCCGTTTTTCGTAGCAGAATTAGGTTCTGTCTCGTTTTCCGGTATACCGTCGGTATACATCGGCATACCGTCGGCATGCCGTTTTTCGAAAACAGAATTATGTTCTGTTTCGTTTTTCGGCATACCGTCGATATACGTCGGCATTCCGTCGGCATGCCGGATGACGGCGAAAATAATTCCTGAGATAAGCTGCGGGCCCACTATTTTATCTCTCCTCCTTTATTCCTTTCATCCTTCCTTTAATCCATCAAATCCCTCATTAATTACCCATCTCCTCAACTCCCCTCCTATTAATTACCCTTCTTATCACCTTTCCCCTTTTCTCTCCTCTTTTTACTCACACATCAATTCACCCCATCCCTTTCAACTACCCCATCACCCTTCCTCTTTAACCGTTCCCTCCTCCCCACCCTTTTTCAAACTCAACTCTTCATATCCCCCTCTTCTTTAAAAACCCTCCTTCTTCCTTCTCCTCCACTACTACTTCTTCCTCTCACACCAAAGCCCAAAATCCTTCTTCATGGCCAACCCTAAGCGCCCCCGATCCTCTTCCTCCTCTTTCAACCCTTTCGTCCCGGTGGCGCTACCCTCCGGCTTTGACCAACGCGTTTTCTCCAACGCTTTGGCGGCTGAGCTTTGGTTCCAGCACTTCGTCAACCAGAACGTGTTCAAAGGACGGGCTATCAACTGGAACCTCTTCCCCGGTTACGTCCCGCTGTTTGACGATGCCGGTCTATCCTCCCTTCTAGGCGGCAAATTCCGGTCTACTTGCTGCTGTCCGCCTTTTCTACTGCAACATGAGGGGATGACGACGACCCTACCGCCATCCAATCCATGGTCAATGACCGCCACTTCCGTCTCACATCCAAGGAAGTGGGGGCCATCTTGGGCGTCCCAGACAGAGGGGATGCGTTACTCTTTTGGGTGTCTCACCTCATCGGCGGCGTCTCCTTTCGACGACTTCTGCCGTATCATCTGTAAGGGTCCCAACCCTTCTGCCATTCGGCCCTCTCAGCCCAGCTGGAGCCATTCTACTACGAGCTCCATCGTATCGTGTGCCACACTCTGTTCCCAAAGGGCGGGAACTATGACGCAATCACGGTGATGCTCTTGTCCTCATGTATCATCTCTATGCCCGGAAGCGTTTTTCCTTCCCAAAGACTCTGCTTTTGCAATTCCGACGTACCTTGCCATCCGGGAAGCAGAACCTCTACTATGGCACTTTCATCACCTTGCTTATGGAGGCCAAACAAGTTGACTTGTCTCTCTGCTCCTCGGATGGGGTCCCCTCATTTCTTGCTGTCTCCCGTACCCTAGCTGGCGCCTCTTCTTCCCGTGCTTCCTCTTCCCAAGAGCAACCGGGTTCCACTCCTGCTGCCCCTGCATCTACCCCTCCATCTACGGGCCGCTATATGCCACTTACTCAGCACCACTTTGATCTGAGGATGGCCCAGGCGGAGGAGCAGATGCGGACCCACACTCGTGGACTTGGCGCCCTCATCCAGTCTCGCTTCCACGATCAGGGCTACTTCATCCAGCGTACTCTCCAAGACCGGGATGCCTTTCTGGATCTTAATCTTCAGGATCCCATGTACACGGCCCCGCGTTTCTCTGACCCCAATGCCTATGGGTTTATGTACCGGACGGCATTGATCCTTTTGGCGCCCTCCAGCAGGCTCAGGATGATGATGGTGATGATGATCCGGCAGAGGATTAGGGATGGTTTTCCTTTGGTGATGGTTACGGTGTTTAGTGGCTCTAGTTTTTATGTGTGTTTTCTGTTTGTTGTCTTTAGTGGTCCTTCGGGGACCGGTCTATGGTTGTTTTTTTCAGTGTTTTTGTCCTTCGGGGACATTATCTTTGTTGTCTTTGGTGTCCGACTCTCATGATGGAGAGTCTTTTATCTTTTGCTGTATGGATCAAGCATGTATTATCGTTCTTACTTCAATATATTCCTGCATGCTTTTATCTCTACTCTCTTTTTTATGCACTGTCTCCTTTAGTTATCCCCATTTTTTTGACTAAGTGACAAAGGGGGAGAAATCGTATTGAGGGGGAGCTGTCTACCTACGGGGGAGCTACTCCCTGAAGATGCTATCTCTCTATTTTGTCAATTATCAAAATGGGGGAGTTTGTTGGCACATTTTATTTTGAGTAATTAACAGCATCTTCGTAGTTTAGTCTTCTGTTCTTCAGATACTCAGAAGATGCACTACATGGAGTTATTCACTTCAAGAGCTTCCTCCTTCGTCCTGAAGACCGTAGCAGTTACCGGCGTTCCCTACATTTAGTCGGCATCTTCCTGCTTAGAGTCTTCGTGTCTGTACTGGTCTAGGTATTTCTGTAAAACACTAAAGGATGGATGATAACTTAAAGCACAAATCGAAAATCAAGTAATTCAGAGCGGCATACCGGCGGTATGCTCCGGCATACCGGCGGTATACCGTTCTTGTGTCCAGAAAAGTTTCTG
Source organism: Iris pallida (assembly GCA_029216955.1). Lineage (NCBI taxonomy): Eukaryota > Viridiplantae > Streptophyta > Magnoliopsida > Asparagales > Iridaceae > Iris > Iris pallida. The sequence goes on along the minus strand of JANAVB010033220.1, from coordinate 18,817,291 downwards.
TGACAAAAAGCGGCATACCGACGGCATGCTACGGCATACCGGCGGTATACCGTTTTCGTGTCCAGAAAAGTTTCTGTGACAATAAGCGGCATACTGACGGCATGCTTCGGCATACCGGCGGCATACCGCTTTCTGTGTCCAGAAAGTTGCTGTCTCGAATTGTCGGCATACCGACGGCATGCTGCGGCATACCGGCGGCATGCCGTTTCCTAGCAACACAATAGATGCTGTGATTTATTGTCGGCATACCGACGGTACGCTACGGCATACCGGCGGCATGCCGTTTCTTATAGCTCTAAAACTTTCTGTGACTTTAGTCGGCATACCGACGGTATGCTCCGGCATACCGGCGGTATACCGAATTTCGAATAATCTGCTTTTCGATTTGGTCTGACATGCATTAATGGCCGCATTTAATGCTCTTGAACGGTCATAAATATGACCGTTACTATTTGGCCGGCATACCGGCGGTATGCCGCGGCATACCGACGGCATGCCGGTCTGCGTACACTCAGAAGCATTAAATGCCACCCACTCTTGGTTTTCTTATAAAAGGAAGCTCTCTCTCTTGAGCTTCTTTACCAACTCTTCCATAAATTTTCCAACAACCAAGAGCTCCACCATTAATACTCTCTCAAAGCTTTTCATTGTCATCCTCTCCCAAAGTGCTAGAGTATTAAATAGTTGTACATCTCGATCTTCACGTGTTAGAAGATCAGCAAGTTCTCATTCTCTTTTGTTTGAAGTTGGCGAGCCTTCGTAAGAAAACTCGTGTGTAGAAGTTGGCGAGTCTTCGGATCCAAACTCGTGTTGAAGTTGGCGAGTTCTTCGGATCCAAACTCGTGTGTACTATTTACATAATAGTGGATTAAAGCCGGAGAGAGTTCCGGGACTGGATTGCCTCAAAAGAGGATACCAGGATACATCCTTGCGTTTGCGTTTGATCTTTCTACTATTTACTCTTTATTGCATCATTTGTTATAGTTTTATTTTATTTCCCTATTCACCCCCCCTCTAGGGTTCTACAGTTTGCCACTCTTTACCAGACATTAAAATATCCCTGGGATATCACTTTCATCAAAAGAGTATTCTTTTTTTGGTTTAGAAGACTCTTGATTATTCGGTGTCGTTTTATTTTTGGAAAGATTAACCATAAGAGTATCATTTCCTTTTCCATTACGATTGCCGGAATTATTACCAGAAGAGCCTTTCTTTTCTTTATCTTCTGAGGCAAAAATCATCCCATGCTCACGAGCCAACCTACCATTGGTCTTGGCAGAAACTGCTGCTATAAAAATGAGGCCCAATCTGTGAATTGGGAACCCGTGAAGACAGCAATGGATGGTCGCAGATTCATCTTGCATGTATCAATCAATGCTGAATCCGGCATACTATGAGGCATCTTCAGAGTCGCCTGTCGGAAATGTTCGATGAACGTCCGAGTATCTTCCTTCTCCTTTTGTTTAATTTCTATTAAGGAGGACATGTTCATGTCCATGCCCCCTTCATAGAAACGGAAGAGAAATATTGCTTTAAATTCGTCAAAAGACGAAATGCAATTATCGGGTAAACTATGATACCAGTCGTAAGCTGAACCCGTCAAGCACCCGATGAACACTCGAGTGAGAAGGCATCATTTTTCTGCAGATGCACGGTCATAATATCAAAGTAATTGATATACGGACTAGGAGAAGCCTTTCCATCAAACAATACCATTGATTGTGGCTTGAATTTCAGTGGAAAGGGTACATCATTCCAACGAGGAGGATAAGGTTGCTTAATCCCTAACCTCTGGAGCTGATCCTTGTGCTTCAAAACTTTAATCTGTGCTTTTAATTTATGCACTGCTTGAATGGCTTCACTGGTTTGAGGAAGCACGTTTGATTGAATAGTGGTTGGATGTACCGTAACCCCCACTGGAGGTGGTACATCTTCTGGAATGATGGGATCTGGAGATGCAGAATTTTGGTTAACAGCAGGCTCTTGAATATTCAAAGGTATATCAACCCCTTGACTATCCTGAGTTTGTGCTGCTACTTGCACCGGTGTTGCTACTGCCGGCTGAGCAGTTTGCTGAGTCATTATTATCTGGTGCATGCTTTGCATCATAGTAAGCATGTCCTTTAATGATTGCTCAACAGCAGTGAGACGTTGTTCTGTATTAGCAGATGACGTCTCCAGTTCATCTCCAATAGCGTAGGATTCAACCTCTCTTGAAGATACAGAAGGATTGGTATAGAGGTATGAATCGACACTATCCGTTTCGGACTCAAGAAATTGAGTACCCCCAGCTTCTGAATCAGAAGTTTGCATCTGTCTTTGTCTTCTTAATCGAGTATTCTGATATACTCCTTCAAAAGAATCAAGAAGTCTGTTGAATTATTGTTGACCTGGAGTTTGGGACGTGTTGCGTCTTGGACGTCGTCCTCTGTTGGTATGAGATGCCATGTTGACTGACGCATATGACAACTCATATTCTTGGTCATCAGCTTGTTGTTGAGGCGTATTGAAACTTAACCGATAAAAAACTGACCGTTTAGAAACCGAACAACAACACTTGATTACAATCTGATGACACTCGCAATGGTGATTTTCTTGGGGGAGTGTCACGGGAGATTGTCTATTTTTATGCTTTTGTATTAACAACTCGCGTAAATCAGAAGGAGTAGAGGGAGTAGTCTTCTTTATAACATTTGGGGTAGAAAAACGTTTAGTCCCTTGTGTATAAAGAAGATTACTGGCTGTATCCGCAGAACCAAACTGTACATTCTTACGAGCTCGGAGTTGTGTGCGTAAATCCTGAGATTTTTTTAGCACAAAGGACTCCATCTTCATTGCGTGTAATTTGAAGGTTTGGTACCTTGCGTACAGCAGTATAAGAAGGTTGTTGGTTAAAAACAGAAGTTTTACCAACTATGTTTTTATGCTTCCTGCGTGCAGGTAAATTCACTTTAGATGCAGAAGCACCATTGTGAATTTTATCTACACTGTCACAGACAGGAGATTTACCTTTACGCATAGAGCGTAAAATATGAGTATCTGCCACGTCATAGACGGGAGATTTTTCTTTACGCATGGAGCGTAAATTTTGTGTGTCTACCACGTCACAGATGGGAGACTTATTTTTACGTTCAGAACGTAAAGCATTGGGGTCTACCTCGTCACAGACGGGAGACTTGTTCTTATGCACAGAGTATAAATTTTGGTTTTTACGCACTGGGCGTAAAACTTGGTTTTTACGCGATGGGCGTAAAACTTGGGAAACTTCACTGTCACAGACAAGAGATTGTTTGTTACACTCAGGGCTCAACACTGAAGTAAAGACTGCCTCGTTACAAACGGGAGCCCCTACAACAGGAGTAGAAAGAATTCCTTTACCTTCAGAGACATTAGGGAGATCCGAAGACGCTTTGGATTTGGGAATCCAAACTTTTTGCACCTTCCTCGATTTCTGAACATTGGAGCAGCGAGTACCACCCCCAGTTCGGAGCATTTCTACGTAGGCAATCTGGTCGAAGTGTACAACCAGAGTCTTCTTAGTCGATCCGATCGACGCATCATCATATTGAGCAATTGCCTCCTCATCAGAGGAGAAAGACGTCCCCAGCAGAGTCGCCATTTTGTTTCACTTAACAAAATGCCTAAAATTGGCTTTTGAAAATAAAACGAGAAAAAGTACAGAAAGTACAAATTGTTCTGGGAAGTATTGCTATGGAAGTCTGATCTGAAAGCGATCACTTTGTTCCTTGGACCACACGATGATGATGAAGATCACTGCTAGAAGATGAACAGCCGGAAGAACTAAGTCACCAGAAAGGTATCGATGCACTTGGGCACTGATGGCGAGGTCGAATGCTTTCCTGCTTTGCTTCACTCTGTTCTGGAAGAAAAATTGAAGAAGAATGCTCTGGAAAATCAAAGTCTCTGGGCCCTGATCTTTTTTGTATTCTCTTCTGTCTCTCTCTCTCTGTGTCCTTTGTATTCTGAAAATCAGTCTATTTATAGACTAAAATACGTCATGCGTAAGAAGCATCCAAACCGGGGTTTTACGCTAACAACCGTCATCGTGGGATGACACACGTCCTAATACTTCAACAAAATAAGGAGGGCACATATACACGTCCCTCGATAAGTGTGGCATGAAAGCCACGTGGACAAACCACGTTTTAAAGTAATCAGGAAGGATCGGGCGTAAAAATGACCCAAAATATGCCCTGAGCGTAAAGTGGCAAGTTGGCGTAAAAACAACTCAAAATAAACTTCGCAACGTAAAGTGGCTAAAATAGCCTTGAGCGTAAAACTTAGCCCAAATAGACTTTACGCCCACAATAGCTTTGAGCGTAAAAGCCCAAATAACTATAGTGCGTAAAAAGAAGTAATTTTATTGAGCGTAAAACAGCCTTCTCTGCACACCATACGACAAGTATCGGGTTTGGTGAAAATCCGATCTTCTCGACTTCTGTGTCGCATACTGTCAGCAATAATCATTCTGTCAAATCAAATCTTTCGTATTAAATGCGGCCTGACAGTTTATCTGCAGGCGTAAAACTGCCTTGGCGTAAAGTAGCTCAAGTAAAGTCCAATGCAAATGGCTTCGGCGTAAAATAACTCATAAAGAGAGTTGCTTACGTAAAGTCTTCAATTCCTTTGAATTAGTCAAATAAAGCACTTTTTATGCTCCTACAGTGTCGAGTCGTGCCATGCCTAGCCATGGCACGCACGAGTCATGCCGTGTCATGAAGATCAATAGCAAGAAAATCGCATAAAATCACAAGTCGTAAAAGATGCGATAAGCCGAAACATACAAAACCGAAGCATGAGGATCATGGGCATCCATGTGCCCAAGTGAAGGGGACTTATGCGCCCATATGGGGGTTCCTATGCGCCCACATGAGGGTGGCTATGCGCCCAAACATGGGTGCCTACATGGCCAAGTGCCAAGGAATGGAGAAGGGGTTTGTGCATTACGGGTGAAGGCCATGTGCCATACCCAAGTCATGCACCCACACTGGCTTCATGTATGTGCCCAATAGTAGGGGAATACACTCTATATGCCCAATCATGAGTGCCCTATGTGCCCAAGCATGAGTTGGACCCTTGTGGCCAAAGGCTAAGGGTGAATGAATGCAAGGAGACAAGTCGTGAAGGCTTATGCGCCAACACAAGACTATGCTCCCACATGTGGCACCCTATGCACCCACATGGAGGCATATGCGCCCACATGAGTAGGGGAAATGCTTTGGGCGCATGACAGGTCCATGCGCCCAAGCAGTGCACTGTTCGTCTTTCCGACGAATCCGGGAAGAACGAACCATGGCCGAAAACTTCAAAACTCCGCCATTTCTCCATCCGGAGTCCAAATTCGGACTTCCTTAGGCCAAAATGGGGTAGAACGAAATTCTCTACCACATGGAACCATCAAAACATGCAAATGAGGAAGTTAAATAGATTAAAACTTCAAGTTTCTAAAAAAGGTAATTTTTTAGATCTACAAAAATCTATGCTTCAAAATGAAAATTTCCAAGTTCTAAAGTGGAAGAGAATCATGCTAGGAAACCCTTGGAACATCCAAATGGGTTCTTGAGTGAGAGCAAGGTGCACTTGCCTATGGAGGGGGAGAGGTTTTTAATGGAGGAGAAGAAGAAGAAGGAGTTATGAGGAATTATGAGGAGAGAGAAAAGTAGGTAGCTTTATAAATGGGGATGGTGGTAGGTAGGGGGTTTACATTTGAACCAAAATAAACCAAGCCAACCAAAATAAATCAAGTTAAACCATGATGAACCTAAACAAGATTAAATCAAAATCAGCTAGCAAGACAAGATAAGAAAAAATACTGGACAGGATCCCGTACACGTATACTGGAAATACGTATACGAAAAATGGAGGTGACAACTCTACCCACCTTAAAAAATTCCATCCTCGAAATTTAATCAAGAGGCTAGAGATGTCGAGCAAGCTATACTAGTCACAGGCAAGTTATAACTAAGCAATCAATCAAGCAATCATTCATGCAAGCAAGGAAGTTGAAGGCATAAGGCATAAGAAGACATTATACCTTACGAGTCAAACAGGTCGGGATATCGCGATCGTATATCATCCTCACGCTCCCATGTTGACTCACCCAAAGAGTGATGATCCCAAGCAACACGGACTAACTTGATAGTCTTGTTCTTGAGTATCTTCTCTCTTCGGTCCAATATGGATACGGGTCTCTCCTCATACGAAAGGTTGGTACCAACAACCAATTCCAAATGATCAAGGACATGACTCGGATCCGGGATATACCGTCGCAATTGGGATACATGGAAGATATCATGCACCTCACGTAACGACGGTGGAAGAGCAAGACGATAGGACACATCACCCACTCGCTCCAAGATGTCGAACGGCCCTATATACCTAGGACTAAGCTTTTCTCGTACGCCGAATCGAATGACATCACAGGTAGACGAGATCCTAAGGAATACATGGTCGCCGATAGAGAATTCAAGGGAACGCCAATAGGAATCGGCCCAATGACGCTGGCGATCTTGTGAAACTCGAAGATGATCTCTGACTTGACTGACCACCTCAACAGTCCGCGTCACCATCTCTGGTCCAAGCATTTGCCTCTCACCGATATTATCCTAAGCCAAGGGAGATCTGCACTTCCTGCCATACAAGGCTTCAAAGGGTGCCATCTGGATACTGGGCTGGAAGCTGTTGTTGTAGGAGAACTCCACAAGATGCAGGTGATCTTCCCACGAACCACTGAAGTCGAATGTACATGACCATAGCATATCTTCAAGAGTCTGGATCGTGCGTTCTGACTGACTATCTGTCTACGGATGGTAGGCTGAACTGAACTTGATACGAGTCCCTAAACTTTTCTGAAGACACCGTCAAAAGTACGATATGAATCTTGAATCTCTGTCAGACACAATACTGATTGGCACTCCATACAATCTGACTATCTGCCTGAGGTACATCTCCGCAAGCTGATCCGTCGATTGACCGATTCTGAAAGGGATGAAATAAGCTACCTTCGTGAGTCTGTCGACTATAACCAAATAGCATCTCTCCCAGCTGGGGATCTAGATAATCTAGTCACAAAATCTATGGTAATGTGCTTCCATTTCCATTCTTGGATCGGTAAAGATTGAAGAAGTCCAGCTGGTCTCTGATGTTCGACTTTAACTTGCTGACAAACCAAACAACAACGAAAACAAACGGGCTATCTCCCTCTTCATGCCATTCCACCAAAAATGCTGACGGATATCTCGGTACATTTTCGTACCACCGGGATGAATCGAATACTGAGAACTGTGAGCTTCTGCCATGATCTCCTGTCTGATATCTCCACTGGGTATAAAGACGCCTCCCATGTTGGAGTGTACCATCTTCATGAATACATAGCTCTGGTCTCCGCCCTGCTACACATTCTGCCCTAAGCCACTGAAGCTTAGAATCCACTGACTGAGCTAACTTGATCCTCTCCACTATACTGGACTGAACTTGCATACTGGCCATCAATGCCACACTGGAAGGAAGAACAACTCCAATACCCATCTTCTGAAGATCTGCTAACAACTCTGGCTGTGCTGTTAGAAAATAAACTCCGGCTCTCCTGCTCAATGCATCTGCAACAACTTTGGCCTTCCCAGGATGATACTGCAAGTTGATGTCATAATCCACAAGTAGCTCTAGCCATCTCCTCTGACGCATGTTGAGATCCTTCTGGGTAAACACATACTTAAGACTCTTGTGGTCGGTGAAAATCTCCACCCGATCTCCATATAGATAATGCCTCCAAAGCTTCAATGCAAAAACTACTACTGCTAAATCCAAGTCATGGGTTGGGTAATTCCTCTTATGGTCACGGAGCTGACGTGACGCATAAGCGACTACCTTACCATGTTGTATCAAGACACATCCTAATCCTTTGTCGGATGCGTCGCAATAAACTGAAAATCCTCTAGTCCTATCGGGAGGAGTGAGAATGGGGGCCGTCATCAATCTCTGCTTCAACTTCTCGAATGAACTCTGACACTCTGTTGTCCAAGCAAATTTCACATCCTTGCGGGTCAACTGCGTCGATGGTGCTGAAATTCGAGCAAAGTCTGACACAAATCGACGGTAATAACCAGCCAATCCAAGGAAACTTCGAACTTTCGCGACAGTGTTAGGTACTGGCCATATCTCTATGGCAACTATCTTCTGGGGTCCACTTCCACTCCACCTCTGGTGATGATGTGACCTAAGTACCAGATACGGTCCAACCAAAACTCGCACTTACTGAACTTTGCGTACAACTGGTGCTCCCTGAGAATCTGAAGAACCACACGGAGATGCTGCTCATGCTCTGCCTCACTCTTGCTATAGACTAAGATGTCGTCTATAAACACTATCACGAACTGGTCCAAATAGAGCATAAAGATATGATTTATGAGGTCCATGAATACGGTTGGCGTATTAGTCGCTCCAAATGGCATAACAAGGAACTTTCAATGTCCATACCTCGATCTGAATGTTGTCTTTGGGATGTCCTGCTCTCTAACTCTGATCCGATGGTACCCTGACCGTAAGTCGATCTTCGAGAATACTGCCGCTCCCTTGAGCTGATCAAATAAGTCATCTATCCTTGGTAGAGGATATCTGTTCTTGATTGTCACAGAGTTCAAGGCACGATAATCAACACATAATCTTGATGTACCATCCTTTTTTTTCACAAGAAGCATCGGGGCTCCCCAAGGTGATCTGCTAGCACGAATGAAACCCTTGGTTCTAAGTTCTTCAATCATCTTGTACAAGATCTCCAATTCTGAAGGCGCCATCCTATAGACCCTCTTTGACACTGGTGCTGATCCGGGAATCAAATTAATGGTGAACTCGATCTCTCTCTCTGGGGGCATGCCTGGAAGTTCTTCGAAAAATACGTCAGAAAACTCTTCTACAACTCTGGGAAACTGAACTGCTGCTACTGCCATCCGCAATGCTGGGGAAAAAGGTTCTACTCCGCCTCGAAGAAATAAAAACTCTGGCTCACCAGGAATACTAAAAATAATCTTGCCGATATGACAATCTATTCTAGCATACTGGTCCCTCAACCAATCCATCCCTAGGACCACATCATAATCGGCCATCAAAAATTCTATCAACCTAGCGGAAAACTCTCTACCGCTAACTACGATTCGACACGAGAAAACACTCTATCTACTCCACAAGACCATTACCAGTAAGTATTTTGAGCCTTACTGATAATAACTCGGGCTCCAGTCCTATCTGTGTCGTGAATCGTGCAGACATAAATGAATGCGATGCACCTGAATCAAATAATACTGATACAGGAAAAGAGTTGACAAAAATGGTACCTGCCACCACCTCACCTGATGCCAACTCCTCCTCTACGGTCAAAGCCATCACCTGACCTTCCCCTCTGGGTGCTGGTCCCCTTTGCTGGAAACCTCGCTGGTGGTTCTGATTCTGAGCTTGGGCCTGGATATACTGCTGCAGTTTCTGCTGCTGGAATGCTTGGGCCTGAGGCGGCAATGGCCTCGGAGGCTGGTACTACTGCTGCTGCACTGGTGCTGGTCCCCTCACCGAGGGACTAGTCTGGGCCGATAAGGATGAACCGGCTCTCTGCTGGCAGGACCCTATCATGTGATCCGATGCCCCACAAGCTAAACACAATCCTTGTGCTCGGCGACATTCTGATACTACATGCCCTGGCTTCCCACAATGAGTGCAGCCCATTATGGAAGACTGTCTTCGCTTCTGCTGCTGAGGGTACGCTAAGGTCGAGTGCTGAACCGACGTAACTGATGCTGCCCTCCTCGGAGCTCCAATGGTCAAGGCCCTAGCTGCAGGGGCTGGGGCTGAAGACTGGTTCATCTGGCCATGGGATCGCTTCCGTCCTCCAGTTCTATCCACTATCCTCTGAGAAGTATACTCATGCCTCTTCGCTGCTCGCAAGACAGCATCAAAAGTCCGATGCTCAAACTGCTCTACTGCTAGAATGATCTCTAGGTGGAGTCCCTGCGGGAACCGCTGGGTTCGGTCGTACTCGGTTGCCACCAAGGTAGGAGCAAACCGACTCAGTCTCGAAAACTCGGCCGCATATCCATCGACCGTCCTACTCATCTGCCTGAGATTGGTGAACCTCGTCTGTAGGTCGTGCCGAGCTATAGCATCGAAGTACTTAATCTGGAACTTATCACTGAATACCACCCATGGAACAGGCGTCACCAACCCAACTGCTATCATCACCCACCAGGTGCAGGCTAGGTCCAATAACTGCAGGCGCACCATAGCTACCTTCTCTTCTTCTAGAGTCTTGGCTGCATCCAAGATAATCTCGATGTCCTGGAGCTACGCATCAGCTCCAATAGCGTCCTCACTACCATCAAAGAAATGAGGGTTCAGACGCTTGAAACTGCTAGCCGCACTGTTCCCTTGATAACCAATACGGCCCATGGCATCCTGTACTACCTGGTGTAGGGCATCGCCCCGACGATCTTGAGATGCAAGCAAGGTCCTAATGAGACCCACCAAGGTGCCATCGTCAGGCTCTGCAGGCTGGACTGGCTGAACTGGTGGCTTGACCCCCAGTAGGCATGACTCTGGAGGCTACCCCTGAGTGCTGGGCTTGATCTCCAGGTTACTGCTGGTCCACGGAAGGTGATCCGTCTTGCTGATCGGTAGGACCAGGAACAATGTCGCTAAAGAAACGACATAGGAAACAATAAGGAAGGACCATGATAGATCAAGGATATAAGCATGTGATCAGATCAAGATTTCAGGAAGATTAGAAAACACAAGTAGAGATCAAGGACGAGTGTTGATCGAGACATCTATCAGGTAGAACCCTCACACATCTTGATTTTCAAGACCTGTATGGGCCACCACTCAAACCGTGTCAGGCCCCAGAACCAGAATACTGGAGAGCGGGGGACAGACACAGCCAGCTACGTACGTTGAAGTGAAACCCACCTTGTAATACTGTCATGGCTGTCTAGATGCATGAGGGTTTACTACAAGCCATCAGTCTCTTAAGGTCAAGAACAAACCTAGTGCCTCAATCTCAAACAAGCAAGTAAATATAACAAGATGGTAGATCATCAGACATACAAAGTAAGGCGTCACATACATTACATATTCAGATGATCATGAAGCTAGTCATACAAAATACGAAGACTAGGAAGAGTTTAAGTCATACATGATCAACCCTAGGATTTATCAATCATGTTACAGCCCAAAGGCAGACAGTAAGTAAAGTTGCAAACGAGCTAACACTTGCTCGGCGGCTAAACGCCTCAAAAGAATATTTTTACAATAGAGTGGGAGAGCAAAATAAAATCCACTCATTGCCAGGATTCTTTCTAGTGGTCACCATCTGGTAGGAAGGCTGGGAGATCCTCGGAAGCTGCTCCAAAATTTGGCCATATAAAACCAGCTGGATCAGACCCCAGGAAGAGCAAGTGCCACAAAGGAGGCTTCACTTAAGAACTAAAACAAGCATATCAGCACATAAAATCATAGATGAAATAACATGAGACATGAGTCGAGATAACAGGGTGATAAACGATAAGATAGCTAAAGGACTATTCCGGTAACCAAGTTACAACCCGTAAACCAAACAAGGACCGGGATTGTAACCCTTCGCCTGAACAGAACTTAGCCTCTAACTAATTATCAATAGAGTAAAGCATAAACAATTATGTCCAGAGATAGCCATGTACTGGGTCTAGACAAGACTAGGCAAGATGGGACTCCATTCAATCATTCACGGCCAAGCAAGAGTACGGCTTGATAGTTAGCTAGCTAGGGTTATCACAAGCCTAGTTACTAACAAAATGCAATGAGGATTTCCACGACTACAAGCCTGCAGACTATCCAGGTTATCCAGGCGCAAGGTTCATGTTAAGAGTTGTCTTGACTTGTTAGGTGACTTGGATGCAACACATGACAGTGTGCATATTAATCATTTCATGTAGTGTCCCACATAAAAGTGAGCTGGAAATGTGCCCTACTCGTCGGCAGGCTACAAGTCCATCAAAGAAGACGCCCAGATAACGGGATTGCCTGTAGCTGAAATACCTCTCTATATGCTCTACTTGATCAATCTAGTCATTAACCTAGTCAGATTCAGTATGAATCCCTGACCGTGGTAACCAGGGATACATGTCCTAGACATGATGCGAGATAAGACTGGTAGCTTATACAAGCACATTCAATACAATCACCCACGGTGTTCAAGAAGAGAATTTACTAACATGTCAAGTTAGCCGTCGCAACAGCGTTCATGGATTACATGTCAAGGTTACTTGTCAGGGGTGCACCACAATGGGTCAACATCATGTCATGTACTTGTCATGTTCTTGTCTGGAGTGCGCCACGACGGGCCACTATCATGTCATGTTACTTGTACTTGTTACTTGTTAGGGACGCGCCACGACGGGCCGCCATCATGGTTCATTACATGTCATTGATCATTTCCTGTTCACACATCATGGTTATGATCATAGCAGATCATCATGTAAGCAAAATAGACGTATCCTGAGTGCGCCCAACGGGCCTACGATGTAAGGAAGACAACATAGCTTAGAGCATATATAGAGGAAAGTGTATGTCGTGACGAAAGAGAAAATGCCAAATCATTGTGTGCCCTAAGGCTATGCATCCACGGGGTTTCATGTGCCTACATAAAGGCTAACATTATGCCAAGTCGTGCTAAGCCGTGTCACGGCTTGCACAAGTCGTGCCATGATTTTCTATTTAACAAAAACATAGAAGCGTGCCACGATCAAACAAAATCGTGCTAATCGTGCCAAGTCGTGCCGCGACTTGCACAAGTCATGCCGTGTCAATTCGTGCCATGCCTAGCCGTGGCACGCACGAGTCATGCCATGTCATGAAGATCAATAGCGAGAAAATCGCATAAAATCACAAGTCGTAAAAGATGCGATAAGCCGAAACATACAAAACCGAAGCATGAGGATCATGGGCATCCATGTGCCCAAGTGAAGGGGACTTATGCAACCACATGGGGTTTCCTATGCACCCACATGAGGGTGGCTATGCGCCCAAACATGGGTGCCTACATGGCCAAGGCACTTGCATGGCCATGTGCCAAGGAATGGAGAAGGGGTTTGTGCATTACGGGTGAAGGCCATGTGCCATACCCAAGTCATGCACCCATACTGGCTTCATGTATGCACCCACTAGGAGAGGAATACACTCTATGCACCCAAGCATGAGTGCCCTATACGCCCAAGCATGAATTGGACCCTTGTGGCCAAAGGCTAAGGGTGAATGAATGCAAGGAGACAAGTCGTGAAGGCTTATGCGCCAACACGACTATGCTCCCACATGTGGCACCCTATGCACCCACATGGAGGCATATGTGCCCACATGAGTAGGGGAAATGCTTTGGGCGCATGACAGGTCCATGCGCCCAAGCAGTGCACTGTTCATCTTCCCGACGAATCCGGGAAGAACTAACCATGGCCGAAAACTTCAAAACTCCGCCATTTCTCCATCCGGAGTCCAAATTCAGACTTCCTTAGGTCAAAATGGGGTAGAATAAAATTCTCTACCACATGGAACCATCAAAACATGCAAATAAGGAAGTTAAATAGATCAAAACTTCAAGTTTTTGAAAAAGGCAATTTTCTAGATCTACAAAAATCCATGCTTCAAAATAAAAAATTCCTAAAGTGGAAGAGAATCATGCTAGGAAACCATTGGAACCATCCAAATGGGTTCTTGAGTGAGAGCAAGGTGCACTTTCCTATGGAGGGGGAGAGGTTTTTAATGGAGGAGAAGAAGAAGAAGGAGTTATGAGGAATTATGAGGAGAGAGAAAAGTAGGTGGCTTTTATATGGGGATGGTGGTAGTTAGGGGGTTTACATGTTAAACCAAAATAAACCAAGCCAACCAAAATAAACCAAGTTAACCATGATGAACCTAAACAAGATTAAATCAAAATCAGCTAGCAAGATAAGACAAGTAAAAATACTAGACAAGATCCCGTACACGTATACTGGAAATACGTATACGAAAATCGGAGGTGACAGCTGAGAAGGACAAGGTTGCACGGAATAATTCTTCTTTTATTGATATTTCTATTTTATATCTTGTCACAGCTGTGGACTTGAAGTGACTTTTTTTTACATTTTAATTTGAGACTTGTGTGGTTCACTTTTATTTTGCTGAGACTTGTATCAATGGGTTTTCTCCATGTGACTATTTATTTCTATTTGACATTATTTCAATTTTTCTTTATTCAGCACGATTATGTCATGTTTCTTGTTATTTCATATTTATATATGTGGATGAGTATAGATGCTTGTGACTGCCATGATTAAGATACATTCCATTTGGTCCATTAAATTGGGTATACCTATAGAGTGTGTTTGTTGGCGTGCCATGTATTCTAGTCCTTATGGATTTGGGACTGGGGCGTGGCATGCTGCTGAACCGGAGCTTTGGCTGGTGTGTGGTACTCTAGCTGGAGCTAGAAAACTCATTGCTGAAAATAGGGTCGCTTCGTCGGTCCCTGACCGCTGCTACCCTCGAAAGAACCTCGCTTCTTCTTAGGCCTAAAACCCATGTCTTCTTCTGCCACTTGAGTTGTTGCCACTA